>JAGXOD010000021.1:9300000-9737500 GCA_020368025.1 Brachyhypopomus occidentalis | reverse complement strand
TTGAGTGACTGTGCTCCTCTTGCTGTAATAATGATTATATAATTTTGTTAAACTTATCCATAAAGGAACAGGCTATCAGCTCTGAAACGCCTACCCTCACAAAAGGACGATCACAATAAGGCTTGAGGTCTGTCTTGGGTGTTTAGTCTCGGTGTTTAGTCGTTAGGGAGCTCTGAAGCTCTACTGGTAGAGGAGAGTCAACAGCAGCTCAGGAGTAGGGAGAAGACCTCACGGAGTTGGGGGCGGGACAGGGAGTGGCTTCTGGGTTACTGCCCCGCCCCCCGGGCCCTCTGCTCCAGGACACTGGCTCTCTGTTCCATCATGGCTCTCATCATGGCTGGGTTTATAGCTGGAGTCACAGCAGGGGATAATGGGCGTAGTGGATACTGGCCAGCCTTTCCTCCAACTAGCACACACTGGAAGTATGGGATCTTGCCTGCTGAACAGGGAGAAATAAAACTGTTTTTTTTTTTCATTCCTCCATAAGTATCAGTTTCCACAATAGTCTAGATTAGGTTTCACTGTCAAATACATTTCCACATTAAAATGTAAATGGTATTCATGTGTTTGACAGTTCTTTTAGATTTTTAGCTAATAGCTTTTGATATCCTTTCATGTCCTGTTACAAGCAGGTCTGGTATTAATTATCCAGTGATATTAAATAGAATGTGTCCTGTTTATTTAGCATCTCAGCATCAACCAATAAAATATGTAAACTAAAATATGCAGATTGGTGTAGGGGTGACAGGATGTGATGTTCCTGTGGGGGATGCAGGATTTGGTGTCCCTGTGTAAAGCAATGGGTGGCAACAGATGGTGGTCTTTCCCTGGAGGTTGCAGACAGGCACAGTTAGGGAAGTGTGCCTCCAGAAGTTCCCATAGAAATGGGATAAAACCGGCCATTTGTACTTTGGTTATATCAGTATGTTTGCTTGGCTTGTTTGGACTCATTTTGCAGCATGTTGTCTAGTGGGAAAGACGGTGTCTTCAATATAGTCTCACAGGTTAAGGGCTACATCACTTATTGGGAAAGTAAAGTACTCTGTATGTAAATGTACTCTGTTGTCTACACAATCAACCTGATTCCCATCGGCTAACCTGGTCTTTATATCTGCTCCCCTTGTGATATGCTGGAGGGTATAAAATGGAGAGGATTTTGGTGTAGACCCTTTCTTTTTCATCTTCTATTGTCTTCTTCTTCTTTTCTCTTTCTTCTTCTATTCTCTCTCTTCTTCTATTATTTCTTATTCTATTCTCTTTCTTCTTCTATTCTCTTTCATCATCTTATATTCTTTCTTTTTCTTCTATTCTCTTTCTTCTTTTTCTTCACACCTGTGGCCATGGAAGTGATTGGAACACCTATTCTGATATATATACACACAGTGTCACACCTGGCTCCGCCTCCCATCTGTCTGTCTTGTTTTCACGTTCCTAGTCCTGCCTCTGTTCCGGTTTTCCTTGTTTTCCCTTTTGCTCTGTCTTTCTGCCTTGGTTATTGTCATCAGCTGTTTCTAGTTTGGTTTCTCATTATGTCTTGTGCTTTAAGCTCTGTGTTTGGTGTCTTTGGTTGCAGATCATTGAGGTTGTGAGTATGTTATGTTGCTTATGCCTCTTGTAAGTATTTTAGATAGTTGTGCCTGGTTCTGTTCTGTGTTAGTTAAGTGCTTCCTGTAGTTTGTGTTCTGTTTAGTCATGTCTACCTGTATTGGTTATTGTTTATTGTATCATGGATTCACTGGTAATGACCTGGACTGTTTTCATGACTCTGTTGATTGATTTGCCCATGATAAATCTTGCTCTACACGTGTCTGTCTCCTCGCTATGTGAGGCCTGCCATGTTACACACTATATATATATGACAAGTGTATGTTGGAGTCAACAAAGTGTGTGCAGCTTACTTGGCTTCTTCTCCTCAGTAACATTTTCTTCTGCTTTAGACTCTTCTAATTAATAAACACAGGGAGGAATGGAAACAAATTAGGCGCATGCATCCAAGCCATAAAACACAACCAGCTGTGTTAACACCAGTTCAGTTAGAGCATTTCAGTCATTTTTCTTTGTGGTGGGTGTATAAAATGACAAGGCTCAGACACAGGATCTACTGTATTTTACACACATCAGTCCAGGACCACTACAGAAACTTCCACTGGGGGACTTTGAATTTCAGTAGCAATGTTTATAAGGTACTTTGATGATGAAAACAGAAGGAGTGGAAAAGATATGTTAAGCATGCAGTTATAGACAAGCAGCCAAAAAGGGTTGAGCTTGGGGAGAAGCTGGTGAATGATGGTAAGCATGAGTGCACAATTCATTCCCTGAACAACAGTAAAACTTGGTTTCCATGTGAGGTGATGCTGTGAAATGCAGCATTTGGGTCTAAAAACTCTTGTGGTGAATTACTGAAACATCACACAGCTCATTGACTTCCAGGGATGTAGCCACAGCCAGTTTTAGAAGATGATGTTAATTGACCTGGGCCCCCGGTGTATGGAGATGGTATCTTTTGTCATACCTGGTAGCTTTGGGTAATGTTCCCTTGTCCTAGAATAGCAAGCATGTAAGAGCTCTTGAACTTGTGAAATATGCAGTTATGCACCAGTCACAAAGCATCAACATCACATGTGCATGCACACGTTTGTCACTCATCTCCCAATGAATGCGCACCTTGGGAAAGCCCCGGTGGTTAGATGCAGCACCACCATGTGGTATATTAGACTTGAATAGAACAAACACTGTCCCATCAACAACTCAGTCTGCCACCCCCCCCCGCCTGCCACCCCCCAACCCCTGTAGAAGATCCTGTACCGTACTCACTGGCTGGAACTGCTGCATTGGCTGTTCTCTCTGTGGACAAGTACGGAGAAAGGTGGTGAGATTTTATAGCAGCTTAGAGTCGCGTCATTTGAGTGATAAAGCAACTGAAGCTTCTACGTACCTTCCAAGTCCTTGTCAGCTTCTTTCTCCTTTGGAGCAGGTTTAGCTGTGAACAGATGCGAACAGGGACTGGTAACATTGATTTAGCTGTTTTCTGCTCCCAGTGCTATAACTCTAACACCGTCTGACACATCAGCAGTGCCAGTTCAACTTTGCATGCACAACCATCAAACGGAGCTTCAAAAGTGAGTGATTTCCGCTCTCTTGTTCTGCCTCTTATGTGATGGGAATACACAGCGGTCTGTAATTACAGAGTGATGTAATGGGCAATCAAAGGAATGCACGTATCTTCTCTGCTGTCGCATCAGGACAGGAAGTCTGCTGGGCTTTTATTCTAAGTTATGTCACTTGACAGATCCAATTTTCTTGTGTCAATTAGAGTTAACAGCTTAACAAGGATTGGAATGACTACAGTAGTCAGCATATGATCACTTACTGATTAAGCTGTAGTCTGAAGTTTAATGGGACATACTAATTGCAGTTGTTCACAGTCTATGGAATATATGTAAAATATCTCACAAAAAAGCGAACGATGCTTGCAGTGGAAACTTACCGGTTACAGGTGCAGTTTTAGGCTCTTTTGCTAAACAGATCAAAGGGAGAATTTGGGCAGAACTGATGGTGTATTCTTGAAAGGGTATTGGTAATTAATGTCAAAACCTGCGGTAATACTTACATGGAGCTTGTGCTTTACCAGGGTGTACTTTAACAGGATGTGCTTTAACTGGTTGTTTAGTCTTTGCAGGCTTGGGCTTCCTTTTTTCTATCAATAGAGCAAATTAAGCATATTTCCCATTTACTATTTGGTCATTATAACAGTAGAGAGCACACAGGAGACTATATAAGCTGACTTTATTAAGTTGTCTCCAGCAGACACTGAAGCCAAGATTGTCCCCTTTTATTTGTTCTCTCTGTGTTTATAAGATGTGACAGGTTACAGCAGGGTGTTGATTATCTGTCATCTGCAATTCATATTCAGTAAAGTGATCTCACTCTTACTAGTTTAATGACTAAAAGATCAGAATTAGAAGTGGAACACAATTACATTCACTTAATTTATACTTCTCTATAGTACACACACGCACGCGTGCGCACACACAGCTGGAAATAAACATACATACAGTCATTTATCAAAAGTGAATAATATGAACTGAAACTTTACCGAGGTCTAAAAATATCCACGGCACATCATACCTCAGGCCATTCATTAAATGGATCAATTTTCATCAAAATGATTCATTAACTCCCCCCACCCCCCACCCCCCACCCCTTCTGGTATTAGCGGCTGCAGTCAGTGCCTAGTTCATTTTAAACCGCTAACACTTCGAATTTGTTTCAAAATGCCATCGGGTTACTACAAGAGCGAACAGCATCTTACCCTCTGCAGTGGGCTTCACAGCCTTGACTATTTTCATCTCTTCTTCTCATGTTGAGACGATTAAAAGAGCAGAAAATTACTTCACTTTAATACATTTAGTGCACCTTAATACATTTAGTTCACGTTAACACATTTCTGCTTATGCCAGGCATGGCCCTTAACACAGTTTAGAGGAATGCAGTGCACAAAATGGAGTCATCCTTGAACTGTGATGCATTTTAACCCAGAAATGGAATATGCATAGAACATTGGAACAGTGCAAAAAAATTGTCTTGATTAAAATTATTAAAGTTGCTCAGCTAAAACATGTAGTACATTTGGATTATTTTTCAGTTGATTAATGTATTATGGCTGCAATTATCTCTAATAGCATTAGCTGGATATGTTCCCCACTTATAATTATGATATAATTGTTCAGCGCCAATGCTCATTGTATATGATTTGTCCAATTATAATGAAATATTATTGACATGTAATTCAGATTCATGTACAAGCTTCCACAAAATGTTTGATTTCATAATTTGGTGTATGTGTCTATCTTCAGGCAAGTTTTTGAATAAAATACTCATTTTTAAGCACATACGATATACATGCAGTGTTTGTGCGCATTCAGATTTATAATGTTAATTACTGAAGCCATTCATAGCCAAAATGCAACACAAGGCTGTTTTTGCTGATAGTATTATATGACCTTGTATCACTGTCCAAAAGATTTAATTAAAGAGCAGAATTTACAGTCTATTTTGAGGTACAGTTGGAAAAATGTATAAAACCAATGTTGCTGTACTACTTAAATCATTATAGAAGTCTACAATAGTTCTATTTGCATATGTTATTGTTATTGTATTTCACTTTAGGGAACATATAGAGGTCAAATATCATTTTGTAGTTTCTGTTTTCTGAGTTCCATTTCTTGTCTCCACTCAGAATTTCAAAAGTGAATTTTCTTAACAGAAAAACGTTCTTCTAAAAAGATGACCAAATGTCAAAAGCTATCAGGTTTGGGGAGAATGTTTTGTTTGTAGTGTTGGTGCTATCAGATGTAAGATACACATAAAAAAGCGAATGTGCCTTTAAGAGGGAAGGGAAAGCCCTGACATTGAATTTTGGTTACGGGTTGTGATGGTGGGTTGTGATGAGGGTATGTGGTGATGGGGGGGATGTGATGGTGGGTTGAGATGAGGGTATGTGGTGATGGGGGGGATGTGATGGCCTGTGCAGCATTAATGTCTGCTGAGCTGTAATTCCACCTCCTCTTGATTTACCTCAAGAAGAGGTAAAGCATAAACTTTAATATCAAGCCTGCATAATCTGACCTTCAAGTGACATTTCTTTCATATTCAGTAGATATATAGAACATGCTTAAAATGTAATCTTTTTCACAGGAAGTCACATTAGGAAATCAGGGGCCACACAGTACTAATGAATATAGAAATATATGTAGAAAAAAGGTATACTACAACTTATTCTTTGGATTAAACTTTGATCTGGTCAGAGTAAGCTTTCTCTCACCCTTGGCCAATGGACAGGAACCAAGACCTTGCTGGCTGATAATAACCCATTGTTTCATTATTGATCATTAATTTCCATTGTTTGTCCTAATCAGTTTACTTGTATGTTGCTTACCCCATGTCTACAATAACAAATTGTTAACCACTTGTGTTTCTTAAAATATATTTTATCTAATTGGTTCATATAAAATTTCTAAGTCAGCAGTTTATTACTTCAAGAAACTGAACTGATAACTTTGTTGCAAAGTACATTCTAAGACAATGAGGTAGAAATTGTAGCTCACGAATCCAGTTTGGATTCAATTGTTTTAGTTTGGTGTACTATAGTGATTTTAGTGAACCTAATACCTCTGATCAGTACAATCAAACTCTGTGATTTGTATATTTGTTGTCCTGTCTCTTGACCAATAAATTTAGCTTTGCTAGAAAATGCTTGTCGGTTGAGAGTGATATTTATTGTAGACAAGACATAGTCACGTTATTGAGTTGAGACTGAATTAATAATCATTATGAAATTAACCAAAACTAATTAATTTTCCCTGGTGTCCCAATTAATCTTATCATGATTGACAATTTATGCAAGTATAGTTAATATAGCTACATATATGAATAAATGTAATTATTAAACTGAGCAGTTCAGTTCAAACTAACCTTTTTCCACTCCTTTGGTCTTCCGTTTTACTGTGTGTAGAAACATTTCACTATTAGTCATCAGAAGTCGGTTCAAATCGGTGTCACAATGAAGACAATTCAGATTGAAGCCATTTTGGTTGTCCTACCTTGTCCAACTGACTTGGTGGATTTGACCAGCTTCTGGGATTCTGTGGGGAATGTCAGCACAAACAGTAACCAACATGCCTGTTCACCTGATTCAGTTTAACCTTTTGCTACTAACCTCGTCTATGAGGAACCAGTCTGAGAATTTCTTTTGATGCCTTCCGATCTAGAACAAAGGGCAACGCAGTGATAGGACTGTCTATGAGACAGGACTGTCTATGTGACAGGACAGAAGCATGCCATGTGCAGCACATATTTGTCTACAAAGAAGACATTTGATTATACATTATTATACCTTTCCTCGAGGATGTAATTTTCAGTTCCTCTTTTGCTGCAGTCAAAGGTGATAATATATTGGTTAAAAACCATTAATGTCCATTGCTAATACTGTAAGTGTAATAAAAAAAACTAAGATAATATTCTGGAAATTAAATTCTGTCTATCTTTGGGTAAGCAGAAAAGGCTCAATTCTTCAAAATGTAGAACATTCATTAAGTTGACAGCTTTAAATGATTTTGTTGTGGTAATGTGTTTATAATGCTCTTCCCTTACCCTTCTTCAGGGGAGCTTTGGCCCTCTTCCTTTGAGTAGGTGGTCCTGAAATGCCCCATAATCATGGCCACATGAATGAAGGTCACAGAACATGTTGATGTGCTGTACATATGCCATGGAACTATACATGCACAACAGATTAGCTGTCAGTCTTACTTTTCTTCCCTGAGGTTTCCTTTGGTTTCTCTTTATTGGTATCTTCGTCTGCAAGTGTTATAAACAATATTATGTACCAGAAGAAAAGAAAAATGGTGATTCATATGAATCCCTAGTTACACTGTGTTGTGAGGTGCACACCTGTTCTTTGGATAGTAATCTCATGGGTTGCTACTGCAGCAACTTGATATTCTGAAAAACATGGCAAAACATTATAAATGTCAGGAGCAAAGTGTATTGAGAACTCAAAAGGTTAGACCTGTAGATAAGAGAGGGCTATGGGAGTCGTTTTATGTTTGACCCACACAGTGCTGGATGGTATGTCCAGGCTGAACACATAACGCAAGACCAGAGGGCTGAAAGTAAATTGCGCTGTTGACCAACCTTTGCCACACACAGCCATTTCAACATTCATTACAAAAAACAATGTCAAAGTGAGCCAGCAAACTGCTTTGGTCCGTAATACTTGCTGTATTACCATGCAGGGTTTATTAGCTGAGCTAAGCACTGTGACAGAGACAGCAGACAGGAGAAAAACACTAAAAGTAATAGACAGTGGAAGTCCCTCAGTGCCAAAATTAATAAGCAGTTTTATTGTAACAAATTACTCTGTCAGGGGAACAGTGTCGCTTAGGTCTTTGCATTCTTAATCTCTTTATCTCTTTAAAAAAATAAAAAAAGCTCTTTTTCACAAAGATGTGAATGTGCCTTCTAGAAACGAGGCACTTTGGGGCGACTAAAAGAGCAACTAGGCCTTTGCAGTGACCCAGAATGGCAGACACCACAGACTGAAGAAAGAGCACATGGACTAAAATGTTAGCGCCCTGCAGTCAACAACAACAACAATGACCAACACAAGAGACTGATGAAAACACATACAAACTGAACATAACCACATCCTTCAATCAACGTTTTGGATGTACTATAGCAAAATCAGACGTACACTTGGGTTAAGTACACTCTTGTGCTTTCAGACACTTTAGACATGTACATCAGCATTGTCTGTTATGATAATAATGAACCACTTGTGCTTGAAGAGGAATGGCTTTTTATACCTCGCAGAACCGTTGGTGGCAATGGGTTATCTGTGACTATGTGGTGAACTGCAAGGTAAATGGTGATTGTGGTTATTTATTTCAATCTGATCAAAACCAAAAATGCAGAAATATGGTACACATAATGTTGTAAGTGGGCTATTGCTGTAGTACTCACCATACCAGCCAGGGGGCGCTGGACAGTACACTGGAGCTGGGCGGCATGCAGGAACTAAACATGAGGTGGTTAGTAAGAAAACATTTACCATGATACTGTATCAAATAGGGGGGGGGGAGGTGGTAATGTCAGTGATTTTGTAATTGTGAGGATAAGAATGCATAGTCTGATATGGATACACATACTATATATCAACCAAAATGCACACTTACGGTCCTGCAGAGGTTTCACAACATCAACTTCTTCTGAGTTTACAATGGTGGGAAACAAAATGTATATAATTTTTAAGACATCCTCCACCACATTAACACATTTCTGACAGTAAAAATCAATTCAGCACAACTCTCTAACTATATAATGATTCTAACTACCTCAGCTGTAATTCAGTTATTTTCAATTTGGCTTTTTTTTTTTTTTTTACTTTTCCCTCTTGAGCATTTTTCTTCCTCTTTCCAGTAACAGTTTAAGGCTTGATGGCAGTGTATAAATTCTAGATCAGGATTACATTGCCAAAACTGCCAGGATGTTTGAGCTTTGTGTGTTTGAGACAGACGTTCTTTTGTAAGGTTTAATAGAGTTTTTACAGCAACTTATATGCACTGATCAGCTAGCTGGAAGTATTGTAATCACTTTGCTTGGATTTCTCTAACTGCCGTATGATGTACAATCAATAATTGTGAAAATGACCAAATCCACAATGGCTCCACCAATTTAAATGTGATAAGACTGCTGGTCATTTTCTTGTAGCTCCCAGCTGATCATTGCACTGCATTCCAAGCCATAATCAGGCACAGCTCTGACACTTGGTGTGGCAGCTTGTAGCTGTGATTGGCTACAGTCGGAGGAGCAGACAGTCAGTCCACTTTACTCTGCTGGCACAGCAGTTCCAGACCAGCTGTGTCATGTTGCATGCTGGTGTTGCTCTTTAATATCACTTCTTCACTGTGTGTGTGTGTGTGTGTGCGTGTGTGTGTTTCGTGTGTGTGTTTCACTTTCACGTTGGTACACATAAAAGTGGCGTGTGCTGACCTGACTGAAAGCTATGCAAAACTGCACTTTTAAAGCCTGGATGAAGAATTGCTTATGTAATGACATATGTCATGGGTTACCTTTTAGTAGCCTCTACAACTGCAAATGGCATTGATCAATAGCGTTTCCCTCAAAAATTGACGTCTGTGTGTAGTATACTGCCTTCATAAATCCATTGCCGTGTCTCCTCTACCACTGTTTTGACTACTTTGATGTTTTTTGGAATATATATGAATGACAACCTTTTAAAATGGATCAAGGTTTTGCTTACAGTTATGTACAAATCTACTGTTATCTAACAGGCACACAAGAACATCTCCTCCTGCTGTGGTTAGAGTGCCGTTACTGGGGTGAGCTGTTATCATTTTAAGGTTACGGGAATAAACATCAAAGCAGCAGCCAAATACAAAAAATGTTCCTGCTTTTACCTTTTTCTTTCGGCAGCTCAAAATTCACCATTTTCTCCGTTACTTCTGTAATACGGATATCAGATATGAAATGTCATAACATTACAATCTGTGTTAATTGAATCTTCAAATGATTCATGTAAGAAACAGTGATCCATGTTTTTTTTTTTAAGTTAGCAGACGTTAACAGAGCACTCTAATCTAGGGCTTTACGTTTATTGTAGCCATGGCGAGTGTAGTGTCATGATGCTGATGCTGGGCTGGGTACCTTCCTCCTGCGCTTTCTCTGGCCCTTGCTTCTTCATCTTTTCATCTTCATCATCTGAAAATGTAGTCACCTTTCATAAGAATGCAAACTCTGATTGCCCTGTCAACCCATAACTCAATTCACTGGTGTGCATCCATGCATGTATGCTGTACTTCTAACAAACAAACCTTTTTTTTTTACTATAAAAGGCCTGTTGACATTTTTGTGTTTCTCAAATGAAACATACAAGTTATAGTTCTCGTTGACCGAGACTCATGGAGGGTTGCATCTTTTCCCCAAGAAAGATTTACTGATCTCTGCATGAATTTCAAAACAATCTCTTATAAAGACTGAATTCTACATTATGAAGAGATGCAACTTTATGATTAATTATGCATTGTATGACTGAAAGATGAGAGCACATCCTTGGAATCTAGCACGTGTGGTGTGGTTTGATGAATTGACAGCAGGGGGCACTATTGCACGGTACACGTCAGTCTAGAACTGGAAAATGTAGTAGGTGTGGGTTATGTAAAATCCTTAATTAATTAAATTTGCATATCGTGGTGTATCTTTTCTGCTGCTGATAGATACAGAGCTAGATTAATACTACATTAGTACATACTGCACTGAACTTTACTTCTGAATGTAAATAGTGAATGTAAATGCTAAAGAAAGATAATATTGCTGTGCCCAATACACAGATAAGAGTACGCAGCTGTGCACTTCCTCTGTATATAGGCTCAAACACCATTAAGAGAAAAAGTATTAAGTATTCCTGGTAAGTGTTACTGTGTTCTCCACCAGATGGCAACATTGAGCAGAACACAAGTATTTTTCCATGTGAAAGGAATGTGCATGTCACGGAGATATTCTGGTCTCAGAATACATCAGGCAACAATCGATTATTGGTCAAGAGCGCAGTAGCATCTATTATGTGGCACAAGAGCGTAAAAGTAATAAAGTTCTATTTATCGGCAGAGATGTGTCCCTGAGCCATTTTTTTCACAGAGCATTTCACTGTAACAGCAGTGTTCGAACAACATGTACCCTTTCTGTTTATGGTAATTATTGTAACTAAAATAGGCTCTGGACCCTTCTAGAATCTCTGCACTGGGAGATATTTTGTGAATTTAGGCTTTTTTTTTTTTGGTTGACATTTAGTAAGCACTGTCAAATCTCACAACCTCTCAATGTTTACATGTCCAATGTTACAACATGACATCATGTCAGGAAAGGCCTGGACAGTGTATGCAACATAATACACTCATGTCGTAATACAGCATGAACCATGCCTGTTTTCATCTTGAGGCTGCAGTGTGCCATATTGACTGCTTAGCCTGGAAAGTTATTAGCAGCTGGCAAAGCAGAATAAACGATGTTCCTAATTATATTCATCTAATAGCCATAATTCATCGTCTCTTTGTGTTATCCCTGTTCTACTCATTTGCTTGTTTGTTAATGTATTGTGCAGTATGATGTGTTGTAGTGTGCTGAACACATCAGAATTCTAGACCATGTTGAGACATCTTTTTTTTTTTTTTTTTTTTTGCCATATCATCCGTCCCCAAGGCCATGTTTGGTCTGTTTGCAGCTGGATTATACCTGTTCATAGACAAAAATGGCTTTGACCAAAGAACCCCCACTGACAGTGGACTCTGAGACTTGAGTTAATCTGTATGCAGAAAACCAGCCATGAGTCTCCATTTCTAAGGTGAGCAATAAACTAATTTCAGATTTAATTTCTAGATACCCGCTGCCACCTTAATGAGTCCCTTTGCTAGATCTGGCCATCTAAACAGCAATGCAAATGTCTGGTGTGGATCGCTCTAGCTTCCCTCAGCCACACTGAACAGGAAACACACATAACGTAGACCTCAGATGTCAGTATCAAGTACCTGTGTCTTCCTTGGGCATGGTGTCTTGTTTTTGAGGCTCTGTTGGTTGCTCCGGTGCCGCACACACACAGGTTGTAGATTTCTTTTGTTCTTCTGAATGCAAACAAGCACACAATGTTATGGCAAAGAATTCCTGTATTTTTACTTTCAATTAACCTACACATTTGAGATACCTTTGAGCCATTGTGAATGTAAGTGTATGTGTTTGAGTTGTATGGTCTTTAAGTTCTGAAAAGCAAATGCACTAACTAGACAACCATTTTCAAGTTAAAAGTCTTTAAGTTTCCAAAGGGAAGCAGCAAACATATCATCAGATAAGCGTACAAATGAGTACTGCAATTCAAAAATCACTTCTGCTGATAATCATCAGATTACGGGCAGCTTTATGAAACTGAAGCCCCTGGAAGCCTCACCATGTCCTTGTTTGAGGACATTTCATTAGCTTCGCTGTTCCCTGGGTGTTGGGCAGAGAATCTGACAAATCCAATAATGTACTCACGTCATAAAAGCCCAGACAGCTTTTTGCACTCATTCATCAAACTAGAAAAATTAATTTAAAAAAAGTGAATTTAAGTCATGGTGCAAATGTGACAGCTTTATTAGAGGTCTGAATTACTTACATTTGTCAAAATTAATGTGACACTTTTTGATCAAATGCCACCCTCTCTGAAAAAGGATTGGATCATTACAATAAGACAGCCTTAAGTCAGCAAAAAGATAATAGATGATGTATGGTGTAATTTTATGAGCATGTCTCCAAGATGTAGAAATATTAAAGTGCGATACATATCCATGTGTCTTAGCAATAATAGTTGGTGTTGGGTCTTTGTATTCAAGCTTTCAAAGCCTTTTAGAGAGATCTTATTTAAAGGCTTTGAGCCTAAAATGCTAATGGTGTTTTTCATATGGCTCAGCCTTGCAGCTCAATATAGTGTCTGTGTTATTAAACCAGCTTGGTCATGGTCCCCTTTCCAATGACCTTTAGTAGAATATTTGTATTTATTTATTTATTTGACCACACCACATTGTCATTAAAAAGCAGCAACACAGTTGAATTTAAAACAACAACAACAAATGCAAGTTGATTGTGCTGGTCCCATGTGCTGGCAAGCTTTGGAGTCAACCCAAAATTTAAATGTGATGAAAACTAGTGATCTAAATCTAAGACTAATCTTTAATCTAAAACTGAATGTTGGATTGAATTGAGCTTTTACTTTTACTGTTCTCCCACACATGTGTCTTTAATGAGTTGTTCTGTTCACATTACTGTAGATCTTAAATTAGATATAAAGTAGTCAATCTCACATCAGCTAATTCTGCAATTTCAATATTGGAAAATTGCAAAATTGGTCAGGAGCATCATATGATTGGTGTGTTCACAGATATATAACAGGAAATAATGTCTGCTGAATAAAATCAGTTACATCAGTTAAATGAGCTACAGTTACATACTCTTGTTTACTAACCTTCTTTCTCAGCTTCTGCCTTTTTCCTGAGTATGTCTCTGTCTTCTTCTTTGTCATCTTTATCTTCAGATTCTTTTGGTTCTTCTGACATTTGGAAAAATAAACCAAGAAAGTAAGCTTTGTAGCTATGAGACATACAACTCTGATGTTTAGACTGTTCTGTGTAGAGTCTGTTCAAGCCACTGGGTCCATACAAAAGGTCTAAAAGTCTCATGTCAGTTGAAGTCTCCCAGCAGGCTCTTGCTCAGCAGGAACTTGGAATGCATTGTGAAGTACATTTAAAGATGCTGTTGATGGAGGAATGGCAGAGTTTGCTCATAAGCAGAGGTTGGACCACTGTTTTTCAAGCTTGTTTCAGGTGTCATGGTGACAGGGCACTTTAAAGGTGAAGCATGGCAATTTGAACCTGAAATACCTGATTAGAGATTAGAGACCCAGACATCACATTTTTCAGTATTATCAAATATTCATCAAATGAATCACTGTTACATACATGGCTGATTGTGGCCATTGTATAGGTGAGATCATTGCACTGCCAATGGTGATACTAGAAAGAAAGGGTGATTAATATAGATCCACTACCTTAAAGTGAGTTTGTGCATCTGAAAAGTGTGAACCAGGATAATGCGCTGCTTACTTTATCTAAGCCCAGAACATCAGTGTTTTCTATTAGGCCTTTCATCTCTTGTATATCCAAGCACAAATCTAAGGACCATGTCTCCTGTCACAAAAACCCTTCCCACACGACTCTTGTACCATATTTAGAGGTTTTGTGTATTATTTCACAGTTTGGCTCAAAAGAGAATGAATGGGTGACAAGTTAGATACTTGATGACAAATCCTTTCCTGAAGGATTTCTTTGAAATCATAGCATCTGTGTTTGAATAGTAAATTTAGAAAGAAACCGATTGTAAAGAAATATTGTAAATGTTCTCACAGTTATGAATTGAAAATACTGCAGAGCAAAATTGCATCCTAAAGGGTTTATGAAAATGTGTTCCATCAACCTGCAAGTGAGACGGTGCTGGTCCATACTAACATCTCAATGTGTTATGCAAAACACATTGACTTCTACCTCTTTCAGATAATACCAGGAGATTCATAACAGAGGAAGATAAGGAAAAGAGAGATGTTCCTCCCTGGCAAGCCCAGAGGCTTCCTTGTTGAAGTCTCCGTGGGTTAAGATCAAGCCGAGATTTTTTTTTTAAGAATCACAGAGAAGGGTGCTGTCTCTCATATTTGAACTCCCGTTAGCAATGAATAAAGTTAGCAATTGTTGTTACAGTGAACACATTTGAATAGGTATTCATTCACATTTAGGTGGCAGTAGGGAAAGTATAAATTTAGTGAGACATGGGTGAAGCTAAACAAGTGACCATAACAGCATAAAATCGTTATGCAGCTCATGCAGTCAAATAAGCAGTAGTTTCAGGACCAGGTCGGACATGGGGGGTTTACAAGATGGAGGAATATAGGGGCACAGCAAAAAGAAAGAAAGAAGCAAACAAAAAAACAACAGGACATCAGGTAAAGTAAATCACCAAGTACTCAGAAGGCAGAGGTCTAAAAACACTGTCCATAAGGGACAGAAATGAGCAGCTCTGAATCAGAATATTCAGAAGCAGGACGCAGGGACAAAACACTACTTCAGAAAGAGAACGTGAGTACAGTGAGTTTACAGGAAAAGCGATCAGTCAGTTCACAGGTGGAGAGCGTTAGCACTTTGGCAAAGGCATCCGAGGGGGCGTGGTCTGTGGATTAGAGGTGATCGACTGCCTGTCTAGGGGAGGGAGCGTGTTGCAGACGTGATAAGTGCCCTAATTATAGCCTAAACGAATTTTTAAAGACCAATTCTGTGCATTTGAAAAGTGCTTTGATTGGTAAAAAAAACATATATATAGTCAAGTATTTACGTACTGCTGTAAACTAGCAGCAACTCACAGGTTGTTTAAAGGAGCATGTTAACCTACAATTCTCGCTGTCTGAGACTTAAGAAGGCTATAGAAGCAGCTCAGAAGGATGTGCTCAACACTGCATGTGTCAACTCCGGCTCGAGAAGAACAGCAGCCCTACTCCGTCTCGGACGCGCTCGCCTGTCCGTCTCTGGCTGCGACTTTGCGGGGGCGATCGCTGTGCACGCCTCGCTCTCTGGAGTGCAGACAGAAAGCCTGACACTTCTCCACAGGCTCAGACCGAGGCCATGCGGCGTCATCTCCGCCATCATCAGGCTGTCGTCCCGTAGTTTCACATGCTACTTGATGTCCACCCCAATCTAACTTGGTGTCATAGGCCCTTTAAAAACTCCATTTTAGCCATAATGATATATCATGAGCTTCATAAAAGAGGGCAGACATTCACATTGGAGGTATAGTGCCCTTTGCGCGACGGGTTTTAGAAGCGACACTAGTCCTTTGTTGTGACTCACCATAACTGTCAAGATACAGGAACAGAATACTGGCTAAGATTCTATAAACAGGTAAATACGGGGAGGGCTATGAGGATTCAACATCACGAAGACGGAGAAAACACTGGGATTTGCTATGTGTACAGGCAGTTGTAATGTGGATAACAAAAACCAAGCAAACCGCTTTAAGGAGGCGGAGCAGCCGGGTCTGTGGTCATGGCAACTGCGATACACATTTGTCCCTTACGCGGGGTCTGGCAAAGTGAATAACTGTCAATATGTCAACAAGAAGAAGGGGGAGAATACATCTAGCAAGAGGGATGTCTTGTATCCTTTCATTTCTCAGTGTAGTTCTTCCCTATGCTCAAGCACCTAACCCATTTACTGCTTAGATTTATTTTCCACTTATATACTGGCCTTTCAATCTATAATTATGCATCCATTTGTATATGTAGTAGAATTTTAAACCATTTTGTGAGTCCTATTTTTGTCTCTGTTTCATTATAATACTTCAAGGCGAAGAAAACCCAAAGCTATACTGAGCACCTAGGCAGACATGAGCAACCTCCTGATGGTATGGAAGTGATGGAGAAATGAGGAGGTCAAAAGGTCCTAGGCACCACCACCCAACACTGGCCTTCTCTTCCTCTTATTTATACCCCTCCCCGAAAGCTCTGTGAATTCACTCATCTTCTCTCCAGATGCAACCTGCAGTGTGACCCTGCTGTGTTACTGTTGGAACTTTTCAATTGCACTTAATTCTGAAAGTTCGCTAAGAATCTATTAATAGAAGTCAATTAATTCAGCCAGTTAATTGTATTCACAAAGTTTATACTGGTGTGCTGCTTCATGACTTTTCCACTGACGTGCTGCATTTTTGAAATGGCTTAAGCTACTTTTCGCTTTCCGTATTCCAACAGTGAATAGCCTACTAGGAAAAGTTGGAATATACATGAAATCATTTCAGTCACTTATTTATTTGCTGAATTTACTTGTTCGTTTCACTGTGCTGCTCCTACGGATCTGTCTCCTTAGAGACGCGAGGACCAGGTGTGTCAGACTAGGCCTGGATCTGGTAGCGTTTCATGAACAGGGCAAGGCAGCTCATGCAGTTGCTTCTGATTCTGTTTGAAATGCTACATCAGACATTCACTTGTGAAAGTCATGCTGCCTTCTCATAAGCAATTCCTGGTCTTGTTTGCAATGCTACATGTTAGGGGTCTGGATTTGGTGAATCATCACCTGCAAATCTTTCTTTCTCCTTTTCGTCTGCCTCAGCTTCTTGCTCTATCTTCTTTTTTTCATCATGTAATTTTTGGATCTCTGTAAATACAGAAAATGTTTAAAAAAATAATAAAAGCATAATAATACTAAATGAAAGAAATATGAAAAAATTCAATTGGATTGATGAAGTAAGTAAAAATAATAATTAAAAAATGAAACTTGTTAAATTAAATAAACATCTTACTAATATCATCCTCAACCACTAGTACACATCTAATATAGTACTACTAATGCAAGTCAGTACCGCATGGATACTTTGAGAATGATAAATATATGCTACGCACTTGATGAACGAAATATTTAAATTTAATTAATTAAATAATTTTAAATTGTGATACAATTTCTTAGGGCACTGGCCTAACAATCAAAAGGTTTCTGGCTTCAGCCACTGTTGGGTGCTTGAGCAAGGCCCTTAATCCTCCATTTTTCAAATGGTAGTCTGCCATATATTTAAAAGGTAATTCTTGTCAGTCCGCCCTGGTTTGTTGCTATAGTTTTCCACCAATGGCTGAAGTGGGCAACAATGCCTCCTCTTCTGTGGGAGACTGGGGTTCAGTCCCTGTCTGGGTATCTGGTATAGCAAGAAGAGTCCCTGGGAAAGACTCCTAACATTTGCCTGCTTCTATAACATGATTGAAAATAATAAGTTGCTCTGGATGCACAACTGTGTAAAATGTACATTATCATCACCATCCTTGTCATGCTCCTCACCTTCCAGAACCTTCTCTCCCACCTACTAATATTCTATTCTGCCTCCACTTCCTTTGCCTCTGAAATATCATCAGCTAATTTCAGATCCTCAGTCACTCTCTCTACAGTTTCCACTTTCCTCTCAGTTTCTCAAATAGTCATCCATTTGATCTAGAGTGCCATTTTTGGTATTATCATCTGTCTGTTCACTGCCAATTTAGTGCTCATCATCAGAGTCTCTATTGTTAGCCTCAGCTAAAGTAAATGATTTCCTTGTAGTGGCTGTCACTGATTCCACTTTCTAACTTGTAATTGTCATTGGTAGGAGTATCCTAACCATCAATTCCACAGTTCCCTTTGTAAGCTAAATTAACAGACTTATCATCTTTGTCATTGTCATCTTTGTCACTGTTCACATCCATCCTTGTGAGTCATACATCATTTTTTACTTTTTACTTACCAGTTTCCTGTACTGCAATGCCAATGACTATTGCATCATCTTTGGTTTGCTGCTCAAGGTCAGTATCAACTGTGAGTATCTCTTCTTCATCCTTCTTATCTTCCTCATCTTCAGTTTGGTCAACTTTGTCTTTTTGGTCATCGTCTCTTGTGTCATCGTCCTCAGCTGTGGTATCCGTGGTGACTGGCTCAGTTACCTTGTCGGGTTTGTCTTTCCCCTCTGCAGTTTCTGTCGTATCTTTGACTTTGAGGTCTTCCTCATGCTTCTCATCTTCCTTGTCTGCTTTGCTGTCGGTAGTGTCAGGCACTTTATCCTTCTCTCTGTCAACTATGTCTTTTTCATCAGTTGCTGTTGGAACAGTAATTGCCTCTACCCCATCATCACTCTTAGAGTCCTTGTCATCCATGGTTCCTGCGGGTGAAGTCACCTCTTTACGAGGAGTGACTCCATCACCTTTAGCAACGGGAGTTGCTTCATCATCTTTGGCTGAAGCCTCTTCAATGGCTTTGTCTGCCTCTTCCTCATCAGTAATGCCAGCAGTCACCACAGTAGTGGCGGCTTGCTCCTCTTCCACCGCCTCTTCGTCGGCAAGTTCTGCTGCCTCTTCTTTTGTCTTCTTATCAGCGCCTCCTGCAGGTTCCACAGAGACAGTGATGGCTTCGTCTTCCCCTTCCTCTAATTCAGCAGGCTTTTCAGTGGCAGGCAGCCCGCCCCCTTCCTCCTCTCCAACAGCCTCTTCCTCAGAGTCTGCACTCTCCTCTGCTGCTTTTTGTCCCTCAGTGGGGACGGCTTCGTGCCCCTTGACCTCTACCTCTGCTTTGGGCTCCTCTCCGTCCTTCGCTCTGGTTTCTGACACTTCCTGAGCCTTTGGCTTGGCCTCTATTACTTCTTCAGCCTCTTCTGTCTTCTCCTCCTCTTCCTCTTCTGCTTCTTTTTCCTCTTCCTCCTCCCCAACCTCTCCAGCTGTTTTGTCACCTTCTTGTTCTTCTTCCTCTTCTGTCACCTCCTCCACTGCAACCTCCTCTTCCTCTTTTGTCTCCTCCACAACCTCTTTTTCCTCCTCTTCCTCAACAATCTCCTCTTTTTCCTCCTCCTCCTCCTCCTCCTCAACAATCTCTTCTTCATCTTCCTCCTCCTCCACAATCACCTCTTCCTCCTCCTCCTCCACAATCTCCTCTTCCTCCTCCTCCTCCACAATCTCTTCTTCCTCCTCCTCCTCCTCCACAATCTCTTCTTCCTCCTCCTCCTCCTCCTCCTCCAAAATCTCTTCTTCCTCCTCCTCCACAATCTCCTCTTCATCTTCCTCCTCCTCCTCTTCTTCCTCTGCCTCTAGTTGCTTCTTCTCCTTTTCTTCCTTCTCAATTATCTCCTTGGCCTGCAACTCTGTAACTACATCATACCTTTATCTCACCGAGCAGTTGAATCTCAGTTTAGAATAAATGTACCACAATGCAAAAAAGCAGCTCCCTAAATGTTATGAATATATACTGTAATTAACATTTTGTCATCTGTGTATAATGCAGTTCAAATTTCATCAAGCCTATAATGATGTTTATACCTTAGAAGCCAAAGTTTGTTTACACTGCAGAAATATTCAGCGTGTGTCTGTGTGTTCAGCCAGTATGTAGATGTTTTTATCAACCGTCGACACGGTTTACAGGATATTACTTAAGCAGAATGCGACATTAATCAGTGTGAACTGCTTCATGCATACAGACACATCTTGGTTAGATGATTGAAGTTAATGGATTGGTTCACTGTAACATTTGCTGTGAGCAGGGTGACAACATAAGAGACCCATAGGGGAAAGTGCTGGACTCGGAGCAAAAATGTTCATGCTTAGCATTGCAGTGGAATTACACCCAGGTGCTTGCTTAATGCCTGACTCAAAAAGTCTACCCCGAGGCACCATGATTTCATATTTAGACTTTTTACAATTTTTTGTGAGAAAAATATCTTGTCATTACCATTTTCATTAATGACACTCTTTCATGGAAAATTTGTATAAAATTAACACTGCCAGTATGAAGAGCAATTTCATGGTTGCAGAACTCTATGAAAACTATATATTGAATGTTGCTTGGAGACCCTAAGCATGTGATTAAGAAAAACAAGTTAAAAAAGACACATCATTAAAAGAATAAACTTCATTTAAAAAATGGACTAAATTAAAATACCCAAATGATCGTCACAGTACAAAAGTGAGATTTTAGTTAAAAACGCTGTTCATTATGTAAACGTTGTTCATTATGTAAACTAAATTAGCTGAAGCTTAAACTGATAATGGATTTTAGATGTTTGCCATCATAACTGCACCATTTTGGGCACTAAGACATGATTTAATGATCAGCTCATCGAGTTGTTAATGGATGATGGAGTGATATGCTTATTGCTTTAATGCTGATTAGGTTCTCGTTGACATGCAAACCAGGCACACTCATTTTGTTGTTGTTATGAGAAAAACAACATTTCAGGAAGGAATGAAAAACAAACTTCCACTAGCAACAATTCCAAAATCTGTCACTCTTCAATTCATGTGTACCAAACGCAATCTGTTAAAAATCCTGGTAAGACATTTTC
Organism: Brachyhypopomus occidentalis; assembly: GCA_020368025.1. Classification (NCBI taxonomy): domain Eukaryota; kingdom Metazoa; phylum Chordata; class Actinopteri; order Gymnotiformes; family Hypopomidae; genus Brachyhypopomus; species Brachyhypopomus occidentalis. Next base: position 9,716,515 of record JAGXOD010000021.1, on the reverse strand, counting down.
TCATGACATTAGTTATGATTTACTGTTTACATACTTAAAATGTTACAATGTATGGTTTTAATAGATTAATCATTAGATTTGCAGTCTGATTAGTAGGGTTTTCTGTCACAAACCTTTTTTCCTTGGTGGTAGGAATTCCCCTGGAGAAAAGAGGAATGATTTCCATGATATTCAGTTATGCAGTAATTATATGCAAGTGCAATAAAATGTGTTAGGCAAAAACTGAGAGCAATGTGATTTATTTAAAAACATGTTTAATGAAGGCTAACCCCTCCCATCCACACACACACACACACACACACATATTTTGACCTGTGCTATTTTGAGTCTACTTTTCAGTGCCTTGTCACTGTCACACACACCAGGTCATCTGACATCAGCTTGTGTTTAATACTTTAAAAGTTAACTGCATGTAACAAGACATTTGAGTATGTCTGAAAACATTCTGCACTGTTGGTCTTCACCATCCATGTGAAAATTCAGAACTTGAATTCTGTATATTATGTTGGGTTGTGAAGTTTGGGGTCAGTTTAACCAGATTTTGCTTTGCGTAGTCTAACATACACATCCCATTAGCTGAATGTTGGTGTATGGGTAGACTAGAGCTGGTTGTTGCACATGTAGCATTAGCATCTTATCAAAATGAACTTCCATTCATATCATAAAGGTAAGCTTTAAATAAGCTAAAACAAAGGACCGAGCCCCACATACGGACCTTTTTTCTTCACTGATTGCCATTCTCCTGTGGGCAAAGAAGAAAATGATGATGTAAGACAGGAGCATTAATGAGGACAGAAACGAGGCTCAGCTCAACAAACGTCAGCCTGCTCCTGACCTCTCAGCCAGAGAGGGAGCAGTAGTTCCACAGACAGAAGTACACACACACACACACACACAGAACACATTATTGCATCATGTAAATGCATCATGACAAAGATAAAAAGCTAAATAGCAATGTGTGAATTAAGGTAGCAGTTAACACCAGCAAACAGCTAAAACATGACAGTAGGACCGAATCAGGCATATTGTATCGGTTCATCTTGAGCCACATCCTGGTATAGAGATGATTGTTTTTCTGTAATTTGTATGTGTAAAGTGGTATACTGTCATACAGGTGAATATGAGGCAAAACAATTCGTTAGTTTGGTTTTGTGTATACACTCCCCACTTCAGATGAACATCAGCATTGTGATAGATGGGAGTCCTGTTATTTCAGTGACAACACTGCCTCCTGTTCATTCATCAATTTTTATTGTGGATCTTGTTTATGCAAATTGACAACCAAAAGTTAACATTTGCAAATTTTAGTACATTTTCCCAATGTCTATATTGAAATCACATGGGGAGAGAGAGCAGTGGCTATAGTCCAAAAGAGCAACACATGGGCTCCCAGTATTTCCATAAATTTAATATGACTTCTTACAATTTTGCCTCATATTAGTCATATCAGCCAAACAATATGGCTAATACTCATGTTGCCTGTGCTTAAGGAGCATATGTCCATGCCAGGTGACTCATTTTACATGTGATTATGTGTGAATGAATGTTTATGGTTAAATCGTTAGCCTGGTAGTCTACGGAGAGGTTTGGTTTGACAAGACAGGGATTTTCCCTGTGAGATTTGTTCATATAGCTGGTTCTACCGAGGAGCCACACACTTCACTGTTATTTGCACCTGAAGCCAGAATGTTTTTCTCCAGTGTTGTACTGACCTGACTTGTCTTGACCTGATTTTGCGCAGAAAGGTGTTTTTTTTCTGTGCCAACTGTGTTGCTAAAGTGGAATTGCTTTAATCTCTCCGGCACTCACGGTTTGTTTGCATTTACAGTAAAGCCAGATCCCTCCTTATTTGGTAAACAATGCTTCTGTGCCCTCTTTCTCTCTCATTATACTCATACACCTCATGTTCTTTCTCACACACACACACACACACACACACAGAGCTCACTGATGTCAGTGGGTCATTATGGTATGAGGAGGTAACCAGACTCTTGGTTACATTGCCCCGGCCTGCTACTGTGAGTACACAGTACTCACTTATTGCTTCCACTGACCTCAGATCAGATTCCAGATGCCATCATTATTATTGCCAGCCTTATGATTTACACTTGGTCAGTACTATTAAGTTAAATATGGAAATATATTGATACTGCGTGAATAGATAATTCACTGCACCTGCTTGTACTTTAAAAAGGTCACATAATCCATTAAAGATATTTATTAATTGGGTTAAGCTTTTCCAGTGGATGCAACATTAAACATTTTAGTTAATCCAACAATTTAAATGAATAGGGTCTTCAGTAAGTAGATTAAATCTTAATGAAGGTAAAATTTATCATAAATTGATGTGTTCATCTAATAGAGTTTGACACGATGGTAAGATATTAGGGATTTATTTCTTAAAGGTATAACTAACCTTTCCCCACCACCCACCTAAACTTACTTTCAAATTTAAAAACTTAATACCGTAATTGTATGTGTCTGCACTTACAGAAGCAGGGTAAATTTAGAAGTGTGTGGCTTGGCTCAGGACAAACTGAGTGTTATTTATAGATTTCACTCTTAAGGGGACAGTGTGCAGTGTCTCAGAACAGCAATTACATGTTCTGCTTGATCATTTGAAAAATATTTGATACATGAAAACAAAATGAACTAGATTCCTCTGAGGAATCTACAGTAAAGAAGCAGTACAAAATAATTAGGGTTAATTGTCAGAGCTTTTAAACTCTTCACAGGTCAGTAGACTAGTGTTACAGGCCAAATGTGTGTCTATTGTTTAGCCTGGAACAGTGATGTATGTCCAATTGAAGAAAATGAGGGTTGTGCAGTTCTTGGTAATGTACTGCTGTCCGAGCTCTGGGCCTGCTACCTCCTTCCACCAGCTAGCCTTCCCGAAGCACCCATGCTAGTCTACCAGAGCCCAGGGTGTATTTCCAGATTGGTACTGAAACGACACCCTTTGGATTTTGAATCAAGGTCAAAAAGTGGAATAAACCCGCACCGCCGGGTCCAATCTAGGCACCCACAAAACGCTAGTTTAGAATGAAAGTCTGAGCTGAGAGTGCCTGAGTTTATACGTTTGAGAGGTTTATATCTCTCTAAAGTGCATTTGTGGCCCAAGCCAAGACTACGTGAGAATGCTTAAAAAGACCTCAGCCTCCCATTAGCTTCCAAAATTAAACAGGGCACGAGGGCCACTGGAGGTTGTGCTCTGGCTGTTGGGCTGTCCTTAAAGGGACAGGTCGCCTTAAGGACACGACGCATCAGTGGGTTTCTGTGCAGAACTTATTCGTTGTGGATTTGTCCAATCATCCCAATGGTGCTTCCAGTATTGATGATGGGCATAAATTAGCTGTGGCACTAATGCGCTCGTGAGTTACACGTTATGGCGGCATGGATTCTTTCCCTGTTTTCCCCTTCACTCTCGTAACATGCTCATAATGTGATGGAACTGTGTGGCCTGCAGTAGTGTACAGTACGAAATGACAAGAGACACTCTCCAAATAGACGTTATGAAAGTGACTTACAGAAAGACAGATTGTCCTTTTTTTGTGACTGACTTTATTTTTAAGTTTGGAACAATCACAAATGTGGCACAGAGCATATGGTTTACTCTTCTGGATACACAGTCTCATTCTTCTGTCTCAAATATCTTCCATGAGAGGTACGGCTGGAAAACAATGTTCCATTCCGGATTATTCCTCTTATCAACAAGAAACCTCATGCAGAACAGATCATCACATCACACCTTTCTCCAGTCTTGGGGGTTGGAGGTGTATGGACAACTGTACTATATTGTGATTATACTGCTGCATGTCTGGAATGTTATATGCCTAGTGAAAATTTACAAAAATCCCTTGGGTAGAAAAACGGCTTCCAGCCCTTTGACGAAGATATTTATGTTTTGTTGGGTGTGAATTCTTAAACATGGTTCTTAAAGCAACGAGCATTTATTTGAAAAGGTCATGATGCTCAAATCACACACGGTAAAAAAAGAAATTGTGACTGGTTATTGGGTTCAATGGCATATTGCAGCCTTGTGTGATATCAGGCAAGGCAAATATTGTGATGATTAGCAAACAATATATTGTGCAGTGTTAATCGTGTCACAAATGTGCACATAGTAGCACCTTGCGTATAGTAATTCCTATTGGCCGTGTGTATCGTGTGAATCTGAAGGAGGATATGAGACAGGTCGACAGGGATCTATCCTGCCCCGCTGAACCTGCGGATCTGGGCTGCAGCGTAACGGGCGGTGCTGGCTTTAGCTGGAGGCCTCCAGAAGGAGAATTCTCATCTGATTTCAGCATGCCAGCTATCTGATGGTTTCCCCCATGGGTGCTGAATAGGGTCCCCTGGGCCTGCTGTTTGGATATGATAACGACGTTCTCTAATCTCTGTGTGAATGTAATTCCCTAGACATGTGGCATGTCCCGCAGTGGTGAAAGAGAGTGACCCTCAGTGGTAAAAGTTTATAATAAGGACTATTGGTTCTCAAGACTTGTCAAATCAAACCTCTGCCTGTGGATTTGAATGCATTTCACACGCCATTGTGTGTGTTAGTTCTGTTACGGTGTACACCTCTATAATGGGAAATACCTTCTTCCTCCTCCTCTGGTGCTACCAAATTAGTCATAAAGGTCAAGATTGAATTCATCCAGTGGGTGGACTCTTCCACGGCCTTGTCCACCGTCTTCATGGGATCTCTGCTCATGTGTTCAATGCCCCCTGAGTGCATTGTGTAACAGACTGACATGAGAAAATGACCCCCCACATGTTCAAAATACACTTCCTGGATACATGCTAAGGAAAAGGTCAGAACAACATCAGCTCACTCAACAACTAGACATTTGAACACTCATCACCTCTCAGCAACACTCATAAACCAAACCATTGGCTGTCCATTCATTCTGATTCGTCGCTCAGATAAGCTCTCCGCTCCTTCAAAGTCCTTCTGATCGATCGATAACCAAACCGGCGGCAGAGCCCGGCTGAACAACAATAGGCTAGACAATGAGATGCAGCCATGAGTGTGAAAAGCATGTGAATCATATTCGGTTGTGGGTGTAGGTGGGGGTGGGGTGGGGTGCGTGTCGTGTGCTTCTCGGGTTTCCATCCTTTCCCTCTGTCCATCCATAGATGCGGGACGTCCGTCGCTATGGTATTCGGCGTAGCCCATGTGAATGTTTGCTCAGATCTGTCTGGCTGCAGTGTTCAGGCCAGACAGCTCTAGGCAGAGATGAGAGCAGAGCATGCAACAGAATCCAAACTCCCCTGACTCGCACTACGTTCAGCCACTACACACTCTCCTGTTAGTGACTATTCCCATTAGAATCCACTGCATGCGGATTTGTACGCTGTAGTCAGAACCAGGTTACGTCTCTGTCATTCTGTTGTGAGTACGAAAGCCGTGATGAGTCAGAGACATTTTTTGTTTACATCCAAGTCAGCAGGTGTGAGATTCGGATGGGACTTGTATTATGTACACAAACTCACTATGACAAAAGAAACTCGTCTACAGAAATTATTTATTAAATTAGCAAGTTAACGGTCAATTAAGATAACAAGTTCTTACACATTCTTGGCTATTAGTTGATGAAGTGACACAAATGTCCACTGCAAACTTCAAAGAGTGAATCCGTAAGATGGCTTGCCTCTAAGGCTGCCTGCCTCCTTGAAGGCTTTCCTGAGCCGGTCTGGCTGAGGTCCTGTTAAAATGAGACACAAGGCAGAGGAGTTGCGTAGCGGCACGTACACGGTGCACAACGTCTGCAGGGAGCACGTGCAGCAAAGCAGGGTGCAGAGGAGTCGGGCAACATGGCGGCACATCCGCCGCATTAACTAGGACCGAACTGGCAGTAATGGCAAACATGCGTGCAGTTGAAACAGCTGAAGGCAGCACGCACTACGAGCACGCCGGGACGATCATGCAGAGCAGCCATGCAGAATAGATGCACTGCAGGTGCGGAGTGACTATGCTGAATTTATCCCTGCAAAACTTGCATGGACCACCGCAAAATGTAAAATGTTATTTCCAGGGGAAACAATGGCAGGATTGGGACCTTGCCAGGTTCAAGATTATACTGCTGTATTTATATGCCTAATCTATGCCTAATCCATACTAAAGTAATGAGCTTGTGTAATGTTGCATCGTAGAGTGTGTTCTGTTAAAAGCTTTTGTCGGCTTCCTTCATTTTGTGTTGTGCAGTAGATCTTTTATTTTCATCACCTCCAGCTGTCTTCATCGGAATTCAGACTGCAGCTCGTCATTGTGAAAACTGCCCCATATAGAAATGTTAATGTGGCGCTGATAAATTCAGTGACATTTGTTTGATTAACTTTATAACCTACTTCATGAAAATCCATTATTGTCCTCTGAGCTCCCACACACTGGTCTCCCTCATTTCTCACTGTCTATGCTGATCATGTCATGGCCTCAGCAGCTAGAGTCCCAGTAAACAGCAGATGCCAGTCTAGAGAAAGAGAGGAAGAAGGAGGGAGGGAAAGAGAGAGAAGAAAGGGAGACAGAGAGAGAGGGAGAGCGTGTACCTTCCAGACTCGAGCTCAGACAGTGGCAGAGACTGCTTAAACTCCCTCACTCTATATGGCAGGGGGCTCGAGCCAGAACTCTTGAGAGACTTTAAAAGTGAATTTATTTTGCTATTTGAGGGACTCTGGGAGGACAGACTGAAGGCTGCTCTTAGACTATGTCACCTGGCAACCCATTCGCATGAGTCACCACTGTGCTGTCTTTTCCTTCATCTGCTGCTAAAGTTCAGGACTAAGATGTAATGTAAGCATGAGTCAGAACAGCTAACACTGCTCCTCTTCTGCCACTAGCCTTCCGTTTGTTTGGTGCCCCGTGTGAGGCAACGTGTACGTGAGGACCAGTGTGGTGTGGGCTTCATTGTTATTTCTCCTTAGGTGCTGTTGACTCGAAAGTCACAGAGGAAATGAAATAAGATTAATTAGCAGGACGTCTGAACAGATTATTTGTCGATAGACATGGCTGAGATGTGCAGATTTTGACATGCTGCCAAATAGCTCTAAGGCTGTCGTTCTGTCGTTTATCTTTCCTCACGTTTATGCAAAAGATCTTTTTTCCCCCTCAGTTTCAAACTTGGTCTTACAAATTATATTTCTGTTTCCGTTAATGTGTGTTTTTCTTTGCCCATGCATTCTTTTTTAAGAACGTGCTATATTGTTTCATTACCATTGCTAATGTAAAACACATCACGTGTATATATTAGAATGATCATGGTGCTGTTACTGAGAAACCACATCCCTATTGGTAATGATTCTGAAAATGAATTTAAATTATCTTAATAGAGACTTAGACGATGCTGGATAATTTGAGATCTTAAAGAAGGGCAGTGAGTGTCAGTCATCTCCTACAGCGAGCGCTCTGAGAAGTTCTCATGCAGAGAACTGGTCTTTACAGCCACAACACAACAAAAAGGATCTTTGAATTGAGCCTTTATTAAAGAAGCAAAATCAGTCCCCTCTGAGTTTTGGCTCTGAAAGCCTATAATGCCTTGGACATTCAGTGCCATGGTGATGTGGTGTGATGTATTAACTTTGTGCCACACTGCACTGGTCATCACATCTTTACACATTCGCTTGGTTTAATGATGGCTGCTTGGTGCTATTTCACGCGATGCGTGAGTACCGCCGTTCTCAGGGCAACGACTACAAAAGCAGTGCTGTGTTAGTTAAGCTGAAGTGTATCATTCCTCCCCATGGCTCCACATGATACGGCCCAAGATCCTGTTTCTCCCAAGATGACCCACTCAGGTCTCTCTGGTTTAGTGGTCACTGAGTGCACTGAGACGACAAACTATATTTCCCTTCTTCTGACAAGAACTGGAGTATCTGCAACATAGAATACTGAATTAAAATTCTGCAAGTTAAATTGATCTCTCTCTCTCTCTCTCTCTCTCTCTCTCTCAAAGCACTGAATATGAATACAAGTGTTTGAATCATTCTGCATGGCAAGTATGGGTTACAGGTCACTACCACACAGTTAATAAACCAGGACAATGCTTTAATTGTGTGATTCTCAACATAATGACTGCATCAGTAGTGAATCATTTGGAACTACACAAAGCCATATTGTAAACATAACTTTAAACAGACCGATGTGGAACTTGATGGGACAGATGGGGGCAATGGGCACACCAGCGATAAAAGCCATGCTGGCCTGAACGAATTCCTTGTTTCAGTCAGTTATGTTTGACTAAAGTAATTCTGAGTGCTGAACTTCAGCAGGACTTCTATGGTTGACCCATGCCACTGTTCCAGTGTCATGTTGTGTCATGTATGCACTATTGTACATTAAAATGCCAATAATCCAAAATCCCTGCTGCTGAGAGATCTTGTGGTGCTGGAAAAAAACAGGGAGCAGTTTGGGTTCCCTGCGTTCTTGTATCGTCTTTATCGTCTGGCTCCAGAAGAGCTACGACTTGCTAGTATTTTGTTTTGTTGTTGTTGTTTGGTTGGTTTTTTTGCTTGTTTTATTTTTCATTTTTGGACAAATTATCTGTAGCTAAGGCCACTTGTTTTGACTTGACAACTGCAGCACATTTGTAAACCACCCTGGATGGGAGCATCTACTAAATGCCATAAATGCATATGTGAGCGTTTCACACATATTCACACTTGTGTTTTATTGTCTTCTTTGTGTATTTTCCTTTATTTATTCCTGTGATCTGCAGGCCCAGATTAGAGCTTTAAACATAAGGTGACTTTTATTTTAGTGACACGTAATATATATAATTCACATTTTAACAGTGATATCTACTAGTACACATTAACAATTAATATTGAGCCCCGATATAATTAATATTAAATTAATTGTGAGCGTTAAACACTTTGTTTGCTTGGATTCTTGCAGTAAGATTTTCAGTGTCAGTTGGCCTCATTTTGCAGAGGAGTGTAGAGAAGGTCAGAGTGGCAGTATGTCCTGCTAGTATCTCCAATGGATGTGATTCCTTTTATGAGCTGCAGTGGCACTCACAAACGTTGTGCCATTACCAGGCGGATTGAACATCCTTGCTTTGTCCTGGAGCTGTGACACTATATATATAGGTTTCAAAAACATGTTGCCAAAGAAGGGATTCTATCTGAAGGGTACAGTATCTATTCCTCCATTATTTCTCCATTACAGCACAGTTGCCATAAGGTGGAGTTTGCTGCTGGCCCCCCAGAAGCCCGTGCAGGGCACATGTTGGCATTTTCCCTGCTGTGCCACCCACAGAAGGGCACATGAAGGGCTCGTTAATGAGCTGACGAGTTGACTCCGGTGTGCTGGGAGCAGGAAAACACTGAAACAAGCAGTTCGGCGTAGCCCGAAAACTGAGGAACAGCAGTCTGAGGCACAGAGTCACGCCAAAGGGGAATTAATAAAACAGAAAGGATGCGAGGCGAGGGCGTGTTTAATGAAACACAAGACAACTATTGGTTAATCTGCGTCACAAGATACATCACAGCACGGAGACGGTCGCTCCCCGTTTGCATGCATGCACACGCACACGCTGGCGTGGGGAAACACACACACATACACACACACACAAACTCAGGCAAAAGCACTTCACTGCAGGCAGAGAGTCTTTACCAGGTGGCAAACAGGGGTCGTCACAGTATAAAGTATGGGCTTTTTATTGGATGGCAACAGGATGACGCATGGGGATGGACAGGGTGGAAAAAGGAGGGAAACTTATTAGAAATGAACGAGTGGAAGTGGCCACTAGGGAGAGGTACAGTTTGCTACAGGGTCTTAATGAGATGTGGGTTAGGCCCAGTTACACCAACACACGAAATATGAAAAGGTCTCCACTTTTGAAATACTTTCAAAAATGTGTTCTGTGTCATGAAGCAGGCCTTTTTTAGGGAGTTGTAATGGAATGAAATGTGAGTGATATATGATATGAAAAGTGTATGTATGAAAATTATATTTGCAAAATCCATCTAAGCGATGACAATTTTCACAAAATCCACATTCAGCAATCTTAAAACAGCTCGCTGAGCAACATCCTGATGTAATTTCATATCAAATGTGACCATATACATCCATCATATGCAAGATTGCCTAAAGTATTATCTCATCAAGTGTTGATGCAATGTTGTTCTCCTCAAAGGAGTGATTATGCTAGACAGGGTCTGGCCTGGCCCTTTGACTGCTACTGTCTGGAAGTGAACCCAGCTCATGGAACACTATCTGTCTTTATCACTGTCAGTGCTATCAGGACCTGGCCAATAAACTTCCATCCTACCCCCAGCACCCGCTCGCAGTGGAACTCTAGATAAACTCTCAACCAATGAAAAACAACCATCAGGACTTATCACATTTTCTAGTCTAACATCTCATCCAAGCCTATTAGTCCGACCCAGAGCCGTTTTTTTTACCCTAAGCGCGAATCCGTAGATGATGTCAGTGCCTCGCTGATACAGCCTCCTATGAAGATCGAGTTCATCGGCTCTGGGCTCCGTCCATGACCAAAATGTACAATGCAGGAGTCACTAGAGAGCCACGGCATGGCCCCCCCCCCCACCCCCCCGTGGTTTCTGGACACGTCCAGGTCCGGCTAGGCCTCCCCGCGGCGGGTAGGGAAGAGGAGCAAGAGTCGCGCTTACCTTCCAGGCTCCTGGTGTCCAGCAGGTCGAACACGATGACGGCCACGGCTGACCAGGTGATGACGAGGGCCAGCACCAGCACCCAGGCCATGGGCGAGCTGAACGTGGTGTACAGGTCGTCCTTCATGGTTCGCCTGGAGGAGCGAGGCGCCGCCCCGTCGCCGCCCCTGCCCTCCAGCAGGGTGGTGGTGGTGGTGGTGGAGCCCCGCACTGTGGAGGCACACAGGTGGATTTAGGATTTTTCCACCTGGAAATTTTTTTGGGGGGGGGGGGTCAAGAGGGCCGCATTGAGGCCTGCCAGACGACTCCCTGGCCTTTGTCTCTTGGCCAGGGCACCACAGTAACAGAAGACTGAAAAGGGCTCCATAAGAATGGTACATGACTGCGGTATCAATCACTTATTGTTAAAGTATCTTCAAGGCCACAGTAAAGAAAAATGCTGCCTTTGTATCTGTTGGGGAGATGTATTGATGTGACTGTTCCTGTCAAAAGGCTCATTCTAAATGGATATAAAACCCCGGTGCCGTACAGGCTGAATAGCCGCTCAGCGATTCCTTACACACACCGTGCGTGACCTTTGTAAACACTGTTCCTTTTACAGAGCCCTTTATTGATCTGATCCGATGCGGCCGAATTTGGTCTGAGTCGGGAATTGATTCTTATATGAGCCATTGTGATTCTGCGTATGGTTTCTTCAATTTGATATGCGACTCATCTATTGTACATCTAAAAGGAGATGGGGTTCTGCTCACTGTCTGCCATGACCTGTGGCAGATCAAATCTGCCTGAATTCCCTTTTTGACTGCCTCCACTTTCACTTGAATCTCGTGTGTGTGCGCACCCTCCATTAGGGCCAATCACTATATCTACACTTGTGCGTGCGCACGTGTGTGTGTGTGCACGCATGTGTGTACATGCACGTGTGTGTGTGTGTGTGTGTGTGTATTCAGCTTGGCCCACCTGTTGGAGCACTTCACACTACATCGTGTTGTCCAACTGGGAATTAGAGAGTGAGCTTCCAACTGCTGACTCAAGAAGGCTACACGCATAGCCTGCCCTGTCACTGCCTTACTAAAAACAATGGACTACAACAATGTATATACATTTTTTTCATTACATTATATATATATATATATATATATATATATATATATATATATATATATATATATATAATGCCATGTAATAATTATTATTACATTATTAAATAATGTAATAATGCTAGGTGTGATATGTCAGGAAGCATAAGGGTGTTATCACATTAACCACAGTGCTGTGTACTGGGCTGCCGGTTAACTCCCCCATCCCTTCAGGATCAGAGCAGGAGTTGAAAAAAGGAGAGAAAATGGCTGCCCATCATCACCTGTTCTGATAGGAGACCTTGCGCTTGGGTCCCCGTGTTGATATCCATGGCAACTAACATCGGCCAGTGAGTTAGAGCTGTTGAAGGAAGCGAGCTAGCAGACAGACCGTCTACTCCTGGTCTCCAGACACCCACCACTCCGCTCTCCTGACACCTTTAATAGAGCTTATTTACATCCATCTGACCAGCCGTCTTTATAGTTTCATCAGAATATCAAATTCAGTTTAAAGCCTCTGCAACAATAAGCTATTTCACGCAAGACTGGAATCCATTTAGCAACCTTCCATCATGCTAATAATTGCTTTTGAGACAACTTCATCTCAAGTCAGGGAATAGTGCTTTGGAGAAGTTTTCAAACTTATTTTGAAAGAGCTTCAATAATGTGTGAAAATTGACATTTTTTTTTTGTTTGTTTGTTTGTTGTTTGTCTGACATCCTTAATGTCCATGCAATCCCTCTGAGCATATTAAAATCTGAGACCTGATATCACCTATCCACAGGAAAATACAAAGCAGAGACCCAGATATGTAAACCGAATTAAGTATCCATATTTCCTGTCAGGCAAGCTGAGCCTTAATGCAATTGACGGCCATATCTGAAAACCCTTTAAGAGCTTCAGAGGTATCATGTATGTTTCAGGAGAATAACACGTAGGCAATGAGCTATGTGATACAGAGTATTTTTAGAGGCCTTCAGTCAGGAAATTCCTCTTGGAAGCAGTACCCAAAGCTGAGGCTGTAACTGCACTTCTCCAGACACGCTGCAACGTATCTAACCTGTTCATTCTCACAGTTGAAACGCATAACACAAAACAGTTAAGGATGTGAAAAAAATCTGCTAGTACCTTCCATCTCTGTTGAACTATTAAAACCCCAATCTCGAGAGATAATCCACGACTGCGGAGTTCTTCACTTAAAAAAAAAATCCTGTTAGCGTCCCGACAAAAGTTGCGTCCCTGCCAAATGTGGGGAACCCCACGAGGAAGCGCAAAAATATGCCACCTGTTGCTGGGAGTGACTTTTAGAAGAACCCGACGACACCACCGCTTGCGTCTGCCTCCTTGCCGCCTCGCTCCAGAGAAGGGCGTTTATTCAAAGACTGTGGCCTTCCTGCGGGGCAGCAAGCGCTAAAGGGAGTGGCAGAACTCTGTTCCCAACCCCCTTCTATTGCCCCCAGCACTTGTCGAGTGGAGGTCTGTAAGCATGGGAGGCTTGGAGGTAACCTTATCCCTGATTGGACCAGCCAGGTTATTCTTAGAGCCCCCAGACATGGCAGCAGCATTCTGCCTGGCCTTTTTAGGCCAGGGGTGTGACCCACTAGCCGGGGTATCAGCGTCTGGCGGAGCATCCAGCAACACATGCACATAGGCCTCTGATGATATTGTTGCCAAGGAGTCAGGGTTCATGGTCCAAAACAACAACAACAACAACAACAATGTTTGCTGGTGTCTCCATGAAGCTCTTTAGTTTGTACTGAGGCATTGGTATAAGAAACATCTTTTAACTGTCTGGAGTTGCCATAGTTTCAGACTTTGTTCATCACAGAGAGAGTCATGGAACAAACGCGGGCGAAGCTACCATGCTTCATTAAATATGCCAGCAAAACAAGCACAACCTTTCTCATAAATTGTGCAAATGGAACGTTTAATGCACTTGATCTTTAAAGAGCAAATTGCATTTTGTCCCCAGAATGCCACTTCCTCAGTAGGAGTGTGTCTCATCTGAACCAAAAAAAAAAACCACGCGTTACCCCGGCTGTAAAGCCGAGGTGGCTGGATGAGCAATTTAACTGAGCAAAGAACAGATGAAAAGAGGTGGAATATTTTACCTTCGATCACAGCACATCCCACTGGGTCCCGAGCATCGTCTCGCGTCTTTTTTACGAGGCTCCCTGTAAGGCAGAATGAACCCCGCAGTCACGCATTTTTATGCCGGAGCGTCGTGAAGCGTGTGAGAGGAGCCCGTGTCACCTACGCTTCTGCAGCGCCTTGCCAGTGTGCAGGCAGCGACCCTTTCACAGGTCAAGATGAAACACGCAGGTCTGATGAAATCAGATGCAATGATGGGGAAAAAATGACTGACATTCGATGTGCGTGTGGATAGGTGTGTGTGTGTGGGTAGGTGTGTGTGTGTGTGTGTGTGTGTGTAAAGTTCAGAATAAAATCTGTGCTACATAAACTTTAGCAAAAGATGCTGTTTTGATTGAGCTAAAACCTATATACAAATGGTTTTGTGTAGATACTGCTACAACCATGAAGTGAATATGAAAAACACACCACGCTCTCGGATTAAGCAGGATTATGGCCGGATTATGAATAGCCTTTAATGGCCTGTAATGGTATTTCTGTGGGTTTCACATTTGTGATGCAAGTTCCTAATAGAATTGCAGTGATATTGAATTAATAATAAAAGTTTCATTTTTTTTCTTAGCTTCCAAAAGTCACATCACTTTTCTTGTTCTAGTTTCTGTCCGACTGAGGAAATTTGGGTGATTTATAGCAAGAAAAATTATAAATTAGAAAGACCACTTTGATGAAAAGAAAATTTTAAATCGATTTTGGCTTGATTCATTTCTTGTCAACAATTTGTCTCAAAAACAACAAACAATTTGGTCATGAATCATCATCAATCAGCAGTCATAAATGATTATGTCAATCATCGCCGTCCTCCGAACAGCCTGGGAGCGCTCGTGAAACACAGCAGTACACCAGCACAAGCTGTGAAACGATACAAATATAACACATACAATGCCGTCTGTACAAACAAAGCACTTCATAATACTAACGATGTTCCTTGGCCGGAAAAGCGGCACGCGAGTGTTTTCCAGCGAGCTGTCATCGACTCCAGGACCCTCACCCACCTTATTTCCTCTAGATGTGCATAAACCCAACAAAACAGAGCACCCGAGTTACCGGTTAGAGGAGCAAAACGTAGCAGCACCAACCTGGCATGGTGCGGGGCTACGTGGCTTCATTGGTAACGTGTCCCTGGCTTCCCCTGATGGCTGGAACCGCCACCCGGCGCAATGAAAGCCTCCGTACTTCTGGCCCTCCACACTTTGAGAGCACAGTGCAGGCAGACATGGAGGGGAGGAGCGCACTGTGTAAAGGGTGGAGGTGAAACAGCGTCTGCACGGCTAATTTGGAGGAACTGCTGATGTAGCCATTAATACTTAAAGACAGCCTGTGTGCAGTGCAATAACCACCAGCCCTAAATGACCATAATGGGCAGAGGAGTCAAGACCTGATGCTACTAGCATTCAGCCTGCCGAACTCAGGGAAAAATATAATGGTGCTGTCATACAGCACCGCAGGCGAAGGCAGAAGGAGGCGTTTCACTCCAAACGCATCAGGACCCCAGTTATGCTTTGTCAAACTCGATCATAATTTATTCCTCTCAGCCTCTAAACAGCCAATCCGGGTGCCAAGGGTGCTAGGCACCGGCGGAGGTGCGAGCAGTAAGGGGGGTGAACAGGGTAACACATCGGGACATCTGAGCTAGCCAAACACGAACCCTTTGACATTACGGAAAGCTTTTAATGAGACCATAGTACACAAAATAGGCAACTTCAACAAATTAGCCTGCTAATGAGTCAGCAGCACTCGTGGCTTTGCAAGTGAAGGGGGTATGTTAAGAGTTGTCTTTTTCAGTCACAGCTGTTGCCTGGTTATGTAGCTCTGATCTGTGGCAGCTACACACATTAAAATCTGTCCCGAAAACCAGTGGGACATCAAAAGGAACTTGTCTGGGAATTTGTCCAATACCCCCACAACACCCCACCCCTCCATCACTCTTTCAGTCTGAAGTCCCCAATACAATATAGAGGGATCTGACGACTCCACGCCCATCCTGGAGCTATATCCGTGTCAACTGTGGCCCATGCCTTGGGCGGATGCATTCATGTGTAATTAGGGTGGAGCGACCTGGGGTGTGGATCGTGGTGTCGCAGAGGGGTAGCGCAGGGGTAGCAAGGTGCGCCCAGCTGCCCAGCTGCACCCGCAGGGTACGGGGCACTTTGTGCAGATGCCGTGGTGGCGGTTCAGGGCCTCCACCCTGTGGGCGGAGAGCGCATAAGATCACAGCAACCTTCTCCCATTCATTCATTATCAAGATGTGCAGTTCAGCGTCGCCTACGAGAGTGTCACATGGTGCACGCCCCTGCCTCTCCTGTCCTCCGCACACAACACAGGCGCCGGGAAAGTATTCAGCATCTGAAAAATGAGCTAGTCACTCCAACAGGCTCTTCCTGCATTACGGGGAGGGATGATTATGAAGGCTTTGCAAGCGTAATCTATAACCACTTTAGGATCACGGAAAAGCTCCTTTGAACTACAGATTTATTGTGTTTGATATACTTTACTGTGTTTCCATTTATTTTTGGATAACTAGGTATTTGATATGCCACAGTGTGAATATATCATTATTTGAATAATTGCATAATAGTATGAAGATAAACAGGCCATTAAGATAACACATTTAATTAAACTTTATTAACTGTTGTGATTGCCTGCTATATGCTGTCGAATTACACCAGATGTGAGCTGAATCGCTTGTACAATCATAGTGGCTAGACCTGAACCTTTGACACTGGCTGTCTGCTGTAAGACACACACGTTATTCAAGTCCTGAACAGTTAAACTGCCGAGACTTGAGATACAATTTCGAATTTAGATACAAAACCACAAGGGGGCAGTGCGTAACTCAACTGGGCTTGTTCGGTTCTTATTAAAATATTAATTACTAAACAGCCTCAAAGGCACTTTTATTGAATTTAATTGCTTATTCATATATATAATTATACAAGCAGCCTTCACTCTGGCATCACTGACTCAGACAGGTAGAAAGCAACGTGAACGCCGTGGGTGACCACTGTCTCCATTCTCTACGCATCATATTAAAGGGATAATAATAAAGTCAAATGTACATTAAAAACAAACAACAGCAAAAAGAAAATCACACGTGGCAGACCTTGCAGCAAGAAAGTGGATGAAAAATGTGAATGCGAATGCTTTTTCAGTATACCATCACATCGTTTGCTGAGTGATTGTGCATGAGTCTCATTAGGAAAATGACTTACCTTTATTGTTCAAAGTGAATGTGTCGCAATGAATGTACCTGTTGAAGCTTCTAGAGGAACTGTGAATTTAAAAGTGAATTATGCAGTACAATTATTATAAAGACTCACCAGACTAATTACCTGTGTTTATAAAGCTATTTCTCATAATGTACAAATACCAAAAGAGATAGACATCAGGCCTAAGCACTTTTATTATAGCCTATTAAAGTGAAAGCATCTTGTTTTTAAGTCCTTTAAAATTTGTTCATTATTATGTGTTTGCATAGCTGTGTGCCAGTATGGTTGAATTACTTCATATAGCAGACATGCAGCACCGCTATAATTAAGTGTGATTTTTATAATAGCACAACATGCTGGACTAATTCATCTCTATTATACCTCTATCACTCTAAATGCTGTTTTAGATGTTGAAACAACCCCTTGAAAAACAGGAACGAGCCCATGTCCTTCGCCCTGGTTGTGATAAAGCCGTGCACGCTCAAAGCCACAGCCGACGGACGACAAGGACTAGAAGGACGGATCAAATGAAACATTCAGACAAGCCTGAAGTTCAACCGCACTAAAGCATTAAAGAGGGAAGTGCATTTATCTAGTGTCCAATTTAAAGCGATAGAAGTCAAGAGCTTTGCAGAGGCTCATGAATTTTTCAGGGATCAATATCTCTCTGTACAGCAGCTGCAGATTCCTGACTCTTGTTCATACCTTCATACCTTATGCTTATATAGTTTAATGGTTTGCCCCAGTTTACCACAACCAAACATCTCTGCTCTGTCTCTCTAATATATATATCTAATATATATATATATATATATATATATATATATATATATATATATATATATATACACACACACACACACACACACATACTGTACCACTATGTCCGGTTGGTTAGCCGTTACCATTCTGTCACTCTGTATCTGGAAGTCCCACAGGATCTTAGCTCAGTCATTCTCCACCACCTTCAGGGGTATATACCAGCCATTGGAAGGATTTTTCCATATCAGCCACTCCCGGTGGTACCGTCCCATTCCTGCTCCTTGTTACTTCCACCCCACCTCAGGTTTCTACTTCATTGCCCTCTTCTTGGCCAGCTCACAGATCTTGGGTGTTTCATCCTGGATGGTGGTGGCTCTGATGCTCACTTGTCCTTGACTCCCCTCCCAATTAATAGAGCATTTTCTGAATTTATAGACACAATTTCTGGTTGGACTCTTTTTCCTTCAAATTAGTGACCTCTACCAGAGATGTGAAATCTCAATTGTTCCCAGGACTGCACTCTTCTGGACAGAGATCTTGGATGCTGTTCCTGGGATTTGCTGAAGCCATTCTCCCAGTTTGGGGATCACGGTCCCTAGTGCTCCGATTACCATGGGAACCACTATTGCCTTCCACATGTCTCCTAGCTCTTCTCTCAGCCCTTGGTATTTCTCCAGCTTTCCGTGTTCCTTGTTCCTGATGTTGCTATCACTTGAGACTGCTACATCTATCACTACAGCCCTCTACTGCTGTTTGTCCATCACTACTATATAGATATTTTGCTTGTAGTTCATACTAGCTATCTAGCTTTTCAATGTAGTAAATGTAACGCTTTAAATGTTACCAACCTACGAATAAAACATTTCATTGCGTATCAGGGGCCGCTAAACCATTAAAGTTTTGAGTGACATTCTGGGTTGCCTGTCATGCATGGTTATCTCAGAGTGAAGATCAGACACTAAAGGGCAGATAAATTTATCTCACCCCTAGAACGCGAGACAAAGTCAAAAAGTTTGATCGATACTGTCAGAGCATAGAGGGGAAAGTCTCAGTGCGGCCACTTAGCCACTGTGCACTACTGTCAGCACACAAACGAGTTTCAGGGCATCTCCGGACGATAGATCGAGGAACAGCAGTAAGATAAAACGCTGCGCTCCGAATGCAAACTATCCGGCAAGGTTAGGCACAAGGGAAGAATTAAATATTTTTCGGCCAAGGGCCTAGTACAGCGGTTTCATGAGAATCGTAATATTGTCTATACGCTTTTGTATAGACAATTATTTTCTCGGGGGCATATTTGTTGGTTTGTTTCACTGTTTACTTGAAACTTTGAAGCAAAACCTTGATAGGTGAGGTCAGGCTTTCCAGTAATGACGTGGAAGCTTCGAAAGATTCTAAATATATTGCTGACGGACATCATTGACCTACCTGAGGACACAAAAATGAAATCCTTGATCCTACTCAGTGTACTATGACGACCAATCTCCCCCCCAGCTCTCTCTCTCCCCTTCCCCCAGCTCTCTCTCCCTCTTTCTTTCGTCTCTGTGTGTGTTTGTGTGTATATGCCTGTCCCCATGTGACTAAAGTTTAATTATTTAACACTAATTGCGAAGTTAACTGCAAACATAACTGTATGCTATCTCAGTGTAATTCACCGTATGTTACGTCCATGTCTGTCACCTACGATTATAGCCTGAACTATCTGTTCTCATGTAATTGTCATATTTTTGGGGACATCTGCATGTCAAATGATTTACACAGTAGCCCTCGGCTCTTGCCCACTATTTCCCGAGTGACCCGACACACTATTCTCATCAGTTCAATATTGCGTTTCAGCTGCTTTCTACTCACGCCCACTGCGAGTCGGAGCAAAGAGCTAATCCCGTGCATTCAGAGACGGCCCGGTCCTCGGCTGCGCTCTATATCACATCAGAACCAAACACAGCGTGAGAAAGGAACCTAGCCGCTTCCCCGCCGCGAGTAGCACCGCGTGCGGTTCATTCAATCTGGAACGTCAGATGGTAGTCCTGGCGATAGCGCGAGATACGCGGCGTCTTTTGTCCCACTTGCACCGTGCGGTGTTTGTCGCGGAGCATATGAGTTTCGTAAGTACCAAACGGCTGTTGTAAGCCACATTGGCTGTTACGGAATGGATTTCCGAGGATGCAAAACGCTTTAGACATACTCCAGCTTCACTGATACCGGGAGAGCAGTTTTAATTCACACCATCAGTCACCTTTCCCGTTTTTATGTAGGCTTAAATCTGGGAAGTAACACAAAGTTGAAGACTGTTCTCGTGCGAGGTTACAGTTACAGTTTTCAAATACGTTAATTCGTTTTCACGTCGCGACCCAGAGAACGTGTCTTCTGAGGGAGGAGCAACGAGTGCAGCTCTATCGCCGTAAACAACACTGGCTCGCTTTGTCTCAGACGCCGACTGTGCGGAAGACGATTGACACGGCTCGCTATTGAACTGGGCGAAGCAATTTGAAGAGCTTTGTGCGGTCCATTTTGTGCATCGACGTTTTTTTCGGGGGTTTTTGTGTGCGTTCATTCTGACAGTAACTTGACAAGTCTTGTATTGTCACAAATATATTTTGCTTAGACTTTCCGTTGTAAGGTGGACAAAGCTGACATTTTTAGTACAAGTGCGCACTGTTCGAATAAACGGCACTTTCTACACCTCTCACACCTGGGCACGTCGGCAGCCAGTTTGACTCTACTGGAAACGTTTGTTCTGCTTTCCTGGCAAACATTTGTTCGGATGTTATTTCCTTCATGAGTAAGGGGGAACGTTTGGCATTAAGGTATGATATCAAAAGGAAGACCAGTTGAATTCGTTCACACCGCCTTGGAGTGTTAAGTTGCTCTTTGCGCAGGACGCGCCGCCGTGGTCTTTTGCCTAGTCTCCTTCCAAGAGATTTGGGCATTTTTGGAGTTACAGCGACCCACGTGCAGCAAGACCCCGGAGTGGCCAGATCATCATGGGCTGTTGCAGTGGCCGGTGTACTCTAGCCTTTATCTGTGGCATGCAACTGGTAAGTTTCAGTACACGCACTCTGGACCGCAAGCTCTGAGAACACCCCGCCGGTTTGTGCCAAATGCACGTTATGTACAATTTTCTTGTAACCCTAACAGTTGCGTTCTCGGTATTAAGTATTAACGGTAAGTTACAACGCGCGCAAGCCTAAAGTTACGAAGGAGTTTGCTCGCACAATTAAAGGCGTACGGTGTGTTCCTGTTTTCTAACGGTGGACTTGATATTTTATTGACCTACCTGAGCAGTGTTACAATAAAATGTGGGTCACAGGAGGGTACGGAAAGGCACGACTGCGGTGTGTAATCTCTGTGGAAACGGGGAAAAATGTGTTGTATGTTATTGGAAGGTGAGCTGTGGTCATGGGAAGTCTGATTTGTACTGTTATGATGTATCGTTTAGGCTTGTTTTAATCCTGCTGTTGGCTTTAAAACAGCCAGTTGGGAGTATACGCTTAAAGGAGACTGACCAACGTCTCCGTGGTCTCGCAGGGGGATGGCACTTGGGAAAGTCACTGTAAACACGGATGATCTAGTGTCTGGATATGTTAACCTATATACTTTTGGACATTTAGCATGCGTTCTTCCACTGCTAACACAATTCTAGAATTGAAGTCTGAAGAAATATAATTGCGCTCATATTGGACAAATACACGAGTTCGGTTTTCACTAAGGCGCTAATTAATCTGCGAAACCCATCGTTTCTCATTATTTTAAAAATTGAATGAATGAAATTGCATTCCTAAAGAATGCACTGAATTGTGTCTGTAATTTTTTCTATAATTGCACTGTGTTAAATATACAAAGCCAGTTCAATCTCCCCTGATTCAAATTAATGGGCACTGAAACTTTGTTTAGTTTTTATTTTTCTCAGTTCCGTAGTCTTAATTGAAATAAAAATCTAGGCAAAAGGTTTTTAGAGTGTAATATTGTCTGACAAAGTGTAACCTAGTTACCTCCCAAACGATGACACTTCAAACCATTGAAAAAAAAAAACAGCCTGTTACTCACTCTGTAACTTCATAACACATGGTGGCACCTACTGTGCATCTTCTTAGTGGATAGTGGGCAGTGATGGCGTCATCATGCCAACCAGCTAGCATGGTGAATCAGGCCCGTGTAATATGACACTTGACAATTGGCAAGCACAGCTTGGTTAGCCCTTAAGCAAATGCAGTTGGCTATTTTGTGTGTTAATGTATTATGTTGGCCATGGTTCCAGAGAAGCAGCTTTAGTGGGTGATGTCACCCTCTGGACTCCGTTGATTAGAGCTTGCTTAGTGTTGGTGGCTGGAGCCCCTGTCTTTGGCAGGGTGCTACATGATGTCATAGTTAGCAGCAAATGACTTAGCCATCTTGGTGGACATCAAGAGTGAAACTTGAAAGTGAATCATGCCTTGTAGGTTGCAGCACTGAGAAGTAAATGTGACTGGATCACTGAATCACTTCTCTTACAAAATACTCCATGTTTTGTGGTGAATAATTGAAGCTGGAGGAGGCCTGTGCCAAAGGACAGAGTGCGAGCGGCGCTTTTGTAGAGTGTGTTTGATGTGGAGGGAGATCACGCTGCTTCTGCTCAGCCAGAGGAGCTGGGCTGGACTTCCTCAGAGGGAGCGACACCCTGTTCAGCCTCGGCACCACTCCTTGATCAATGGGTGTCTCGCTTTTACACATTCACACACATGCACACACCCCCTTCTCTCTCTCTTTCTCTCTCTCTCTCTCACACACACACAAACACTGACCTTTTCTAATCTCTCTGGTGCCTCATCCTTGTCATTGCCAGGGGATTGCTCATTCTGAGCACAGCTGTCCCTGAATGCAGGTTTGCGGAGGTGCAAACATCAGGATCTCTTGGGATTTTTCTCCAGGTGAAGCAGTGCGTGCCTATGCCATGATGTCAAAATGTGATTTCCTGGTCTGATGAGCGTTCTATACAGTCCTATGTTGGGAAACGCGCTTTATGTTAAATCGATCCCTAAATAGCTTTTGCTTCTCTTGGGCTGGAATTTGTGGATTCCAGTGAGAGAATCCTGCTGGACCCTGTTATTATATTCTATTTGGTTAAAAATGTCATAGTTGAGAAGTTGTAACACAAACATTTATGGAAAAGTTTACGCTGTAGTGATTTTATATCATGAAGTAGGGTATTTAAGTAAAAGCATGCAATGGTGATTAATTGAAACAAAAGCCAGCAAATTTCACTAAAAAGCCAAACACCCCTAACATTTTGTGAGTAGTGTGTAATAGATAAGAACATTCCCAGATTCAGTGACAACCTCAAGTAGCCATGTATAGTGAAGCTTATAAGGTTATTGACCTTGTCAATGTTAGTTTAAAATAGACTGAGGAATTCCCTCACAGTTGTATTAGTATTGTATACCAGATTGAAGGTTATTCTTATTCAATCTGGTTAACCCAGCTCCATCTTCACAATGTTTTGAACAGTCGGCTTTCTGTGTTTTTTTTTATTGGGATTGCTGAAGATCGTAGTGCTGGAAGAGTGGCTCGTGTTGGAAGCTCCAGCTGTCTTTCTGAATATTGTGATTCCTGAATGAGTTACTCCCCGCGTTAAGGATGAACTTGTGGTGTCTGCTTGTTTTGGAAACTGATCTTGTGCTCAACAGAACATCACATCCTTCTAGAAATGCTACTAGAAATGCCATGCGAATTCTTTCTTCCACTCAGTCCTGAACCTTTAAATTGTAACTTGTGCCATGTCCAATAACAGGAGAAAAGAGGTCGTATTTGCTTCACAATTAACTCAACCGTTCTTCACAGGCAAAAAAAAATGTCAGTCTGAGATTGAACAGGCAGATGTGCTACATCAGGGTCCATTCCTATCAGGCAACGCGAGTCTGAAGCAACAGCAGGTGTAGTTGTCGTTCTGCAGTTCTGTGTTCTTTGCTTTCTCCGTCACCTGGTCTGAATCCCAAAGAGCACCTCTGAGAAGTGGTACAATGGTAGATTAGCCAAATGAATGCGCAACTGACAACTCAGCAGCATTAATGTGATGCAATCATGTCAACATGGACAAATATCAAAAAGGAATGCTTCTGACACCTTGCGGAATGGATGGCACAGAGAATTCAGGTGGGAGCAAGTCCTACCCACTATTATCGGGGTGTTCTAAATAAAGGGTCTGCTAAGTGTATGTGTATATGTGTACATAAATTCACCTCAGTGGGGAGCATGCAGTTTTATCCATTAAAATGTTTTGTGTATGCAGTATTGTATTACACGGCAATACAGTAAGTGCCTTCGTCTTAGTTTGTGTTCTTTTAGTATCATGTTGCATGTTTTCACACACAGAGGACTTCACTTGTTCGAACGTACGGCACCGCAGTGTGGGCAAGTCCAGCTGAAAGAGAACAGATAGCGTAGCTTTCCCTGCTGTACATTAGCGGCCCCCACGAGTCACCGGTCTGAAATATAATACAGTGCGAGAGTCTTTCACTTTATTGAGTGAGCCTGGCAAAAAGCTACTTTATTGTTCTGGTTTTAATGCCTCAAGAAAATGGAATGGGTAGGTTAACGTCTCCAGCTCAGCCATATCAATGGAGAAGCTGTGATGGGTTACAGAAGCAGTCCTCAACATGGGAGCTGTGCAGTGTCTGACGTTTTTTGCTGTTTGGATATTAAGGACTCTCAGTCTGGCCGACCCTGAGGCACCTCGCAGTGATGCTAATGGATTAAAATGCATAAGTAATGTTCACATGTGACTGGAGCTTGAGATTAATAGACACATGGTGCAGTAGTTATGCCTGTTTGTTGATGCCCATGTCTAGTCAAGCCACTCCAGTTCGGTTATTGGCCCAACAAACTGTGTAACGCATGATCTCCTCAGATGTACAGCACTTCTGATAATTATCCTGCTCAGAGCTAAATGGATTTTGAAAATCAGACCCTTTAAGCAACACGAAAGTCCACAATCCCTGCTTCTGTGAATTGCCTTCTGCGCATTTCTTGGCATTTAGCAAAAATGTTCATTGTGGTAGATTTTTTTTTGGAGAAGGAGTAAGAGTGGCTCATTAGATGAGTACTTCTCTAGGTGATAGTCATTTCAAGCCAGACCACAAGAGGGAAAAATAAAAGTAGATTTAGAAAACATAATCTTTTAAAAACTGAAACCGACAAACCATGTGCGTTTTTTGGAATGTTATCCAGTTTGTGGATTTTTATCTGCTGTCTTGACAGGGTCTGATTGCTCTGGTGACTGGAAAATATTTTGCTGTTCTCTGTGAGCAGCATTTAGAGTGGACTGAGGAGACCTTCTGAGGACTCATTTGTGATTTGGGCTTTAACATTGGGATATTCACTTGGTACAATCCCCGCACTGTACTGCCAGCTGAAGCCATTCACTCAATCTCTGGAAATCTGCGGACCGTTATCCAATTTTACACACTCTACGCCAAACCGTATCCAACTGCATCTTATTCTCTCCCTTTATTCCTACTCCTGCTGCCCAAACAAAGGCACATTTATCCAAAAGCTGTTAAGACTGGATCTAAGTTCCATTGGTATGGCTAATTTCTTATTCAAGTGTAACAGCTGGCTTGACTTTGCCTGGAGCTTTACATCCAGCGGTTTCTGTGAAGGTCGCCGACTCCCTTGTTCTGTTTCTAGGCTGCAGAGAACCGTACCTGACATGACAATACAAAGTAGCCGTCAATACGATTTGAAACACTGCTCAGTCATATGCCTTGTGGAGTACTGCATAAAATCTCTCAAATTATAGTTTTCTCCAAAGACTGACCTTTCTGCCAATGGAAGGGGAAAGGTTATTGTTCACTGTATCGATTCCTTCCAAAACCGCTGCAAATTCATGCCAGGGTATTTATATATTTGTTTGTTTGTAATGCTAGAAAGAGATGATTTGAAAAAACAAGCTAGATGCAGTTGTACTGCTGATGTTCAATTCAAATATTTATGCATCTTAAAACTTGGTTTGAATCCTTAAGGTTGTGGGTTCTGCTGTGCTCCAGTGCTGAAGATGTGCAGTTTGGATTTTTCAAAAAATGCAGATGACGACAACAAAAACAATGGTACAGCATTACACTTTCGGGCACTGGTAGAGAATTTCACATATTTCAAACAATCATCTTCAAGAGAATTCAGCCAATGTCGATGTTTATAATACGTGACTTTGCGGCGGGTCCTGGAGGCCGGTGTGCTGTGCGTGAGCTCAGGTGGCCATGGGGCCAGTGTGGAGGTTGAGGGTGGGGAGAAGCCCGCAGCAGTGGGAGTGACAGAGGGGTGGTCGGCCAAGTCGCCTGGCAGCCTACTCACGTCCTTGATATTTGGCAAGCAAAACGAATCACCTTTCCAATGCAGCCTCCCACCAAACGCAGAGAGATTGAACGACTCTTCAAATATTGTAAAACACGGCGAACTTAACAAGAGCCATAAATTCAAGTGTGGCCGAGGGTGTTTTCGGGAACATCGCTTTGGCATGGCCGTCCGCCTTGCTTTCTGCCGGTGACATCACACTGACCTTTCCTTGCGGCTTGCGCAGTCAGCGCGATGGTGCGAGGTATGACGCCAGCACTCCTGTGTCAGGCTGCTGGCTTTGGTGCATGTGCTTATGGTGAGTTGTAATTGATAACATGCCACAAGTCTCTCCTAGAAGCAGCAAATAGAAGAGCTCCGCCTGATAGCCTA
This sequence comes from Brachyhypopomus occidentalis, assembly GCA_020368025.1. NCBI lineage: Eukaryota > Metazoa > Chordata > Actinopteri > Gymnotiformes > Hypopomidae > Brachyhypopomus > Brachyhypopomus occidentalis. The sequence goes on along the minus strand of JAGXOD010000021.1, from coordinate 9,689,988 downwards.
ACCCTGAAACTCTGTCACTTGGAAAGTTTCTTTTTTGATTTCTAATCTAAAAAAGAAAAGACGTGTGGCTGTATCACCTGTAAAAATTCAAAACTTTCAAGTGTAAACAGAAGTTTGGTCACACTCCCTGGAAGTTCTTTATATCCAAATACTCTGCTGTTAGTCTGATTCTCACACTGAATCAGATCAATTTGAGGAGTGAAAACCAAATCAATTTTAGGTGACAACAACTAATTAGAGAGCAGTGTTTCTCCATATCAAAACCAAAAACATATCACAACATATATCAAGAAAGCACAGAGCATTAGGGGCAATGTGCAACCCAGCATCTAGCTACAAAGTCATGCTTGTCAAAAGATAGCAAGAAATCAATACAGAAATGAAATGTGTTCAGCGCAATCCCACGCTGTTCTGTAATGGGTATATATTCTGTGAAGTGGTGACACGAGTCCATGGGAGACTACTGACAGCTCTAATTTTTCTGTTTCCTTTTTAAAATAAATGTCTCAGCTGTGTTTTATCAAACTTTATTTGCCTGTAAGGCTAAATCGGTCTTAAAATATAAGCATTGCCAAATGTGTTGAGAATCAAATAACCAGTTAATTTGCTGAAAGTTAGCTGACTATGTGCCACTGTGGAGTGAGGTGTGGCAGCACTGGAGGTTGTAATGTTGGAATTAAACCCATTTTAAAGAAATTTGACTTTGAAAAACTGTGAAAAAACTGCAAGGGAGATGAGTAATAAGGCACAACACTGCTTGAACTGCAGCGTTGGAAAAAGCCCTTGGAAAGCAATTGCCGGAATAAACATCTGGAACTGGTACTTCCGAGGCAGGATGAGATATGTAACCCCGTCCCTGGAAGTGGGCAGGATTCTCATGGATCCCATACAGAGCTTGGATATTTGACCAGGGGCAAAGTGCAACATGTGTGATGTTACAGTCATCATGTTCCAGTTCTCATGTTACATGTGCAAAACACGCTGCTACAGCGTTGTAAATGTCACAGTGCGTCAGTATCTTGCGGCTGCGTAAGTAGCTTCTTACATTGTTGTACATTATTCACAAAACCATCAGATGATGTAATGGCATCATGGTTTATTCATTGGCTGTACTGACGGATCACACGGTAACATGGTAACGTGTGGTGTGGTATTTCCTGCTCAGGCCAGATTTTACAGTTAGTTCAGCACTGAGGGAGACACCCTTATAGAGCCTTAAGGGAGGGACTGCCTATATCACTGTGTTTTTTTTTTTTTTGCTGGCTATATTTCAGACACGATAAGAGCATCTTTTTCCACATGCCTTTGCCTATTGTTTATGATCTAATAATAAACACTCCCCAATGCTGTTGTCAAGAAATATGAATACCCATAATGCCTGGGCTTTAGCTGTCTCTGATAAATCCCGCGTGTTGTTTTGTGGTGGCACAAGCTTCCTTGCCTTCGGCGTTGAGGCGGGGAGGAGGCTGTCCCACGGGGGCCGACACAAAGGCGATTATGTGCTTTGGCTCAGTGGAATGAAGCAGGCTAGCAGGAATCACTGAGAATGTAGGCTAGTTCCTTATTTCACTCCAGCATTGTGCGCGCGCGTGCGTGTGTGTGTGTGTGTGTGTGTGTGTGTGTGTGTGTGTGTGTGTGTGTGTGTGTGTGTGTGTGTGTGTGTGTGTGTCTGTATACATGTGTATGTCTGTGTTTATATGTAGCTTACCACAAACTACTTCCTGGAGCACGACCCCCTCGTTGGTGTACATGGTGTCACTGCAGCTCTCTCTCTCTCTCTCTTGCTAGCTGTAATTTTCACCTCATAACAGGATGCGATAACGACGGCATGGTCGGTGACCTTTGCAAGTGGCTTGCTTGGGCAGTGGCAGGGAGTACGAGCGCTGGATTGTGCGTTCGCTTCTAGGTCATTTAGAGGTGTTTAAGCAGGGGGCTTTGTCCGCCGGCGGTGAAGACCCTGAACTTGTCTGCAGTGTGATTGGTCTTTCTCAGCACTCTCCCAGTATGTCTCTTGCAATTAATGAGGCCCTTCAAATACGCATGGTTTTAAATATAGGGAGTAGCTACCAGCACAGCAAGTTGTATGACTCACTCTTTAAATGTTTTGATTGCACCCCATTAAGAAAGGTGCCATTCAGGCTTCATTTGAACTTGCAAATGCTGTATTAATGCTGTATTAATTGGACCACTTGTAGCTTTGGAGTGTCAATGACACTGCTAGTTTAGAATCCTGCTAGCATAGCTAGCTCGCTTACCAATCTTTTGTGCTTATCCTAGACTTATCAATTTTGTCAAATGACTTTTTTTCTAGCAGCATATCATTCAATGTCATTTAAAAATAAGTATAATAAAAACCACTGAGATACTTGATGATGTTACATGATATACCTCCTGGTTCTAATTTGAGCCAGTATGGTTTTGTTTGGTCCTTCTCCCAGTCTCTATGGTCTTAACATTGCCTAGCCTAGCTTAACTGTGTTCCTTATTAGGTTTCAGAAGGCAACCGACAGCGCGACATTTGCCCTGTAATTGTATCTGTAATCTGATGATCACACGGCACGCAATCAATGGACAAGCACACCGACAACACCACTGCAAACAGACACGTTAGGCCAAGGCAGCTTCTCCTGTGCCACCACTATCCTCCAGTGAGTAATGTCTCTCTGGTCCCTGCTTCCAAATATGACTGGAATTTACAGTTCGCTCTTAAGAGTGAGACATCACTGTACTTTCCACAAAATGTTTTATGAGTGTGGAAATGTGGGGGATTAAGTGGGTTTTTGGGCCTCCTCATGATATTTAACTTGATTAAAGCAGGGGTGGGGCATATGCTAATGTGATATGAGCTAAGAGAGATGTGGGGTATATGCTAATGTGATATGAGCTAAGAGAGACAGGGGTTGGGCAGCGGCTCGTTCATCAGCTTCTTCTGTCTGAGCGGTTTAGCGGTGGTGCCTGGCCGTGCTGCTCCTGCAGTTGGAGCTGGGCTTCTGCTGAGAGACCACCATGGGCTTCTCAACGAGACCACCATACCCTTCTAGCTCCACCATCCCCCTCACCATTGCACCTTGCCTCAGAGCAGACGGACGTTTCTGTCCGCATCAGCCGCCATAATGTCCAGGCATGACGAAATGATTGGAAAACAGAGGGATGCAAGAACTTAGGATAATTCCACGCAGTTCAGTGGCTTTAAAAGGATCTAGCAGAGTTCATCAAAGCAATTTCGAGTACAGGATTTCAGTGCAGGGTTTTTGCCTCGAAGACGTTTGCCCAAATCTTGCTCACAAGCACGCCAGGTATTGTATGTGCCATCCTTTTTCTCAGGGGTTTTGATTTGAAGGACATGTTAGTTCAGCCTAATTGATCACATGCTAAATGTGCTTCAGGTTCCTGCCAGAAGAGCTTCTCTGCACTATGGGAAAATCCATAATTATGGAGCACAGGGAAGGAAAGCCTCTGATGAATACATTAACAGTATTAGATGCACATTTTATCAAGCAAATTAAAAATGGGTTTTTCTCTGAGCCTCTATGTTCGGGCTTGGACAGATAGTTGGGCATGACAAATTGATTGTTATTCTATTCACTCTGAAGATTTTAAGCTTCTGCCTGTGTGATTGGACCACCTGGGGAACCAGGAGGCTTGGAGTGGAAGCGCTGTGAAGCTAGGCCAGTCATGGCGTAACTCGCTTTTGATTCATCGGTCCATTTTATTAATTAGTGTTTTCAGTGCAGCTGACTGCCTCAGTGCCAGGCAGGAGGTATATGCTTGCGAGCACAAATGCACACACAGTCGAGTTCTGTTTGCAAACCTCGGTAACCTGCGTCTTCTACTGTTGTGACACTTCGAATCTTAGGCAAGCTTGGCCACTCCCATTTTCTTCTACCAGTGGTCTGGAGAGTAACAATTATAATAATCAGTATTGTTATAATTAGTATTATTATTATTATTATTGTTTGCAGTAGCAGCAATATTGTCTTTGCTTTTTTTTTTTTTTTTTGCTATGTTTCCTCCTGCCTTGCGCTGTAACGTATGGGAATTTCATTTGTCTTTTTTTTTCTTGGGGTCATCTGGGGGCTTTTAGGCACAAAGCCACCCTAAATACCTCCATGACTCAAATTCAGCTCCAGCAAACACCAACCGGGCCCCACGGGTCGGCTCGGCTACCTTCCCGGGCCGCCGGCGGGAGGGAGGACAGCAGTGAAGTGATTGCTGTTTGGGACTCATAAATAGCATTCAGGTCCTTCAGCTAGTGGGTTGCCATGTGGTGGCAGTAGTTGCAGAGGGTGGGGTGGGGGGGGGGGCGGTCTGCACCTGCCCTCTGCTCTGATGCTGCTGACCTTGTGAGCTGTGTAGCTCGAGATGTGGTCTGGGATGATGGATTTCTTTGAGCCTCTGATGCTTCTTCTCGCTCCAGTGGGAAGTGTTTTCCCAGCGAAGAAGTCAAGACAATGGCCTTTTTGATTTTACAGAGAAAGACTTTTTTATTGTAAGGTTGTGACATTTAAAACACTGCAATGAGTTGGATTATTTATTTATATTATTATATTTTGTATATTCTTTGTACTTATTATCTTTTCTCAACATTTGGCTGGTTTAAGCTTTATTAATCATTCTCACTCTATTGGCCTTTGGTGCACTGATATGTCGAATGTTTGCAATATGTAAATCAGCAATCTGACAAATCACAATTTGTGTGTGTGTTAGTGTAACGTGTGTGTGTGAGAGAGAGAGACAGAGAGAATCCAGACCAACTGCGGATGCTGCTGGTGGATCTTCTTTAGCTGTAAGGGCATTCACATAAATAATTTTAGTCAAATCATGCATGCCAGTCTTCAGTCATGTCACATTAAGAGCTCACCAGTGTGTTTTAATATACCGCAAAGCATATTACAATACCGCCTGAAGCAGTATTATTGCCATAAGTATTATAAGTTATATTTTATGTGTAGTTTGTACTTCTGGAATGCAGAATCACCAGCGTTAAAGGAGCACTGGAACGGCTGTGCCCCCGCGAACAGGGCCACGCTACAGGTGTTCATTTAACCCTGGTGCTGGTGTTGTGAGCCTTCGGCTTGAAGTGCACCGTGCATTTGCATACTTCCCCATGCCACGTCCCTCAGCTTCCTCTGCTAGTGCGACAGTCGCGGCCCCAGCTTATCTCATCAGTAGTGCACCACAACACCGCGCTTTTGTTTTGTGTGTGTGTGTGTGTGTGTGTCTTTCTAAACACACAAGCATGCGCAAACACACACGCACAGGCCACAAGCGGAATAATGGGCAAAAATTAATTACCAAGCGCCGGTTGGAGACGGAGGTTCAGCCGCAGAGCTCGGCAGCCCACAAGGTGCTGAGCTGGCTAATGAGATGTGGAGGCCGCCTGTATTAAGCAGCGCCGGCTCTTTTAATGGGAAAGGTCAGGCGTGTCATCTGCCATTATTGTTCGCCTCGTCCGCCCGACGCTCCTGCCAGCGCGGCCAAATAGAGACCTCAGAGCGCTAATGACTCGCGCTTCAGCGGGGCCGTATGGAACGCGCGCGGGAGACGACGGGACGTGCGGTAGACGCCACCCCCCCGAAGACGACGAAAACGAGGCGCTCGGCGCGCTCAGGACGGAACCCCAAGAGTCGACATCATATCCTGTCTCATCGATGGCCTAATGAAATGAGCCCAAATAATAAGCCTGTGCTAATAATACGTCTAAAAAGGTTATTGGATTTTTTATTTATTTTTTTATTAGATCACTTCGCTGTTGCTGGTGTGGCTGGGACGTGAGCGTGTCACATCCTGTCTTGTTAGAGCCATCTTCCTGTCATTTTAGCCATATGAATTCTGCAGCATTTATTTATTAAAATGTGAGGAGACAAGGGTGTGTTTCCTCTGGACGTGCGCAGCTGGGAGAGTTGGATGACAGCCCTGACTGTGAGACGTGTCTCCGTCAAGAAGAGCAGCATTGTCACAAGCTCCCTGCTACGGGACCGCTGTTTGTTTTTGTGCGGGATTGTTACTGTGTGTAATTGTTTCTGCATGGCACTGTGTCTGTGATCGATTGTGTCTCTTTAGGATTGTCTTTGCACAGGTCCATCACTGTGTAGGATTGTCTTTGTGGGTAATTGAGCAAGACTGTCTCTGTGTTGGATTGCCTCTGTGCAAGATTACTTCTGTGTGTAATAATCTCTGTGCAGGATGGTCTGTGCTGTGTAGGATTGGCTCTGTGTAGTTGTATCTGCAGGACTCTGTGTAGTTGTTTCTGCAGGACTCTGTGGGGTTGTATCTGCAGGACTGTCTCAGTGTCTCCGTCTTTTTGTGTGCTTGTGCGGGATTATCTTGGTGTGAGGTTTTCTGCTATGGACAAAAAAGCCATTTGTTTCTGTTCCTATTCACAGTGCCTCCATGACTTGCAAATCTCTTCAGTGTAAATTTAAAATCCCAAGGGTCAAATTAACTCCAACAATAGTCCTCATTTAATCCCATCTGAACAAATCTTTGTTGTGCATGTATTGTGTGTTGTATATTATATTGTGAAGAGGCGTAATTTTCTGGTTGTGATATATCAAATGTAGATTGCCAGCAATTGTTTAGGTTTGTCAAAGCAAAATACATACTGTACATTCATATAGATCATTACAGATGCAGCAATGCCAACAGGGGCGCATATTATATCATATATATCATGTATTATATTATATCATATATCATGTATTACGCAGCTTTGTGAAGTGCTGGAGTGTTTTGAACTCACTGGCTGGACTGGCAGATCATCACGTCTCATGGAGTCATTGCTCATGGGAAATTCTTATGTGCAGTACATCCTGGGCAGTACAGTTCACATACAGTGTCATGTGGATGCTAAAAGCAGCATGACCCATAAGTGCAAACCTTCATTGGTAGTCAGAGGAGCAACGTGTCAATATGACCCTGCTGTTTAATTCATTCTTATTACCTGACCTATGAAATGAAAGGTCACGGCCGCCGAGTTCGCTTCCACGGATGCTCGGGTCTAACTGCGGGCGCCTGTAGCTCGGCCCGTGTGTAGAGTCATGGATGCCATTTGGGACACGGCACAGTCCCTCGATTCTCCTGGGCTTTGCATGCCGGACCAAATCCCGTTCACCTTGTGAATTATTCTAGGCCCGCTTAACAACCCGCACACGTCGCCGCTAAGCAGCCCAAAATGGCCGCCTCCCTGGCCCCCTGCGACTGGTAATTAAGTGGTAAAATTTTGATGTATTCATAACGACGGAGGCCACCGGCAGCAGCGTTCACGGCGTTTTATAGGTCGCGACTGGTGTCAGGCTGTCAGAAAACTGTTGACGGAGGGAAATTATCATGCATTTAGAGAGCATGATTAAAAGACCACGAACACTCAACGGCTAATGAACGCAGGTTGCATTTTGAGCAGGGCTCCGCTGAGCCCTTGTGTGGACCATTTTTATAATTCAAGCGCGCGCCCAGACGTTCCAGCTAGGACGTGATTGATCACCGTTTCTGTCACAAAAAAAGGCTTCCTTTCCCATAAAACTATGGTCAGTGCCACTTTTCTGTGCCGTCCTAAATTGGCACAGGGAGAAGATGGCTACCATCTCACCTGCCGTCGGTGAGACGCACAACGCACTGCGCCGTCACTAATGATTTGATTGTAGCAAGTATCTGTGCTGACCAATCAGCCGTCAGCGTGGTGGCCAGGGGGAGTGGCCGCTGTTAGTCTGCGCCACGTGCCGAGAACGTGGTGTAAGCGGCTCTGGACTGGCACCGGAGGCACGTTCACACGAGCCAGGGCGCGATGCTCACCAGATATCTCACTCGCACTCAGGTGAGTAAAACAAGACGCAGCAGAAGGTGGGGGGCTGCAGGAGATGTGGGGTGACACGGCGAGACAGGAGAAGGAGGGAGTGAGGGAAGGAGTGAGGAATGGAGAGAGAGAGAGAGTTTAGAGATCTAGATGATAGTGCTGGTGGAGAGAGAGAACTGGGAGGAAGGGAATTAAAGCGATGGGGGTTTTGGGGGGACGGGGAGTATGAGGACATCAGGAGTGAGTGAGAGACAGCTGGTGTGGGGACGGTGCTGGGGAAAAGGTGGGGGCAGAGGTAGAGGTGTGGGGGGAAGGCTGGGAGATGTGGGCAAGGGGGGTTCAGAGGGGCTTAAGGCCAGCGCAGTCAGACTGGTGATGACACTTGACTGCTGGAGGGTTGGCTGGAAGACAAACTGTCCCTTGCTGTCTGGGCTTCAGCGCTCTGATTGATCTGTTATCTGGCCTTACGATTTATCTCTCACCAGCTTTAATGCACTCTGTTACTCTCTCTCTTTCTTTTTCCGTCTCTCTCTCTTTCTGTATGTATTGGGGTGGTTGATGTTTTCTGGTTTTAAACCTGTGCGGGAGAGATAGACTGCTACCATTGTGTGAATGTATGTATGTGTGGGTTTATATGCGTGTCTGTGTGTTGTGTGTGTGCATGCATGTGTAGTTGGGGTCATTTTCCTTTCAAAGCTGCATTGTAGAGATAGACTGCTACCCATGCGTGTGTTTGTGTGTGTGTGTGCGTGAGTGTGTGTGTGCACAGGTGGGGTGGCAGTGGGGGGGGGGGGTCTTCTCATTTCAAGGCTGCTGCCACTGCTGCGTGTGCCTGAAGCGCTTCTGAGACGTCCTCGGAGTAAAGGTGTAGTTGGACAAGCTCCAGTGTTCTTTGTCCTTAACTGCATGTCAGACTCCTGATCTTTGTGGCCAGACTCAGCCCCAGTATAGCGCCCTGCTAATTGCCTGTTTTATGAACTACATGGACGTTAACTGGCCTGCACCGCCAGACTTGCTGAGGAAACCGACAGCAACAGAGACTCTGGGCTCCGTTTTATATGAAAAATCTATATGTCAACAATAGCCTCTCCATTTTTAAAAGCTGCAATGTTGACTCAGCTCAGTTGGCCATTAAACTAATGAAAAGCTCTAATTGAATCCCTGTTTCCTCCCACTGAAACCCCATGTATTTGTTTTTGTTTTTTTCAATTTTCTCTGGATGAAGAAAAGGAGGAGGTGGACTTTTATTCTCACATCATAAGACTGCAGTGAGTGTACTGTGTGTGTGTGTGTGTGTGTGTGTGTGTGTGTGCGCGCGCGTCTGTGTGTGTGTGTGTGTGTGCGTCTGTGTGTGTGTGTGTAAGACCAATATCTTAAGTAGTATAAGCTTTAAAGTGCTGGAGGTTTATGAGATGGATGGAAGAGGCTGATAAATTGCATTAGTTCTAAAGCACTGAGAGAACGCAGGCGGACGCGAGTGCAGAGCTGAGAGGGACATGTGGCAGCAGGAAGGTATGACATCACACCGCAGCATTGTCAGTCTGCCTCTCCTGCACCAGAGCCCCGCTCCTCACCAATCAGAGCACGCACGCCCCCACCGCTGCAAAGCTCCCACTGAATACACGTGCGCTAACAATCTTCTGATGAAATGCTCAGATACAATCCATTTGTCTTAATCACTGATTTACTTTGCGTGCTCCAGTAACCCGTGTCCAATGAGATCACCATGTGCGATTTAACCTCGCAGCAGGATCATTAAACCCTGCGTTACTGTAATGTTCATCGTCATCCTCACGTGTGTGGAGGGTTTCTGGAAGGCCTCAGGCAATCAGGACTATTATACCTGCACTTGCTCCGCGACAATGGGGCGGCTCCGTTTTTATTACCCCTCCTTATTTTCTTCATTCCATTGAGGATCCCGCCAGTCAGGAGGAAATTACTGATTATTTTCAGTGCATGGAAAAATAAGACCCAATTTCCCACCTCAGTCTCTGAGCTAATTCAGACCACCCTGGACAGGAGAAATTCACTCACCAAGGACTAACTGGGGTTCACCATAAGAGGAAGGATATTTTAGCAGCCTAAACTAAAGTGGAGGGTCCTGTTGCATGTGCTTGAAGACCAAGGTGAAGAAATGCGAGTGTGAATATGTTGCCTACAGCAGGAACTCCACACCGCCACCCCCCTGCCCCGTGATGGGGCAGTAAATAAAACAAATAAAAATGTTCCTGGAAATAAAGTAATCAAAGCTCAGCTTTCTGATGTCAAATACAGCCCCAAATCTCCAGAGTCTCTGTGCTAGGTGTTGATGTCAATGTTTGATTCGTGTTTGCCGTTAATGAAAAGCAAAGCTCTTTATTATGATAATTGCTTTTGTCTTGGAAGGAAGTCCGGCCTGATTCCACTAGTCCCCTGTGTCATGGGGATTTTGCAAATGCAAGAATCACAATCACAACAATATCTCCCAAGGATTCAGCCCAACCGATGTGATTTAAAATCACCATAGCTTGTTAGCATGTCTGAGGCCACCTAATTGGACCTAATCATTCCTTTAATATATTCATGGACCTTGGTAACTCCTGTTTTTACTATTGTACTCAGAAACACAGCAAAAAAAAAGCACTGCGCTTATGAAATGCGAACTGAGGATTCTTTTCACCCATTTTCACCCAAAGGGTTTTAAATTCTAGTTAGTCAGCAGCATCCAGTAAACAACCTACAAAATGGCCAGAGTACCAACACTACAGGGCTTCATTAGATGGCATTCTTCTTAGCCTCCTCTCCATTGGGTTATATCAAGGGTTACGGAAACAAGTCTCCGCTCCATTAGAGATAATGCTCCGCACTCATATCTGGACACAGTAACTGGTTATAATTACATTAAATAAATGGCAGTTGTCCAGAGTGCCTCAGAGCCATTAAATGTCTCAATGCCTTTAAGAATAGGAATGTTGACAGTACCGTGGGCTGTATGGAGACGTTTTGGGTGTGGTCTCTCAAATTAAGTACATACACTTTTTAGTGAACACATTTGTTTTAGGAAAACTGTAAACCGAATCCACACATTTCAGGCTCTAAAAAAGACCTCTTCAATCCTTAATGTTAACAGAACATGTCTTCATTCCTCTCCTCTTCCCAAAAACACTGGAAGAGTAGAAATGCTAAATTACTAATTCTGACTTACCGTGACGTCTTTGCATTGATTAGCATATCTAAGCCCATTATCGCTGTGGTTAATGTTCACGAGCGGGCATTGGAAGTTATCTGGCTCATGTATTACAGTTCTGGGGATTGAACTGCATAGCTAATACGGGCTCTCTGGTATACAGCCTGCTTTACAGTCTCCCTCCTCGCAAACTCTGCTTCTGGCTTGCATCTGTTGTTGTTCTGTTTGTTGCTATTGTTGATCATTCACTGTGACATTCTGCGATTGTGTGGGTGTGTGGCCCAGTACATTAGGCAAACGTTCCAAATTAGGCCACATGTTATACGACTCTTACATACAGGCTAAGATGCACGTTATAAGGCTCTCATAAGTACGCTAAGAAATAAGCTCATGAATTTAAGCACATTTCTTTCCACTACAAGATTTTTTAAATATGATTTTTAAGATGTCTTATCATTAAGCAGGACTGGACTCTTTTAATTAATGATTTTCTCTTTTTTGCTGCAATTCATTTGCTGTGTGATTGGCTAATTTGCATGGTTAGCAAGATGGCAGCCAGAGACCTTGCGTGCTCTCGTGTTAGCGCTGCCCACAAGCAGGCTGCAGTCTGTAAAGATCCCTCTTCGCTCAGCCCGGGCAGATGCCCGGAACGCAAAGCTGGACAGTTCAAATCGTTCCTTCCCTCTAACAGGCCACGGCTTTTATTAATGACCCTCTGATGTAGCTGACTGATAGTCTCCTGCCGCACCGCCCCTGAAATACACAGCGCCGGGGTGACCACCACTTCATTCCAGCGTCACGCCGCACTTTTAAGAGAGGAGATAAGCTAAGAGAGGTCCAATCTCGCTGGCTGGATGGTGCACGCTGCTGTGATGGAGTGGACCGGGCTAATGTTTTTAGCCTTCTGGCTGTCCATCTGTGAGCGGTTTTCCAGTGTCATCACCACTCTGTTTAAGTAGCTGCGCAATGGCTTCTCCGGGCAGAGGGGAGATAATGGTGGCTATTTATCATGCAGAAATTCAATTTTGGGACCACAGTTCTCCTCATAAAAGAGTTACCAATCCATATATCAACCATTTAGTTGTCTGTTTTCATGAGCGGGAAATCATTTGTATGCATTTTATTTATTTATCGCACTGGGATTGGAGGCTGTTGCTGGTGGTGGTGGTGGTGTTAGTGGTGGTGGTGCTGGTGATGGTGCTGGGTGGGGAGGTCATATGTACTTGCGGGGGGGGAGAAATGGCACCGCAGACAATTAGATGTCGAGACAAGGGAAAGCAGAGTAGACGTGGAAGTCTTCTTTCCACTTTCTCTCTCTCTCTTTCTCCCTCTCCCTCTCTCTCTCCACATAACCTATTAGTATTCTTTTAGTAGCTTATGGGAATGGCACAGGCGTCCGCATTACTGGTAAAATGTACTTTAATAACATCCTGTTTGCATTTGTCATTTTAGCTCAGATTGAGTCACAGCGATTTGAGCATAGAAACTAGTAATCATAGCAAATGATTTATTTCTCTGCATTTCTGCAGTCCGTTGATCCTCAGACCCCCCAAGACACACGCACACACACACGGCCCTGTTTGTGTTCAACAGTGATTGCTAATAAAGGCTGGACCATTATGAGGTGAGGATGCATATTTGTCACTGGCCATGCTCTCATCTCACGTGTTCTGTGCTCTACCGTTAAGCCTGCTCTACTAACGAGCTCCGCCAGCGCCACACACACCAGCTCCGCCAGCGCCACACACACCAGCTCCGCCAGCGCCACACACACCAGCGCTCCGCCAGCGCCACACACACCAGCGCTCCGCCAGCGCCACACACACCAGCTCCGCCAGCGCCACACACACCAGCTCCGCCAGCGCCACACACACCAGCTCCGCCAGCGCCACACACACCAGCGCTCCGCCAGCGCCACACACACCAGCGCTCCGCCAGCGCCACACACACCAGCTCCGCCAGCGCCACACACACCAGCTCCGCCAGCGCCACACACACCAGCTCCGCCAGCGCCACACACCAGCTCCGCCAGCGCCACACACACCAGCTCCGCCAGCGCCACACACACCAGCTCCGCCAGCGCCACACACACCAGCTCCGCCAGCGCCACACACACCAGCGCTCCGCCAGCGCCACACACACCAGCGCTCCGCCAGCGCCACACACACCAGCTCCGCCAGCGCCACACACACCAGCTCCGCCAGCGCCACACACACCAGCTCCGCCAGCGCCACACACACCAGCTCCGCCAGCGCCACACACACCAGCTCCGCCAGCGCCACACACACCAGCGCTCCGCCAGCGCCACACACACCAGCGCTCCGCCAGCGCCACACACACCAGCGCTCCGCCAGCGCCACACACACCAGCTCCGCTGCTGAGTGTGACCTCCAGGCTTGCGTGGCTTACTGCAGCATGATTAACGAGAGCACAACTGCAAAAGATCAAATGCAGGTTCAGACACTGTTCCCCAGGCCCCTTTGATGAAGACCCAGTGTTATTAATAGCCATCCAACAATTCTTGTCTGCTCTCATGGGTGTGCTGTTAGACTTTTGTGTATGTATGAGTGTGTATGTATGTGTGTGGTTTGTGTGTGTGTGTGTGTGTGTTATGGTACAAACCTGTGTGTGGGAAGCTCCAGCTGTCTGTGCTAAGCTTCTGGTCTGGTCAAGGTCGTTCAGTTGGAGTGTGTTTCGCGGGTGTGCGACAGTAATTAATTGTGCCAAACTGAGTTATTTCTCTCATCTTCAGCACTGCTTCATATAGGTCTCATCTTCAGACCTGCTTCATATAGATCTCCTCTTCAGACCTGCTTCATATAGGTCTCCTCTTCAGACCTGCTTCATATAGGTCTCCTCTTCAGACCTGCTTCATATAGGTCTCCTCTTCAGACCTGCTTCATATAGATCTCCTCTTCAGACCTGCTTCATATAGGTCTCCTCTTCAGACCTGCTTCATATAGATCTCCTCCGAGCTGGCTGACTCTGGCTGACTTTGACAAAGCCACAGATTTGTTAGCACGCCAACACACAGTTAATAGATCTTGAAGGAGAACCACTCTAAACTCCACTGATTCTGCCCTTGGTCTTGTGGTTTTTTGGGGTTGTTTTTTTAAGGATTTTTTTGCCTTCTTATATTGGAATGACAGCCAAGACACTCCCTGGTGAATTCTAATGGTGCATTTGAATTGTACGGTCGTGTTCACTTCATCTCGACAGCAATGGCAGCAATCTAGAGGACGCACTCTTTCTTCTGTTCTTCCCGTCAGCCGCGAGCGTCATGTTTGTCTGTTCTGTTTGTCAGGTCCTAATGCAGCTTTAGCGGCCGTCGTTGGACAGAAGGCCCGGTCGCTCGCAACGCATCATCAGTCTTAGCCCGGGTGATGCAAGCATCTTGCATCTGCCGTATCGCTAGACAAATAATAGTCCAGCGACTGAACAACAGACGCACAATATCAGATAAACTCTCTCCCTGGATTTATGTACACAACATTGCCCATCTCGATAAAAGACGACCTGTAAGACGGAGGGATATTCAAGGTATGACTGTGTTTAATGGAACTTGCCTCAATCTCCCAACAGGCATTTCCTTTTGCTTCCCATGACCCCACTGCTTGTGCTTCCAAGAAAACAGGAAAGGTCATTAAGGAAATGAGCAATTTTGGCTAACGGTCCAAATCGTCCAGACAGCGGTTGTTTTTGTTTCCCCTTTGACCTCTTCAGCACCAGTGGCTACTTTACTAGGCGTTTGAAAGCCCTTTATGGGACTTATACAGAATAATTAACTGTTGAGTTTGGATTTGTGCAAATGGCCCTCTCACGGGGGGTTGGGGGGGGGGGGGGTGCGTGTGCTGGTGTGACTAGACTATGAGGTCGTCTACTGAGCATGCCTTCCATAGCTTTGCTTATACCAGCACTGCTCCCAGCATCTTCAGCAAGGTGGCGCGACCGAGCGGCAGGGTCACCACGCGGAAGGTCACACCAGTCATCGTGTGCTCCCATGTGCAGCTATATAGTTTGGCACTATGCAGTGAGTAGAAGAAGCAATGCCTGAGACGGTACTTAGAGAAAATGTGCTAGTTCTCCGTGCGTACGAACGGAACATGTTTAGGCACGGATTTGCCTCCGATATATCCTTCAGTATTCACGCTACAGGAGTACTGGCTATCTGCCTCTTGGAACCATTTTAGTTAAAAAAGCTTCATAACGCTGCCCTTGGGATATGTTTGATCTTTACAAAAAGATGTTATTATAACCCCTTTTGGATTTTATTTTTTATCTCCCCGTTTCAGATCTCGTTCGGTATCTCATCTTTCCGCTTCTTCTGGCAACTGCGCTTGTGCTCTGCTAAACTCTCCCATGAGAAGGAAGAGAATGACAACAAAAGAAGGAAAGTTTGAGAGAGTGCTTAGCTGGAAAAAAGAGATATGCGTTTTTACTGCTTGATAGAGTTTCGTCCATGACGGCTCAATTCAATAGCTGTTATGCAGCTGCATAATCTTGGGTGGAAGCCAGAGTTGTGTGTGTGTCTGTGTGTATGCACATGTGTTTTGTACGTTTGCATATGTATGAGGGCATCTGTCTGCATGTGCGTGTGTGTGTGTGTAACCTATTTATCACACTGGTCACTTTTGCTCTTGTGAGTAGCCTGACCTACAGCACGATGTAGTCCACCTGCTTTGAGAAACGTTGCAGAATTAGCGCTTCATGCGAAAAGCTGCTGTTTTCACTCAGAAGAGCTTTTTTAAGAGTGCCAGGGCTCCACCCCAGATACCTGACACGCGCCTGTGAAACCCCTCAGCTCATGTGTGTAAGAGCTGCACAAGCTCAAAATGAGGCTATAAACAGTAGAGCGATTGGAGTCTAGAGATGGTTCCATCGTGTTCAGCATTAAATAAGAGAAATCCTGGGCACTCTGCTAAATTGCCCTGAGTACAATGGGAACAAATTTAGCTCTTATAATGAAAAGTGTAAAGTAAATGACCAAATACTTTGATGGATACCTAAATAGTGACATTGACATGTCACAAATATCTGGATTTTGAATATATAGCGAGAGCAACTTTTCTGAAGCACATAAAAACCGTTTGTCTGATTAGTGGTTTGACTCCGTAAGAATCCAGTGGCGGGAGTTCAGAACCATAGACCCAGGCTCATAATTCTATGCACTGCAGTCATTTCATAATCAGCCTGTCAGTGGGATTGACGCAGCTGTGACATAGTGGATGAAATGAAAAGCTCCAGTCACCGTTCGTCTTCGTGCCGGCGTGAAGGGCGGTGCTGGCCACACTCCTTCATTTCCGTCAGAGGCTTTCGGTCCTCATCGTATCTGGATGCGAAGCAGAGCTGAGAGGGTTTTTGTCCTCTGGTATGTTATACGCCATTGTTTACTTGCGAGGATGCGTAAAAAAGAAACTCCGAATGCAAATGTGATCCTCTCTACGGGGTGCTCTTCTCTCTTTGATGAGATGCAAAAGATTTTTATTATTTTTTTTGTTTCCATTCTTGACGTCATGTCGTTATTATCATATTGATAATAGGAATCGTAAGGGCAAGACATCCTCATGCGCAGGGCTGCTGCTTCTGTTCTCTGTGTGGTTAAGTCAGAATTAGCCCTGTGAAGGTCAATGGCTCCAAATAACAGAACACCAAATGACACTGGCTAATCAGCTCCCAAACAATGCTTGCTGAGGCAGAAATGAACAAGAATGTGTGTGCATGCACAATGACTGCCTTGAATTACACAGCGATTTGCAATAGAACAGCGATCGGCACATTAAGAATATCACTTGGCTGTAATTAAGGCGCATTTATAGCTGGGAATTTGGATTTGTGCCTTTGAGCCATTTTTATGCCCCTTCCTCACTCAGATAGAACTTTCCTCACTTTCCTAATGGAAGGAGGAAGATATTACGCTGATTGATCTGGTGTCCATTACCCTGTGAAATTACCAGGAGGGAAGTTACTCTTGATGTGAGAATTAACGGTACAGTATTGAAGCTTCTTAATGTGATGTGCCTTAAATTTGGGCACATGTTATTGAGACTACACACAGACGGTTGTTAATCAGTGTTTTTCTTCAGGCACCATTTCCTGTTCTCTGACACAGTTCTTTAGATTTTCCTTTTCTTTTTTCTTTTTTCGATGAGGATCACCTTCGCCAATCACATCGCTTAATGCTTCATCACATCGGCCAGGAACTGACTGATGGCTTGAGCAATCAGCATCCTTCTCTCCTGGCCCGAAGGATGACACCGCCGATCAATTCCCCTCCGCTGCAGCCACACCATTAGGGCTCAGGAAGTCTCGGTAACAGCCTGTACTGGTTCCTCCTGCCTGTCTACAGACCTGGTGTGTGTTTGACCTAAGAATGGCCTCATGGCTTCGCTAAAGTCAAGATCCAGACAGACAGGGAGCCGCAGGGTGGGGGATTGTGTTACCTGCCCTCACTCGCCCTTTTGGGGAGGAAATGGTACCACTTCTAGGGATTTTTGTATACTTAAAGATGACTGCTTTTTTGATCACCTTCTCTCTCTCTCTCTCTCACATACACACACACACACTCTCTCTCACACACACACACACTCTCTCACACACTCTCTGTCACAAACACACACTCTCTCTCTTTCTCTCTCTCTCTCACACATACACACACACACTCTCTCTCTCTCACACACACACACACGAACACTTACCTAAATTCATTGTGCTCAATTGCTTATAGAAAAGGTCAGAATCAGAGGTAAATCCTAAGGGCGGTAGATAAGGAGCTGATCTAACTCCTAACATTCCTTCTTTTCCTTTACAATGGAGGGCAGTTCTTTTTGGTGGTTTTGTTTTTGCGGTGACTTATGTGGCTTCGGGTTCTGCACCTGCTCGTGACGGTGCCAACCTCACAGGCTTGCCATTCATCATCGGAAATTGTAAATATTTCGGGAAATCCAATGGGACACCGAGCAGTTAGCATACATAAATGGCCAATTGTTTTCAGGCGTATCCACATTAGGCGTAGCGCATCAATTTTTCTGCTTGGGAAACGTTTTGTCAGTTGTGCTGACACAAGAACCGTAGAGGGGTGAGGGGGCGGGGCCTCCGTGGAGGTGCCAAGCCTTTGTCTGGAGTTCAGGCACAAAGGGCCTCCATGTCTTTTCCCCTCCCACTCCTCATAGCGCACCCGTTTCTCTTGTTCTCAGGATGGATTGTGCTTCTGGCTTACCTCCCTTCCCAAATTCCCCCCCCTGTAATGGGGAGACACGTCGGTTAGCTTCCTGCGCTGTTACCAAAGCAGCCATTTGGAACTTAAAACCTGTTCACATTATCATCCACTTCCTTTGTATCCACAGATGGAATGACTCATCTTTCTCCATAAACCCCACCTTGAGTCTGCCTCAGGACTGTAGGAGATGACGGGTCGTGGAATGAACCGTACCCACTCCCGCCGCGCAGCTTCTACACAGCTAGCTTTCCAGTGCTCATCAAAGATACGAACCACTTTGGAGTTAGGAGTGCTGCATGCAAGTGTCTTAGGTGTCATGCCTGAATAAGATTGTTCTTTACAGCCGACCCCCACCAACACACACACACATACAACAGCCTCACCCACCCTGAATGGATCAGGCCTTCCCGATCAACATATGTTCTTCTCCAGAGGGGGCCGTCACCGGGGACCATGTGCTCGTGGCAGTTTGACCTCAGTAATCCCCTGGCTGTTGAACATGCCTGATGCCCGAGGTCTGCAGGAAGATTTACATAAGAAGCATGAAGCTGCCTCATGCATATTCACGCTGTCTGCCCCACTGCTCTCATGTCCTTGACCCAAAAGACACTCAAATATTGGAGTCACACTCAAAAGAAACAGCACATGGTTGTTTGAGAGAAGGTCTCGTGGCATTAACTAGCTCTATCCCTGCCCCTCAGCCCAGAAGAACCTGACAACACGAGTCTGGTTTACTCCGCTGTCGACTTCTGTGGATGAAGGCTGGCTGCATGCCAAATTCAGAATATATGTGGAAATCGATAGAAATAAAAAGAGATTAGGGAGAGGCTGATTGTGTCAGGAAGTGTGAACCGAACTCACCTGCTATATCAGACTTCTGCCAGGTTTGTTCAAGAACCCAGAATGAAAGGCAGGACAGTTATGTAATGGATAAGACAGCACTGCTGGGTGTGTTAGTCATGAAGTCGATTTCTTCCAGCTACGCCCCGCATGTGATAATTAGAAAATCTCCTTTTCCCCCTGTTTGTTATTTACACTAGGATTTAATCCATAGCGTTATACCCAATATACCACTGATCTGTGTACCCATGTCACTATGATTTTGTTTGGCTTTCTTGGATCTAATGCGTCAGAATGTCTGGGAGATGGGGGAGGGTTTCTGCCAGATCATCTCATCTAGTAGTCGAATCTGATGTCTGGCATTGACTCCCATAGACGGCCTCTTTAATTCATGATCTGCAGGTTATTTTCATATATATCTCCAGACATCGCCTCAAGCACCGTGAAGGTGAAATCATAGGAAACAGCGCACACGCTCCACTGATATGAGAGACGGAGAGACCGGGGAATGAGTGAGTTCAGCTCGTTCGCAAAGTTGTGGCACTGCATAGTCCGTGTGGTAATTCAGCAAGGAACTCTTGGCTCTGCCATCACTCATCATTCTCCTCGCTCGAAGCGCAGGTGTGTGTGGGGGGAGGGTCTCTGGCGGCCTGCTCTCCGCCGCGCTGGGACTTTGTAGCGGTTCGCACCCAGCCAGAAATCCCCTGGCGCCGCGTCGGTACCTGTAACGCTTACACGTGAGTGGATTTAAACTCTTTCGGTAGTAGCCATGCTGCCCTGATGGATACTGACAAACTTTCAGAGGAATTTTAAAAAAGTGAACAGTCAAAAAGCACATTGATAGCTCTGGTGGTCCTCAGAAACCAAACTCGCGCGTCACGTGACCGACGAAATAAAAATGATGCAATTATGGAACTGGGAAATAATAAAACATAAAAGTTAAAGGCCAGCCAGCGAGAGAGTACCTGACTGATCTCTTGCCCTGAAGGGCTCACTGTGTGATTACAGTGATGTATGCAGCCAGTTTCCCCCCCTTACGATGTTAAGTCTGAACGATGTGGATTTTAAATTGATCTTGCGATAATTTGCACCTCAGATGGGAAGCGCAAATCAACATGATTTGTTCTCCAAACACCCTTGATGGAAACTCTGGGGAAAAAACACTTGATTGAACTGCATCACCATACAGTGTCTTTTCTATATATATATATATATATATATATAATCCAAATATAGAGTCGTTTTCACAGTAATAATTCTCAATTGAGAACTGAACAATTATTTTCACTTTACCCTTTACTATATGTATATGTGTAACCTCATGAACTCGTGGTTCAAACTAACATGGTTAAAATCATGTTGGTTTGTATCTTTTCCATTCTGTATCTCTTCTGGTTGCTTATGAGGTTACATTTGTAGATCTCCAACATCTTGCATGCGTTTCTGACATTTGGGTCTACCAGTCACGACCACCTCAGCTAAATATTCTCCTGCTCTCCTCTCTCTCTGTGTTTGACTTTTTTATATAAAGCCCAGCTATTCTTGTATTGACATACAAATAGGCTAACAGAAATTTCAGTGTATTGACACCTCATACAGAAAGAAGGCATGACTATGGACATAATACCACAGACTAACGCTAATTAGAGTAAAGTTAAGGTTCTCTGTCGGCATCGATTTTATCCTCTCTGCTCGTACTGCTGCTCTCACTTACCTATACTACGTACCCCATGTTCTCAGTGTCATGATACTGATTCATCCATATTGTGTTTATTTTAAAGACATTGAAGCGATGCAGTGCCCAGCATTACCACACAGCTGTTTAGACTTCCACTATTCTGAGGACAGAGCCAGTGCTATTGTAGGATCTCCTATAGCTCATTTCTCACGCTGCGTTCCACGTCAGGAGTCCACATCAGGAAATGCTAGAGGATCCTCAGACCTGCTTACAGATTAGGAGCCCTCAGAGCTCATTTATGAAGACTTCTTTGTGTTTAATGGGACCCATTGTTAATTTGCACTGGAAGATTGCAAAGTTTGATTTGAAAGACTTCTAAACGGGTTTACTGGAAAATGTACCGAATAGAATTTATGACATCCTTCAGGTATAAATGATGATTTAGTAGATAGTGACACTTTAAAAGAGAAGACTGCGGGTCACTTCAGGAAGAAGAATACACGTCCACCTGCACTATGAGCGACATTAAATTAAGACTCAGCTCCTCCATTATTCCAACACCACTCTGCATTCCACGCCTCGTTTTCATGCAAGCTAAATCAGGTTATACCATTGTTATTATCCACAGCCCCACCACGGCCATTCCGGGACGTTTACCCCCATGCGGGTACACTACAGCCTGGGGGGCTAACAGGGAAAACGGTCACGTTTCCTTACTTCCTGCCAGAGGTGGTCATCCAACAGAGGCAAGCAGCACGGCCAGATGAAAGGAACGAGGATTTCCGTGGGCGGGAAGCCCAGCGTGTGAGCTGGAGGGACGTCAGAAGTGGTTGGTTGGCTGCGCGTGGACCCGTGGTCTCCCCTGCAGCAGCTCGCCCGCGCTTGTTCCAAACCCCTCTGTTATTACGATGAGACGGCGAAGCGGCCGGCGGGCGTCCCGTCTCCGCACCGCACCCGGCCCACGCCGGCCCTCCACAGCTACCAACGCCAGCAGATTCGCTGCGGCGCTGTCCGATTGACACGGCCGTTTGAACCAAGACTCCAGTGGGTGGGAGCAGCAATGCTCCATCTTTGCTTAATTGGGGATATAACTTTTTATTATTATTATTATTATTTTCATTTTGTTGGAGGAACATAGGAAAAATGGAACGTCCTACCTTGTCCAGTGGAGTGGACACCCTACCAGTCATTGCCATGTACTCTGCAGTGTTCCCTAAACCCGGCGTGACACACATTTATTAGTGCGGCGACTGTGGAGCTTGGCACAGTGGGCTGTCTCTGCATGTTGGCGGATTCCATCCCTCTCAGTCAAGTGACGTTGGAGCGGAGCGCCGCTCTCCCCAGACTAGGCCTCATCATCATTTTGGCCCCCGGGCAGACACACTTTTTTTTTCTTCCTCATTGAAATGCAAACGAGTATTAAAATGAATTATCTTCATTAAGGCGATGGCATATCTTGATGAGTTTTATTCGGCTGGTGCCCTCCTTCTCACAGAGCCAGCAGCAATATCGACATTTGGGTTCCTGCGGAAGCTCTGCGGGGCCAGTAGCAAAGTCTGGAGGCCTCGGGGGCTTCACTTTGGGATATGTTAATATGAGACTCGCACTCTGGGTTCGGAGTGAAGTGATTTCTTTTCTGTTTAAATCAGATGTGCGTGTGTGTGTGTGTGTGTGTGTGTGTGTGTGTGTGTGTGTGTGTGTGTGAAAGCGAGAGAGAGAACACAGGATGTGTAGACCCCTGTTTAGTGTCTTGATTACATGTTTGCATTGAATGGAACACATAAACCAGGCAAGGACAAACATGTTCAGGTGCTACCTTCATCTGTACATGGAGACAGAGAGAGAGAGGGAGAGAGAGAAGGAGAGAGAGAGAGAGAGAGTACTATTGCCTTCTAAATATAATTTCTGCCATGTATTTTCATCCTCTATCCATTTACATTTACGGCATTTAGCAGACGCTCTTTTCCAGAGCAACTATCCTTGTTCATGTCCAATCTGTGATCCAGGTTTGTGCTTTATGGTCTGTATTAACATAATCACAGGCTTTATTGCAGCGTTGCCTATGCTGTTGCTGCAGACGTATGGTGGGTATAGGAGCAGAAGTTCGCACAGGTCATCGTGCCCTGCAGGTCATGAAAGGTCTTTTTCACTCTCAGCTGTAAGTTCAGTGAGCGGCGCAGAGGAATCTTTGCCCTGAAGCCGAACCGAGTGCTTAAACACATCATTGTCTCTGTCTCATCACTCTGGGATTTGACAAACAGCGCGTTGGGCTTTGAGCGTCTGACACGTGTCGTCTGGAAGGCGTAGGGAGCTGTCAGCGTGGAGCGTAGCGGCCATGACGTCGTGCGCGCCATCATAAAACCACAGCGACTGCTCGCGACACAGAAATGACCTCGCGCATTTGTCACAGTGCCGCTCCGTCCAGGCGTAAATGGCGCTACGTTTGCTCGTCCTGCGTTTTCCTCTGTCTTAACCAGCCTGTTGTGCTCCACCTCCTCGAGTCTTGGCTTCCTGACATTGGAACGCCTCACTCCTTTTTAAAAAGGTGCCTTAAAGGAGCCCGTGAACGACGATGAACGTCGGCGTGAGCACATTATTTGCTCCATATGTTACGAGTTTTGAATGCTTTCTGATTAGACACTCAGTAGACAAGTTTACTGTCTGAACTTGTTTAGGATTTTCCAGAAAAAATGCTTTTTGTACCTCAGTTTGATGAGATTTAGGAATAAAAAAAAGGAAGATTTTGTGGAAGAGGAGATCATGAAGGCCTTCTGATCTTTGGTCTGTCATCTGTGGCCTAAAGGCAAGCAGGATTTATTCATTTTAATAAAATGAAATTCAGTAGATCACAACATTCTTATGTACTGATATTGCAAAATGTATTTTCGCCTGCAGTGATACACAAATGAGTAGTGTTTTAGTGAGGTAAGCGGTTTGATATTTTTAGAAATAGCTCTATTTCTTTCGCCCCTTGCCTTACTCTACAGAAGTGTCATGCATCTCAGACTGCAAACACTTACACCAGACTCCTTGGAGGTGTGTTTATTTGGTCAAGCTGAATTTTGAAGTGACAAACAAAGCTTGTTACCTGCCTCGAGTTCCCTGCCCCCTCCCCTCCAAAAATAAACCTCACCAATCAAAACAAAAACATCTCCATCGAGTGTGACACTTGTACCCCATGTTATAACTCCAGCAGGGCGTCTGGCATACCTCTGGATGTCCCTAAAAACACAAAGACCATCAGAAGACGCTTGAGCACATTCCTCCCCAGACTGGGTCCTGTTTGGATGCTAGCGGAGCTGGCGTTAGCTTCGCCTCTCCTCTGCTCAGCCCGACTGGAGCCTTCAGCTCGGGAGGAACAAAGGCACCGTATTACTATGTGCATATCTCAAAAGCCCTGGCCGCCTGCCGTAGCAGTCAGCGGTGAAAGATCCCAGCGGATCTAAGCCGCCTGCACCTTTCTGCTCTTTCATCGTCCTGGCTAGATGTCTTTCATGCTCCTCGCAAGATTGTTCTGCCGCGTTCCTTTTGGACAGACACCTCTCTCTGTAATGCCTGCCCCAGTTCGACTGTTTTCGCGCCTGGTTCCCCCACCCACACCTTCATCCTTTTCGCTACGTACCGCACGTTCTCGTACCTGATGATTTTACGGCCTGCGTTGTAATGCGCGTCATCGTGCAAATATTAATCCTGACGCCCGTGCCTTTTTCTGGTAATGTAGCGATTAAGCCTCCAGTAAGGCACTGAGCTAAGGGTCGGGTCTAGCAGGGCGTCGCACCTGTTTACCCGCGTGCAGTTTAGCTCACTCTACAACCGCACTCGGCCCATTGGACTGCGGGTAGTTGGGGTTTTTTGCAGCGTTCTTTGATTGTGTTTCATTATTTATGAGTGTGGTTGGAGCTGTGAATTGCCTCATGAACAGGCTCCCAGATTGTTTATCCACAAAGCAGAGTGTCTCGGAGAAATCTACATATTCATATTGACGCATACATTTTGCACGAACGTCGCCTTTGTGGTGCCGCGGCGGATAAGAGTGATGGTAGAACCACTCTGCATTCTGCGCCCCCTGCTCGTTTTTCACGCGATCTAAACAGGGTTATACCCTTGTTCTTCTGCTCTAAAGAGGAAACAGTACAACACCCAGAAAAACAGTCCTCGCTGTAGTTAGCGCCTGCCGTCAAGACCTTTTGAGGAAAAAGTCGGAGAGAAGCGTGGCATTGACAGAGATGGCTGGCTTCTCAGAGGTTGTGTCTGGGTTTGATAAGTGCTTGATGGGAAGAGACGCTGTCAAAGGACCAGCCGGTACAGGAGACAAACAGAACCTTTGTACGTGTGATGGTTTGTAAAACTGGCCAGAGTTGGTCATAACACCACAATCATTAAAACAGCATTAATCAGAAATGTGGTGGTGCTTTGGGACACCTCGACGTACAATTACGCCTGTGGCTTCATGTATGATGGAGGCCTCCTTGTGCATCTATGACGCCCAGGGCACTACAGGCTGATTCTGCTTAAAGGCATTAACCATGTGCCTTGTGCTTTTTTTTTAATTCGGCTGCACTTTATGGCTGGCAGAAGTCACATAAAGCTGGATTACTGATGGACAATTCAACAATAGAAGCAGCCGTTCCCCTCCCTTACTCTCCCTAGCCAACCCCCCCCCCCTCACACACACACACACACACACACACCAAGCCCCCTACACCCCCATTAGGGACCGCTCATTCTGGAGCCCATGCCGGTTGCTGTGGGCTGCAACGCTGCTAGATCGGGCTTGTTGGAATGCAGCATGGAGCATGCTCTCTATTCAACCTGCCACGGCAGATTGATTGGCTTTTGTCTCACTGATTAGAGGCAGCTTGTGTCTCTACACAGCAAAATAAATACGTGAATAGAGAGAGATAGAGAGAGAGAGAGAAGGGGGAGAGAGAGAAGGAGAGAGACCTTCAGCTGTATCAAAAGGAAAATAAACTAAAAACTAGAGTGCGTACTTCACTGAAATCAACTCGGAGACGATGCATCGCAGCTCTGGTAATGAGATGCTCAATTCTCCCTCGCCTAAGCAATGATCAACGCTGCGCAAGAAAACGGAAAATACAAGGACTAACCTGGGCTGTTGACAAAGGCCCCTGTATGCGATGCTATGTTTAACAGTCGCAGTGCTAATCTTTCAACTTTCACCCTCCCCATAGACTTTGCAGCGAGAACTGGGGGTCCAAGCATCACTGTTAAGCAATTCTACTTAAATTCTCTGTAATTATCATACAAAGACTAAATGCATTTGTATCAGATACCAAGTAATATTTCAAGCCGATTTTGGTCTACCACACACAGCAGAGCCTCAAACAGCCACTACAGAGGAGCCCTAGCGCATTAAAGCGTCCTTTGTCCCTGACTGCTGTGCCAATTACAGCTTATCATGTTACTCTGTCCAAACAGAGTGAGATACTTCAAAGATTGTTTGAGAAAGTTTTGTTTTAGTATTTTTATTGCCAGATGTCATTACGCGGTACATATTCAGAATGAGCTTCAATATATAGTGTCACTGAACTGCAATTCCAGCCACTTTAAAGCAGAATGTGCAAGGTAACCTTTGGGTTAATACACCCATGATTTGGCTCCAGAGATCCGTTTTTTTGGCTTCCTATCTATGCAGCCTCTGTGATTACAGTTTAAAGCCGACACCACTGTAGTGCCCACTAACGGAACTTGGCGCTCATACTTATGCATCTAATTACTCATGTATACATAATTGCCTGATGAATCTGTCACTCTGTAGCTACCCGACAGAGTTGTTACAACAGTGTTGATAAGCAGAGCCTCAGGGGCCACATTAGCGAGGGGTTGCGGGTGTAGGTGCGGGTGGGGGCGCGGGTGGGGGTGCGGTGCTTCCCCTCCAACCAAAGCCTGCAGCCACACTCAGCCACTCTGAGAAGCCGTTTCACTTGAACTGTACTACAGTACCGCTTAAAGTGAATGACTCACCTTCCTTGGGTTTTCGTTACAGAGGTGTGATGATTCCCAGGGGGCACCCATGCTGTCAAACCGATAAATATACACGTGTGGTTCGGGATAAGAGCGTATGTGCCAAAATGCTGGAAACACAAATGTAAAATGCTCATTGATCTGATCGATTAATCTCTTTTTAAAATGCAGCACAGCGCATCAGTGTGCAGGCTTTTATATGTTAACTCAGAACTTGCGTGCTAACTTTAAATCAGCATACAGGGCAATGAATCAATACCGGAGCCGAGAAGAATCTGAAACCAAGCAAACCGCTGCCTTGTCAGATGGTGAAAGCGAGTAAACAAGTTTACATTTTTTTTACCATGTTCTTTGTTCTTTATTTTCACTCGTTATTATTCTCCCTGTACCGTTATTGTTTAGAAATCTGCAAAGCTGAGTCAAATCCCTTAGTAATAATGTTAATCCAATGTATTGTGAGACATCACAGACTAGATCAGGGCGGTACAGTTTTGAAAGCCTCGGTTCCACCATGAAACACGTTTTTGCGTTGCTGTTGCACCTGTCTAAAAGCAGAAAGAAATAATGGCTTACAAAATGCATTCAACGTTGGGCTGCTGCAGACCTGTCTGTCTGTTCCACGCCAGTACCGTGGATGGCCATGGTTGGATACAACTTTGTCATACTATTGCAGCCTCCTCCCTTATTATTTTCTTATTTATTGGCAGACTTGTTTTCGTATTTTGTCGTCGTTGCTTTCTTTCTTTTCTCGTGAACCATCTTCAGCTGCAGGTATGCGTGTTTTCACCAGGCTTCTCAAATACCGTGAAAATAGAGATGTGATCTAATGGACACGTTTTATTCCCTTTTGTGCTCCTCCACAAAAGCGACTCTGAGGAGACGGCCAACCTGGTGCGTCACACCGGGTGGGAAGGTCTTTTGCTAATAAAGGCATTATGATACAATAATGCTAATTCTTAGCACCGATGTGTGTTGGCCTGCCAGAACTCCTTGGTTTCTCTTTTTCAGTCTCTTTTTTTCTCTTTTTTTTATACTGGGAAGAAGCTGTTCAGGAAACAGATGGTAAAACATCAGTCATCCTTTAAGCCTTCTGTTTTACGAAATGATTAGCGAGGGAGTGTGGAGAGGTGCCCAGACGTGCCCGGGGGAAGAGCAGGAATCAGGTGCACGGACAGGGCCGTCGGGGGGCCGCACCCCACGGACACAACGGGCAGTGCAAGCCGTCGCTGTCGGCTTTTTGCGCCTTCCTCCGCGTCCTGGAGGGCGGCGGGGCGGTGCCGAATTCTGTGGACATGGCGAGAGCCCCGTAGTGGATATGGCGAGAGCCCCGCCACGTAGAGGGACCTACAGCAGACCAAGACACACCCCCGCCTAGCCTGCACAGCGAGAGAGCGTAAATGTCTTAATGAGATGCATTCTTCTTAATCGCTTCACATGTGCCAGTGGTGCTCCATGTCAGTAGAGCAGGGTTTATTATGATGGAAGATGGTGAGCGTGTGTGTGTGTGTGTGTGTGTGTGTATACGTGTGCACACATCTCACTTACCAGATGTGTGCTAGCAGGGGCTCGAGGGAAACATTCAGACAGCAGAAGAGGCATCCCTGCAGGGAGGTCACCAGCTGGTCAGCAACAGACTCCAGACAGGATGCACTGATTAATACAACCTACAGCAATGGCTGCTGATGACGAATTTCTGGCATGAAATAGGGCTCAATAAACTGGAGCTTATCTGTGGACCTCTATTTTTTTTTTTTCACGCTGAACGTAAATGTCGCTGCCCTGACTGTGTTTGACACTCAAGCTACGGCGCTTCTGCTCCAAGGGTACACTGTAAACGGCGGCCGGCGGTATTGCGCAATGATGTTCGTGTATCAGTTCGTTATCGATGGGGAGTGGCCTCTCGAGCTGCCAATCATCCATGGCAGAGGGAGGGTGGGATTAAATCTCTTGGCTCGGTCGCCGGTCTAGCCCCTTCATGTCTTAGGTCCTCCAAGCCAGCATTGCCGTAGGCTAGGGAGCACAGGGGGGAGGCTTTGGAGCCATTAGCATGAGCTGCGTGAGGCCGGTGGGTTTGCGGATCCATCGGGAACAGGACCCGATCCCTTCCCCCTCCGCTATCACTGGGCAATCAGCCTCCGTGATTGCGCCGCATTGCGGGGATTTGATTCCTCCCATTACGCTCATGTGGGGGATGGGCGGAGGTGGAGGTAGAGGTGGAGATCCCCCTTCCTCTGGCTGGTCTCGGGGCTGGTTGAAGAGGTTTGGAATGCTGACTGTAGAGCGAGCCCCGCTCATGGTGGGCCCCAGCACAACGGAGAATTTATCAAGTCCGGTCCTCTAAGGATTTCCCTTTTAATGAGACTTATAACAGCTTGGCTGTAGCTACACATCCATTTAAAGTGGAGGGCCCAATGATGATTTCTTGCTCTAGATTTTGCCACTATTCTTTTTTTCATTCACCTGCTTGGTTAATTAACTTGTCTTTAATCTCCTCTGTTTCCATTACAGATCAGCATCTTGGAGCGGCAAATATTTGATTTTCTTGGTTACCAGTGGGCACCGATTCTCACAAACTTTATCCACATCATCACAGTGATTCTGGGCCTGTTTGGGACAGTACAGTTCAGACCGCGATACGTGACTGGGGTGAGTTTGCAGATATTTCTATATTTTTGCACCACGTCAAGCTCTCCTCAGTGATCCCGCCCCAGTTTGTTTTGCTTTTTTATTGTGGTTGTATCACTGTTAGTAGCGAATCAAATCGTGTTTTACGCCTTCCTCAAAAAGCCTTAGATATAAATATAAGTTTAGGCTTCCTCTGTATCAGTGTGTCCTGGGGGTCTTTGTTCAGGCCTGTGGAATTGATGTGGTGGCTGTGTCCAATGGCGTGTCAGTAAGGACAAACATCATTCATGCTCCACCGGGTGAGAAGTAGGGTCCCAGTACACAGGAACAGAAGCTCCCTGATATGATGGCCTTTCATTCAAATGAGGTATTACAGTCATTTAAATTCCAGCCACCTAGAGGGAGAGGGAGAGAGAAACATATAATAGAGTGTGTCTTCCAAATACTGCAGGGACACCCTGCTCCAGTGCAGAGGGTCAGAATCCAGCATTTTTTGGTCATTTCTCTCTTTGCTCATGCCACCAGCTAATTACCAGGTTTCGTGTGTGTGTCCGTGTGTGTGCAGGGTGGGAGTGGGAAGTGGTACGAAATGTGTATGAAATGACCAACGTTTGCTGGAGTCTGGCACTCCACAACCAGAACTGGGCACCCCTGTCCCACTCGGAAGCTGTGGAGTGTGAACGCGGCCAGACACCGCAGTGGAGCGCAGGCCTAATTGAAGCCGCTCCCTGGGTCTGCTCCCGCCCAGAGATGCGTGCGAGGCTCTTTGTCATGCAGCCGTGTGCTGGAAGCTGCCACTACAGTACATCAGCTTCAGTCTGGGTGGAAGCGAAGCGTGGCGCTCTGGCCTGTGACCCAGCCCCAGGCACTCAGGAGCTCCCATACATTAGAGACCCAGCCCCATCTGTAAAGGAAGAGATGCTGGCCTGCTCCTGAGGCCACTGCTGCCCAGAACCTTCCATCCAAGGCCCTCGGTAAACAGCCAGCGTTGCCCACGTTGTTGTCGCGCGCTAGTCCTGGTTTTCGACATGCCGTTCACAATAACTCTCCTACTCTCAGCTTTGCACAACTAAATCCTTAGCAAAAATGTTTGCCAAGGAGGCTACATTATTAGTCTTTTACTGTCACTGCCGTAAAATGGAGGTTAAATACATTTGCAATGCCTTGGCAGATACATTAGCTGGACAAATTCAGGCAGCTAGCCGGGCAGCGTGCTTTGAATGAGAACAAAACTCTGAAGCACAGTGGAAATGTTTATACCCACTAAATGGCACCTTCTGGGCCCCTTTTCAGTCAGGCCAAACTGTGTTGAAAAGGCACCTTGACCATGTGCCCTCCTATAGAGCAGTGCATGTCCATCACTACAATCAGGCAGGCAGGGCCGGTGCGGAAGGCTTCTCGCCATATGGTAAATCACCGCACCTTTCAGTTTGAGTCCGGGTAATACAAATAAGTTTCCCATTTCCTCCTGCTTGTGTGTTTGTTATATTTCAGGCACATCATCCAGACGAGATTACGTTTAAAGATCACCCCCTTCCTAACGCATCTCCGGAAGCCGCAGTTTACATTTTAATCTGGAGCAAAAAAAAAAAAAAAAAAAAGAAGTTGTTCTGGGTTTGGAGTAACAAAGAGGGGCCGGCTGCTAATCTTTTAATGGATTTATTCATGACTTTCATCATTTTTAGTTGTGCTTCTCAAGGACACAAGCAGTGTGCACTGGGCGGACTGGGGTTTTGGGTTTTTTTTGGGGAGGTTGTTTTGCTGTGTTTTGTCTCCTCGTGGTATCCGTGCTCTGCTCACACCCGTGCATGGATGTTTGACTCATTGTTTTTGATTCTTATGGCGCTGTTTTGACAAGCTTCGGCGTATGCAGCCGAGAGAAAGCTGCCCCCTCACACACTCCTACGCGGTCTCTCGGCTTCGCCGGGGGGGGGGGGGGGGGGAAGCCAGCCGTCTCCTGGCAGATCTCGGATCTGTGAAAGAGGGTCTTAAGGCACACGTATCAGGGAATTAATTACAGAGAAAGCATCCCACTTCATGCTTTTGCAAACCAATTAATCATGCGTATGTAAAAGTGGGTTTGTTTGGCTCCTTACCGTTTTGGACGCGATTTTAATCAGGTTTGTGTCTCTCTTCCCCAGTATGCCGTCTGGCTGGTGCTCTGGGTCACCTGGAACATCTTCATCATCTGCTTCTACCTGGAAGTGGGTGACCTTTCCAAGGTAACGGAAGGTTTTTTTTTTTTTTTTTTAATTCAGGGCAGGAGGAAGGGAGTCCGTGCCAGAGGTAGATATATATTATCCAGAGCCAGAGGGATGATTTTAGCAAGCAGGTTATTTGCAGGTGTCCGTCCTTTTCGACGGCAGCTGCACCCCCTCCCCCACCATTGCAAACGGATCGTATATTATCGACTGTGTTTGAAGCGTTGAGAGAGCTGTTCACTGCCTTTGTGTCAGCGCGCAAGGTCGTTGGTAAGAGTGGAATTCTGTCATCTCTCACTGGAAACTGCTCAAGACGCCATTACTGGTCTGTGGTTGCCTTTGCTGGGCTACAGTAATGCTTTCATATAGATTGAAATGTATGAAAACATTAACATCTTCATTAGTCTCCCATTTCTCTGTTTTATTTCAAAGGATAAATGATTCCATAATCTATCCTTTGCTCATATGTGTACAAGAATAAGGAAAGATAGAATTAAAATGTCAAAATGTCAGATATTGTAGCCAGTTACATGACAAACCAGCAATGTAAGTTGATTATCAAATCTATCAGGCATTCTAGGCATATTACATTTTCACTGGGGAAGTGAAGGCTCCCCTTGAGTATTTGAGATATGTTCAGGTCATATTTTGGTTCCTGTCTAATGCTCATTCCTGTGTTTTGCTCATAAATGTAAATGGGGTCGTTTGCACAGAGCCCTGCAGACCTCTGGTCCTCCAAGCACATGTTCCCAAGTTCATTATTGCAGGCCCCATATTAAGGCTGTCATTGTCATGGTTACCAAGGTCATGGTTACCATTGTCATTGTTTCCTAGTGTTACACCCAGCACGAGGAACTTGTCTGTGGTCTTGGGCGGTAGTTTGGTACAGTGGTTGCCCAGAATGCTCAGGAAAACAACACGGATTGTCTTCAGGGTTC
The DNA here is from genome assembly GCA_020368025.1 of Brachyhypopomus occidentalis. Classification (NCBI taxonomy): domain Eukaryota; kingdom Metazoa; phylum Chordata; class Actinopteri; order Gymnotiformes; family Hypopomidae; genus Brachyhypopomus; species Brachyhypopomus occidentalis. Next base: position 9,657,547 of record JAGXOD010000021.1, on the reverse strand, counting down.
TCAGGGTTTGCCGTGCAGTAGATCAGATAAAAACTGAGTGGAGGTGAAGAATGGTCAAGAGTGAATGATAATGCAGGACTGGTGTTGTGGGGGTTTATGCAGCACCACTGGACTGGATCCTTAATGATGAAAAATGGGACCCTGGCTACAGCACGGCTTTTTTTATTTGTTTGTCCCTTAGTTGCACAGCTCTGCACCGGGGATTGATTATTTCATCATTAAATCACTCCTGTTGGTTGCCTGGTCTTTCTGCTCTCCTTGTTGATCTGTCACCACTGTACAATCTTATCAACGATCTCGGACAACAGATGGGACCTTCACTTTACGCCAGCTTCTGCTTCTTTTTGGCGCAGTGCTGGCAAAATGTCTGACTTACGGATTGCCTTTTCAAGTCCGCCAATCTGTCTTGGGAGATAGCCTCCAAAGCCTTCAGGTGTGGGGAGCCCATTCTGGTGCTGTAATAGCAGGGTAACGTTTGGGCTTTGCTCTGCAGGGAAGCAGGAGGCCAAGGAGCACCAGAAGACCAGACATCCGTTTCGGGTTAGATTCGACCTGTTATCAGACTTTCGCTGGGTTTGCAGACGTATGAAACATAATGACCTGGGAGAAATCCTCCGTACGTTCTCTCAGCAAAATCGGCTGGATCACAGGTGCTTCCTGCTCCTTTTAGGGCAAAAGAATTTTAAAGTGCTCCAACCTTCTCCTCTGCTGATAGCCCATCCTACAAGCAACACTCGCAAACGGACGGTCCCGTCTTGCGCTTGGAGCTAGACATACCTTGAGAAGCTATGTTGAGCAGAGCCCCCCCACAGACCCTACATAGCTCGTTTTCTGCAAAGCCGCAGACGTGTCACTGCCTACAGGATAGAAAAATGACACTCCGCCCGAAACAAAACCTCGGCGCTGCCCCCCGCGGTCCACCTGGTCGCCAAGCAGAAGGCAGCGGCAGAAGCCAAGACGCCCACGGTGATTTTGCTTTGTGAATCCAGCACCCAGTTTCAGTGCCACATCTTTCTTTAATTAGTCATCGAAGTAATAGCGTATTAGTTACCATGATTTATTTCCTTGTGTTGGGGGCGGCTTATGATTTATTAATGTAGGTGTAATGTGTTTAACCAGGAAAGAATCCATCGAGCCCCACCGAGACGAGCACAATTAGATTTAGATCACACACGTAAACAAATGAAGATGAATAAATGACAGATCCCACACTCTTCTTCATTAGGTGTTGTAGGCTCGCATGCAGGTCAAGACAAGCTCTGACTCTCTCGTGAAGGAGGCATATCACCGCGTTGTGCCACCGGCAGATAGCGGAAAGAGTGACGGAATTGATTGACACAAATACAATTTCGCTCCCTGGGAAGAAAAAAAAAAAACGATCCTTGTTGTTTGCGTTCCATGGTGTCTGCCGTCCTGGGTCAATCTAATTTGCACTTGTAGAGAAAAGTAATATCTTCTCCCCTTCACAACAGGAGCGATGGCTGCAGTCCCTGCTTTGCACTATACGAAAAACCCCACGTGGGGGCGGATCGTCTTTTGTGTTTGCATATTGGAGTGGCCGGAGGGCGGAGCCATCACCGCAGACGGGGTCCGAGAGCTGAAATGTCAGAGGGGCATGGCTGGAGCAGGGCGTGCCTAGAGAGGCGGGAAGGAGTTAATAACACAACAGCCTCCTCTAGAAGGGAAGCACACACGGATGGCTGGCTGTGGGGGAGGGGTGGGGGAGGAGGTCGGTTCACTGCCCACAGCCAGAGCACCGCGCATTAGGGCAGCACGGTACGGACATGCACACCACACTGCTGTACTGTTTGCTACATCCTGCTTTTGCGACTAGCCTTGTGAGGAAGACCAGGGAAAACCTGATGCGACATGGTAAAAAATCTGAGTTATCTTGACCGAAATTGTTAACGTTTGTTGGATCACGCGAATATTGTCATTCATCAAAAGAACATTCCAGAATGTCCTCTGGAATGAGGGTGGATGTGGACAGCACACAATAAAAAAAAATATTTGAATTGTTGGAGGGCTCCTTGGCAAATTGCTGGACTCTGCAGTATCAGGGGTGTAAAGGCTTATATTGCGCTGATGATATCATTACTATGTATTAACCTCTAGATGTGGTTAGAGCAGCACACTGGCTCTACCTGAAGCCTCTTCTTTCAAGGATGTGTAGTTAACCCCAGAACAAATTCTTCTGGCAGCTGAGGCCAGACTTTGAACAGATCTGCAGAGGGTGAAGTATTTGCATAGTCCAGTCTTTGTCTCTGGATGATGTGCTGTACAGTAAACATGCGTCATCTATAGACCCCACTCATTAAGCACTATTCCTGTTTGACTGCACTCACTCAAAAACCAGACACCTGAAAATCTGCTCAGCGGGTCTGTTGAGATTTCAATAATCTTGGTAACAGTAACCTTCTGACTCTCCAAAACTCTTCCCCTTCCATTAAAATAAAGTAAATGTCACCGAAATGTGAAGTTAAGTTATGCTGCCGTTCACACTGACACAGCTCTAGGCTTGTATACTGATAAACCTCAGCCACACTGGTTACGGTGCACAATTAATTCCATGGACAATTCATATAAAAGGACGCTTCATTTGCACCTTTGTGCGTGGCTTTCGTGTTTGGGCAATTGCACCAGATTTCCCTGCGTGAGTGCAAACAGGTTGATGGATTTGATGCTGCCGAGTTGATTCCCTCTCCAGCACCTGCGCGCGCCGTTAGCATAATCACCGCAAACGCACGCCAGGCCATTATTCCCTCCTTTTGAAGGACGTTAGACTAATGGGGCCACGCTTCCTAATTTCCGGAGCTTTTTAAACGGATGGGGAATCGGCGGCAACACCGCGCTAGCACACGCTTACCTGAGCAGCGCATCGCGCTGACCAGCATTACCGGCGTTTGCTGCACGCTGATGCAACCACCAAGTTAGATGTCTGCTGTTGTGCTTAAAGCCCAGCAGAGCGTTTTTTTCTGCCCGTGCTCTCGCTTTGCTGCTAGCCTAATTTCGTTCTCATGCAAATTGCAGAGATGTCCTGTGGCATTGAACATATGGAAATCGTCGGCGAGGTTTCCGCGCGAGCAGGAACGCTCGCTGAAGGCAGCGGGCTCACCTGGAACAGCGCACTTGTGTGTGTGTCGCACGTCCCGCACTCTCCGCTTCATCAGGAAACATCTGCGGTACCTTCAGACTTTGAGATTGAAGGGCCGCCACCCCCCGTACACGAGGTAGACTCGCCCGCGTTGAGTTAACCCTTGCGCCGTTCACTCGTCACGCCGGGCTTTTCCGCCATTGCGGGTTTTCCAGCGCAGGTCTGGCATCGCACCTACGACACGACGCATCTGTTTGTAGTCTCGATGCCGAAGCCACAGTGGCCCTCCAGAGGGGCGGAGCTTGGCATATAGGATTTATTCATCAACTCCTCGTGGCATCCATCCTTAAAACTTTTAACAAGTTTGTTTCGTCTCAGGACTTGCCATTTGTTATATTGATAGTTCTGTGTTGCTGCAGAAGGTGATATTGTTGAAGCTGGTGACTCGATCTATAAAACGGGGTTGCTCTAGGTTTATCTTTGCCCTTTACTGTGACGGGAGCTTTAAATGCATCACACCTGGGCTCTGTCAGCAAACTCAGGGTCTCCTCATATACAGTAAAATGGAGGAATCCTGATAAACTGTCAAGGGGCTAAAAGTGATAAGGTGATTTATAGTCAATTTCACTGGGAAGTGGAGAAAAAAAGGCTGAGCCTGTCAGCTCCAGGCCCCTTTGAACAAATGAGTTAGAGTCCATGTGCTGGCTCAATAAGGCCATCATTTCCCATCAGCACCCATCACCACCACTGCCCCAATGAGAGTGGAGAGAGGCCTGGGGATTGTAGTTTTGCAGAAGATGAGTCTGGGGGAGTCTTATGTGTATTTGCCCACCTAGTCTATGCCACACTTCTTCCACCTGTTAATCAGACAGAGGATTTATGTTTTGGCGCTCAGTTAAGAATCAGTAGCTCACTCTTTTTGCCCCTGTCTTCAAAATGCTTGTTGAGTGAACGGCTCAGACCTTGGCCTGCAACCTTGACCTGTTCGAAAAAACGTGAATTCATCATAAATTGGTCCTTTGATTCCTTTGAACAGGGCAAAGTTCGTTCACACATGTGTGTGTGCTTCATGAAAGACTTAGAGAGTTAACACTTTCTGAGCTCTTAAGGTTCTTCTTGAGCAGTATGGGAGTAGAGAGACTTTTATCCACTGGCTGCTTGAATGTGTGCAGTGTCCCTGTCACTCTGCCCTTTAGCATTTAGCTTTACCTTCTGTAATATCAGTGAAAATAGCCTATGGTATCAGGACCATACTATACAGATGTGTAAGAGCACAGGCCAGAGCCTCTAGTTCCTCATTAATAGGAGTTTTTAAAAAAAGAAAAAAGAAAATAGACACTCGAGTGATTCACCATGGCATAATTAGTATCTATTTCAGGCTCACCGCTATGAGTCTTACAGCCTTTTAGGGGGAAATCTATATATCTGATTTCCTATTATTTAAATTGATCTGACCCTGTGTTGAATAGGTCCCTAAAACTACCTGATGCCTGCTTTTATTGAGCTATTTCTAGCCTTACAGGACCTGTTGCTGACACCAAATGAAAGAGCTAACATCAATTTCAACATGGTCCAGATGCACTGGTTTGGTCAAAGCGTAAAATAGTTCCTCTGGTAATGCAAATGGAGTCTTCCTTTTCCATCCCCCTTTGAATGTGTTTCTGCATAACACAGTAGCACCATTACATACACTGTGGGGTTCTGTAAGGGATTGTGAAGGTCGCGCGTACAGCCATTCAGGTGCGGCGAAGATTTTTGTGTGTTGAATGGCTCTTATGGGTTTTTCTTCTAGCATGATAGACCATGCCAACTTGGGATTTCTCAACAAAACGTAATGATTTCAGCATTTAAAGAACTCACAAAGCTGATTGGGATAGGTTTTTACTAAATCCTTTACCGCAGGTTTAACCGTTCCTCAGCAATTCTTTACCAAAGGGTTTTACTTGACAATGAAAGCATAACTGGCAGATTCTCACAAACTGTTTCTTTCCACGTGTGTATATGCAGCAGGAGACTGTGGTTGCGCAGGCAACCACAATCACTCCCACAGGTGACTGCTATACTGTAGCAGAATGTGTGGCAGTTTGCTATGGGTTAAACTGCAGGAGGCAGCGAGCTCTGTTGGCAGTCCATCTCTGATGAATACGGAGCTGTATAAAGGGCCCTCAGTGTCATTAGAGATGACAACGAGGGTTCGTATTCCAGAGCGCCATTAAGATTAGAGTGACACTAATGCGGTGCCTAGACACTCTGTGAGCTTGTAGGAGTCTTACCTCTGGCTAGATGCTTGGGGGGGGGAGGTTAGGTTTGCATTCTCCCTTTCTGCTTCTTCATTTTGTTCACACTTTACATGAGTGCAGGAGTGAGGTGCACCCGCCATTCTGTTAATCTCAATTAACTTTATTAACCATGACATGTCTGAGGCCAAGGAAGTTCACATTCTCGGGCAAACAATGGGGAGTTTGTCATTTTTGTTGTTTTTCTGTAGGGATCTTGAGGGAGGCTTCGTTCATCACAGATTCCCTTTCAACAGCCTGGAAGCTACTACTATCAATCATGCCACATCAGGGGGTCTGCATTCACGTCCCACTGCTTGCTTGCTGAGGGAACGTGTCATCCTGAGTGTCACTCTGCGGAGAAAAAAAAAAACAAAAAACAAAACAAACATGCCAACAGAGTGACACCCCACACATGCGCTCTCCCAGAAATCAACACATCCGCAGGCGTATTATCTAGAGAGTTTATCTCCATTATTTAATCATTCAGAACCTGGAATCACACATCAGAGCAGCTGCCTTTGAATGGGTTTCAAATAGGTTGACTCAAAGTGTACTGTGTTGGCTGTGACATGCAACGCAGCAACTCGGTGCCCCGGCAAATAAAAATGTGAAATGAGGGTAAACCAGTGAGGCGCGGTAATTCTAGCCTCGCATACATAGTGGCTGCCCGCTTCAGTGAAGAGCTGTGATCTCCCGGGCTGAAGTGAAATCCGACAGCGAGCCAACTCGTCAGAGGCACGAAGACGGTGATTTGCCCAAGGCTCTGTGATTGACGCCGTTCCACCGACAGGTCATCTGGAGAGGACCTTGTCATTTCCAACATGGCTTCCAGAGCTGAGTGTCAGCGGTGAGGATGAGGGGGAGCTCGGCTCAGCTCTTGCGGCGAGGAGCATTACAGGATCCGTGCGGAGGTGACAGCGTTTGGTGGAGGAGAAAGGTGCCGAGGAGATGCAGATATCTGTGGCTTCTGAGATCAGTACCTGCGTAACCGCAAGCACTCGGTCTCCGTTCTTCTCCATAACGAAATCTACTATGTATAACTGCTGTTGGAGTCCGTTACCCACACATATAGAGGTTGCACCTAAGGGCACAGAAACCTTGTGTGCGAACACCTGAGATGCGAATTAAAACCAGTTCTGCACTAGATATGGCAGCTAAAAAAATAGATGAGAGAAACAAGTGACTCAGGTTGACTGCATTCAGGTCTTGGCAGGTGTTCCAATCACCTCCATGGCCACAGGTGTATACAATTAAGCACCTAGGCATGCAGACTGTTTTTACAAACATTTGTGAAAGAATGGGTCGCTCTCAGGAGCTCGGTGAATTCCAGCGTGGAACTGTGATAGGATGTCACCTGTGCAACCAATCCAGTCGTGAAATTTCCTCTCTCCTAAATATTCCAGAGTCAACTGTCAGCTGTATTAGAAGAAAGTGGAAGTGTTTGGGAACAACAGGAACTCAGCCATAAAGTGGTAGACCACGTAAACCGACAGAGTGGGGTCAGCAGATGCTGAAGAGGTCGCCAACATTCTGCAGAGTCAATCACTACAGACATCCAAACTTCATGTGGCCTTCAGATTAGCTCAAGAACAGTGTGCTTCATGGAATGGGTTTCCATGGTCGAGCAGCGGCATCCAAGCTGTATATCACCAAGTGCAATGCAAAGCGTCGGATGCAGTGGTGTAAAGCACACCCCCACTGGACTCTAGAGCAGTGGAGGTGCATTCTCTGGAGTGACTAATCTGATGGATGAGTCTGGGTTTGTCTGTTGCCAGGAGAACGGTACTTGTCTGACTGCATTGTGCCAAGTGTAAAGTTTGGTGGAGGGGGGATTATGGTGTGGGGTTGTTTTTCAGGAGCTGGGCTTGGCCCATTAGTTCCAGTGAAAGGAACTCTGAATGCTTCAGCTGGCCCCTTCCTCTTCCAACATGACTGTGCACCAAAGCACAAAGCAAGGTCCATAAAGACATGGATGGCTGGATGGATGGAGTCTGGTGTGGATGAACTTGACTGGCCTGCACAGAGTCCTGACCTCAACCTGACAGAACACCTTTGGGATGAATTAGAGCGGAGACTGAGAGCCAGCCCTTCTCGTCCAACGTCATGTGACCTCACAAATCCCCATATACACACTCCTAAACCTTGTGGGCAGGCTTCCCAGAAGAGTTGAAGTGTCATATTGTACCCTATGGATTAGTAATGAGATGCTCATATGTGAGTCAAGGAAGGTGAGAGAATACTCTTGGCAATATAGTGTATTACTGATTAGACGTTGTTACTCTGTAGAAACATGATATTCCAAAGTGTTCTTTTGTCCACCATACTGCTGTGTTGAACTTTTCACATTGGTGAGCAGATAGGTAAGGACACACACCTGCTGGTCATTTTGATTAGGAACACCTGTATACCTGCTCAGTCATGTAATTATCCAGTCAGCCAATCAAGCGACAGCAGCACAATACATAAAATCATGCAGAGATGGGTCAAGAGCTTTGGTTAATATTCATATCTAACATCTAAATGGGGAGAAAAAATGTGACCTGAGTGTCTTCGACTGTGGCATGGTCGATGGTGCCAGATGGGCTGGTTTGAGTGTGTAAGAAACTGCTGATCTCCTGGGATTTTCTCGCACAACTCTCTAGAATTTACAAAGAGGCATGCAAAAAAGCAGGAATACGTCCAGAGAGCAGCAGTGTGGCAGACAGAAAGGCCTTGTTGATGAGGTCAGAGTAGAATAGTCAGACTGATTTGAGCTGAGGAGAGGGATGAGGTAACTCAAATCGCTGCTCTTTACAACCAGCAGAAAACGTCTCAGTTGTGTAACCTGTCAAGGTGAATGAGCTACAACAGCAGAAGACCTCACCAGGGTCCACTCCTGTCAGGCCAGAGACGTTACGTGAGGCCACTGTGGGCACAGGCTGACTCAAACTGGGGAGTTGAAAATTGGAAAACGCATTTCGATTTCTGCTGCAACTTGCAGATTGTGTAATTTGGCATAAACAGCATTAATTCATTGATCCAACCTATCTTGTGTCAACAGTTCAGGCTGGGAGTGCTACACTTGCTTCTTTGACACACGGGTAGGCCCTTAATACAGAGCATCATTTGAATGTTAGAATACCTTTAAAATCACAGTTTACCATTTTATAATGGCTGCTACCCGCAAGAAAACGCATCTCATGTTCCGTGAACATGACGAGCAGTTCAATAGACTTCAGTGGCACTGAATTCATCAGATCTGAACCCAATAGATGATGCTTGCTATGTGGTACAGCAGAATGAATGAAGCTGACAAATCTTCAACAGTTCTATGATATTATTATGTCAACATGGATTATATGAAGTATTCCTATAACTGATAATAACACTGATATGATGTTACTATTAGAGCGTCCAGTGAGTACATATAAGAGTTGTCTTTGAATAGGTTTGACTCATAATGTTTTGGCAAATCATAGCTTCTGGTGATCTGACAGCCTTTCTAGGCTGCTGGTTCGTTTGCTGTTTGCAGCAGATCAGGTTGCTGTAGGCCTTTAGTCTGTTGTGATCTGACGCGTCATGAATTGATCTTTTATCTCTGTGTCAGTTTCATTCATTACCTGTTAGGAAATAATTGCAACTCACTTTCAGATTCGTTTTACTGTGCAAGCGTATAGCGCGTCGTTCTCGTCAAAGCCAGATTAACTCCATCTACGAGACCAGGAACTGGGGAGCAATCCTGGCTCTGCAAATGTTTAGACCAGGCAACCCCATCATTTTGTTCTCACTGGACAAGATCTTTGCAATGCGATGGTGAGTCAGCTCTTTGGTGTCTCACGTTCTGCACAGTGTACTGGGTCCAGACCCCACTTTACCCTGGAGAACATGAATATTTAATTGTGGTTAGGTTGGTTGGAGATGCACTTTCCAGTGCTGAACAGCAGCTTTTTCGTGTACGGAGTCTCATTTCAAATCACATTTCAAACACGACAATTCGGTTACCCTTTGAAGAAATGTCGTATTGCAGCAAAATACTCGAATATCATTTTACCACGCGTGTTCCTGCAGTGGCTCTCAGACATGTTCTAGACCCCTTTTGTATGCCATTGCAAAAACACGAAAGCACTTCGGAAGTTGAAATGATACAGTAATATCAAGTACATCTCCACTCCCTGATTAGACTAGAAGGTGCAAGTGCAAAAAATGTTTAAGCACTAATGCCATATGGTGTTCCATTTTTATTTGGAATTTGTTTGCTTGTATGTAAGTGAAACAAAAAGATCTTCTTCTTCCTTCACCTCCACGAAAAAGCACCTGCACTTAAAGTGTGGTTAGTTAGTGCTACAGATCTTCCAGTGGAACACGATGGACTGTTCTAAAGGTCAAGCTCCACTGCTAATTGCTTTGAGGGAAATGGCTGTTTTTGTAGACACTACTGCATAATAAATTGAACTTAATTAATGTAAAAATTCCTTTCCAGTCTCTCGCATTTTCCGTTGTAAGTACATTGCAATAAACACAAAATAGAGATTTTTTACAACGAGATTTGACACAACCAGTCATGCTTGCACAGTATGATGCTTGTCTCTGGCTGCGAAAAAATTCTGCATAATTCCTGCGCATAAATTTTTAAGTGGGAAAAAAAGGAAAAGGTTTGAGAATAAATGATGTAGTGCTTTCCATAACAGTGAGACACAGATCCTTTACACAAATAATAACCCTCATTAAAGAAAAAAAAGTCTTACAATGCAAATAAAAGCTCAAAGAGTTGCCTTTGGCTATATTTCTACTGTTCCCAAAACCGATTGCCCAGGATTCAGAGAGAAGGAAAGCAGGCAGCCAAGCAACAAAAAATAAATTAAACCTTCAGCAGCTGCTCCTGTTTCTGCTATAAATCTGTCGCACGGCCTCTGTCAAACAGTTGCAAATACTAAGTGCAAGAGAGAGAGAGAGGGACAGAGACAGAGAAGGAGAGAGATCATTTAACAGAAAAAGACATTAAATGTGTGCACTCACTTCATACCTGTCTGAACTGAAATGCCTTTGTATTTTCATGAGGCATAAACGTGATGAAGCGGACTATACCACCTAATGTCTTTACTGTGGTTTGTCTTTGATGGGCTTTTCCAGCTACTACTGCTCTACTCATAATCATTAAAGCCAGCATGTGTCATTGGGTCATTTGTATGAAGCGTGTGACTGCTGACTATTTCAAGGGCTTCTTAGGCAACCTACAGAGAGCAATTTAGGTCTTATGTAAGCACCTGCTGATATTTCTCTCCTGTTTGATGGTAAAGCCAGAAAATAGGTCACCCAGAAGCAGGTAGGGCCATAACAGCCTTGTGATGGTTCTGACTTGTGACTTTGGTGTTTTGTGTATGAAACATGGCAAAATTAGCACTTTCAGTCTTCCAGGAGTGACTGCAGGTATCACCTGGATCCCAGCTAGCAGGAGTCCACACTAACATCTGGAACGCAGTAACGTCTTTGGAGCTCAGCAGGATCGTCGTCGGTCTAGTCTGCATGGAGAGAGGGAGACGGGAGCCCTTGCCTGAAATATCCATGGGTCGTATTTTGAATCTTGCCTGTGCATTATATGAGTCATCAGGCAGAAATGCAAAACTTGTTTTTAAAACTTCCCTCCCCGACACAAACAAGCACGCCTTAGGCAGCGTTGTCTCCGGGAAAATGAGACCCCGATTAAACACACATAAGCTGAACAAATTTAAAACAACCCCAACAGAACACAGAAGCATGCACCGTTTAGATATATCAGAAGACACACAAGAACAATGAATCATATCTCCGTCTATCTCTCTCTCTCTCTCTCCTTCTCTCTCTCTCTCTCTCTGTTCTATCTCCTTCTGTCTGATTAGTCTTCATTAAAACCCTGTGAGTCATTCCCTACAGCTCCCTGCTGTTGTAATGAGATGCAATCCCTACAGTTGCCGGAGCCGCCATATTCCTCCGTAATCTTCCCCACTTTCAGGGTCTCAACACAAAGCCTCCTTTGTTTGTTTATTTAGGTTTGGGCATCATGCTCGCACTTCATCTGGCTTGGCTTTGTCTCGCCAGCCTTATTAACAAAAGACCAAAAACGAAGCGACAGGGATCCGCCCCCTGGTGAGGGGAGTGGCTCAGAGCCCCCGCCCTCCTCCCCACCCCCCTGCTCCGGGCATATGTTTATAATTAGATCATAATGGGGACGTCGATCCGAAAGGGCTCTGCGCTTAATGGCTGCAGCTGACTCGGGGGGGCCTTGCGTCGGAAGGGAAGGGATAGCATCGCAGCCTCGGCGTGCCTCCTGGCGTGGCGGGGCCTTATTAAAGCCACGGGGCTGCCACGTTCCACGCCATGATGGGGGTCGGCCTCCGGACAATGCCGCCTCATCACAGGGGCCCTGCGGCGCCTTTGTTTAGGTAATCCGTAGCGATATGAACCCGGCCACCTCTTGCTTTTCTTCTCTCCCTCTCCGGCTCTCGCGCCTCGCGATTGTGCCGATGCCCGAGAGCAGCGTAACGTGAGCATCCATCCTTTGTTCTCACGCTCTCGTTGCGCGACTGCTCCCGATCACGTGTTTCTCCGTTCTTCCTGCACCTTGGGTGATGTAACAGGACCAGGACAGAGTGCCCTGTAATCCCCCCCCCCGCCTCCTTTCCTGCCTCTAATGTCTAAGGTGTAGGACATACATGCTTATGTCATGCATGAGCGGTTGTACCTTAACCATGGCTCCGGGTGACCCAGAATAGAAGGCGTATTTCTGGGAACTCTCTCTGCCTGAGGGTACCTGAGTCAGGCGAGGTCACAGCGACGATAGCAGCTGAAGATCACCCAGACGGGAGCGACCGGCTGAGGGACGGGGCCTCTCGTCCATCGCCGCGGTGAAGCCGCCTGTCGCGGAGCGTGAACTCCGGCAGCTTGTGGCTTGACGCCCTGCCAGATTTTTTCCCGTGCCCCGCTGTTTGTCTGCTGCACATGTTGCTCGTGACAGCGGCGGAACTCGGTGACCTACACCGAGTAAACTTTTAGATGGAGCTGATGTAGAGGGTTAAAGCTGAGGGCAGCCCAGGCCGGGGAAGGAAAGTCAGCTTTACCGTCATGGACGTCATGTTGGGATGAGTCACAGCGCAGGATTTCAAAGGCAAAGTTTGTGTTTCTTAGTTTGTGACCTCTCTGCTGTAACGTAAGGTAGGCCTTGTGATGAACCTAGTCCTCACCAGGCATGCGTGCACACACTCGTGCACACGTCGCCTGGCCATCTCGACGACGGCTCCTGTGTTGTTGGTTACTGGGGACAGGCAATTGTAATAATTCCCCCGGGGAGTCTGATCCTGTAGCCCAGGCAGTGGATTGGCTAATGAAGAGGAAGTGTTATTGTGGAGCACGTAGAGGGCCTTCCCTGCCACCCCAGCCCGCTGGGAGGCCCCCAGCACTGCACTCCCATGAAAGCGTTACTGCTTTCTGCACCCCGAGCACATAAAAAAAACATTGCACTGCGCGTAACAGTGGATGGAATCGGCGAGAAGGTCCTGCGTGTGCCGCTGACGCTTTAGCGCGAGCTCTCTGGGTTCGGCTCGCTCCTCGGAAAAATGTGGGAACGTTTTGTTCCGTTGCGATCTTCTGTTCCCCAGACAAATCTGAGCTGGAAGCTGGAGTGAGTCACGGCGTTCCCATGTGCGACGTTCATCTGCTTGCCGTCCTTATGGGAGGCTGTTTAGACTGTTTCTACTGGGCATCTTTCAGTCCCGGCCATAATGGTGCATGCGTGAGAGTTTGATAGTGAACACAGAAGTCAGTACATGGGTTTCACATCAGCTCTGGGGGGTGGAGGGCTTACTCCACCCACACTGCCACATTATGTGAGTAGTGTGGTCTTTCTGCTCCGTGTGTGTGTATGTGATAGCGTGCGTGAGAGATGAATAGTGAGTCTGAGAACGTTCGTGCATGGGTGCGTAGGGCTGTATTAAAGACAATGGTGGAGTGTGATACTCTGTGATAGTGTGTACATGGCAGCTTAGTAGTGTGTGTAGAGACCGATATGTGGATGAGAGATTAGTGGTGCGTGGGAGACACTATGATATTGTACGGATGAGAGTTTGAGAAGGCGTGTGAGCACAATGCTGCGTACGAGTATGATGAGAAAGGTGAGTATGAAGCTTTGATGGCTCTCCGCCCCTCCTGGCCCTGTCCGCACATCGGTCGTCCTTCGAGTTGGTCGTAGAGCCATTTGTGACTGATGATGGTGTTTTAGTAATTACTTACAGCGGGCCTTATTAGTAATGGAAATGAGGCTGCGATTTCAGGGGTCAGACCTTGAGTTCCCATCATAGGCAGGGTGATTAGTTAATACCCCCCTGACAGAAACATTACTGTCATGACACTGACGTGTGGTGCACATTTTGGGGGCCATTTGTCCATTTGTGCTAATGCGTACTACAGTGTCAAGGTTACAGTACATTTTTTTTATATATATATTTGGTGTCATATATAGTGTATGATTCTCCCTCTAATATGATATTCCCTCGGCTCTTTTTCAGTTGTTTTACAGTTATAGTTTAACAGCAGACGTGAGAGAGAGTGATGGAGAATGAGTTCCATGAGTTTCGGCAACCTTCTGCCTGTCCACGTAGCTGCCTGTCCATCCACCTTTTGTGTCCGTGCTGGTCCTTCCTCGGTCACTTCCTTAGAGAGGCTTCTGATGGATGTGGTTCGATGGCATCCCTCCGTCGAGCAGTCACTGGCATGTGATCACCCAACTCCAGTCATCTGCCGTGCTACAGCACTTCCCCGTAGCCCGAGGAGCATGACACCCCCCAACACGCACCACCCCCCCCCCCATGCAGACCCCAAGGGGACCCCGTGGTCTGCACTTCTCCTTCATTACGTGCGGACACTTCCCCCAGGCTGCCGATAGTGCGAGCGCCTTGATTGATTACCTTTGTCGTAACCGTTCGTGAGGACCTGGATGCTTCACCCGCTCGGCGGATACAGACGTGCTGTTCGCTGCTCTGGATGTACCGCTTTAGCTCAGCTTGCAGCGAGGCACGAGGCTGCAAGATCAAAAGGCCCGAGTACCAGATGCATTCTGCACAAGCTCACGGGCGTCCGCACGCATGCACACGCATATGCACACGCATATGCACACGCACATGCACACTAACATGTACACGCACATGCACACTCACGCACATGCACTCACACGCACATGCACACGCACATGCACACACACATGCACACACACATGCACATGCATGAAGTGTTGGAGTTTGCAGGAGTCAGTGGCAAACCTGGCTGGCACAGCATGAACACATACACAACATGAACACATCTCTGGCATTAGCCTACTCTCATTGCTTGCAGGGAGATTTGGGTCTTTAGCATGCTAATTGCTCTGATGCTGCTGCCTGGTTATATGTGTCATAACGATCTCCGGGCCATGGGTTTGCAGTTGACGTTTCTGACCCAAAGTCAAGAATATGTCATCCAGGCATTCAACCTCCATTTAGTGGAGAAATGTTCAATTTGGTTGATAATGCTGAAGGGCTTGAAAAGGCCTTTCAACCAGATCTCAACCATCTTGTTATTATGAAGCTTTTGGTTTGGCAAATCCATCTGCATTTCGTCAGACATTCAGACAATAATTTTGCGTTGGAAAATGTCGGCAAATGATCCTGGCTCAGTGGAGATCCAGTCAGCTACTCAACGTGGTCCTGTTTACATCCTCAGGACTCTTTGAAACGGTCTTTGAATTCCAATGCAACTGTTCCTGTTTTGGTAATTTTCGAAAGACTCTCTTCTAGTTTGTTTTTATTATGCAGTGTTTTAAAACCGTGGATTCATGTGGACATCGTCCTTTTGACTGCTGCAGCGCCAAAAACAGTTTGCGCGGTTTGGATGCTCATTAACAGACTTGGGTGTTTCCGTCTAGCCGAGGTTCTCCTGCCCACGGCGTTGTTCTCCTGCTGGCCGCTGCAGCCCGGGCGTCTGGTAGCCACTTTCATGGTTCATCCCCGAAGCGGGGGGGGGGACAACGGCTGGAGCGAAAACAAACCCCCGCCAGACGGCCGGTGACGCCAGGAACTCATATTCTCCTTCCACCACTGCCTTGATCCTGCCATAATGACATTTTATACTGGATTCAGTGGTCCAAGGCTGAGGAGAGTGTCTGTGGTGGGGGGGTGGTGCTGGTGTCGGAGTGTGTGTGCAGGCAGAGCACAGGATGGATGGATTTGTATTCCGATCGAATGCAAATGACCCCGGCATGGGAAGCGGTGGCGCTACACACATCCACCGCGACGAATTCATAACCCCTGCGCCTAGAGAAAGACGGCTCGCTCTCTCACCCCCTCCCCGCCAGTGAAGGCCGGCCGCCCACGATCCGGAGGGGGTACCGGGTTGGGGGGGGGGGGCATGAGTGGCTTATGTAAATTTAAAGTGAGAAATGAGAAGTGAGCCTCCACTCGGTGGCAACGAGTCGGGCCTCAGAGGCACGGGGGGGAAATTAAAAGGAGCAGAGCGAGACGCGTCTCTCAGCGAGGGACAATGTGGGCCGCAGGCTGAGCACACCCCATAGCCACAGCCTGCTCTCAGACCCGCCATTTCCCAACAACAGCAGCAACACACACACACACACACACACACATGGTATTACTGCGCTAGCAGATGTTTATCTTCCTCAAAGGTTCATGAAGCTGTTCATTAAGCATATGTAATAACCGCGAATGAGTGTTTGGTTTAATTTGAGGTGTAGAATGTAAAGCTGGTGGCGTTTTGACTTGGAAAACCGAAAGTGCTCCAAACCGCTTTGCGCCGAGTCCCATCACGAGCAGCAGCACCATCTATCTGCCCACCTAAAAGGTCCACATCTCATCTCTGCCTTCCAGGGTCTTACAAATGATCCATTTATACAGTGATATCTCAACAATTCTTCCACCGTTTTAGCTTGCAATTACCTAGCCAATGTCCGCCATGGGGTTCCCCCCCCCTATTCGGAGGTGTTGGGTGTAGGGGAGTGTCCGTGTCAGCTGTCAGGGTGGAGAGCTGTGCGCTTCATTTGCGTCTCTCTCGCGGCGAGCTGCACCACCTGAGTGGGCGGAGCCTGGGGAGAGCGTGCGAGGTGAAGCCCCTCCCTCCTCGCGCCAGGCGCAGAGTGCAGAGTCCAGCCCCAGTGAGCTGCACTCAGGCAGCAAACCCAAATTGTTTGTCTTGGTGTTATTTCCAGCCGGTTGGGCCTGTTTGATGCGCTCGGCCTCTGTCACTTCGTCTGGGGCGCAAATGGTCCCGGCAGACCCGCCTGCCTCCCCAGCGGCTGAGGAAGCACTGACCTCCCCGCTGCGGGGTCCGGATCCGCTCCGGGGGGCCGACGGGAGCCAGACAGCCTCCTCCTCCCTCCCCTCACTTTCTGTCTTTGTCTCTCTCTCTGTCGTTCTCTTTGTCTTTCCCTCTCTCTCTCTCTCTCTCTCACCACCTTCTATCCCTCCCTCTCTCTCTCTCTCTCTCCTTCTCCTCTCTCTCCCCCTCTGGGGCAGCGAGATCCAGCAGGAGCCCTTCATCTGCTTGTGCTGGACTCTTTTCATTTGGCCCGTCATGGAGAGAGAGTTGCAGTGTGTGTGTGTGTGTGTGTGTGTGTTGGGTGGGGGTGGGGGCGAGGGTGTTGTTGAGGTAGGCGGGCACAGTATGTGTATCCGCATGTGTTTGTCTCTGTGTGAGGGTGTGTGTGTGTGTGTGTGTGTGTGTGTGTGTGGAGGACCGTCTGTCGAGGGGGTAGCTCTCCTCCTCCAGTTCTGCACCTGCTCCTCAGGAGGTGATTGGAGGAGAGACAGACAATTCTTGCCTTGGGCAGCCAGACAAGTGAGACCCTCTTCCCCATGCAAGCACACACCCACACCCACACATGCACAGACACACACTCCTCTGCGTACGCCATTCACTCACCCCTGCAGGCACCCAACTAACTCATTTCCCAATTATGTGTAGGTCAGCTGTGTTATTATAGTGATTGTAGAGCCATTTTACCACTGCTCTCTAAAGGTCTCCTTTATTGGCATCTCATTGTGTGTGTGTGTGTGTGTGTGGTGGGGGGGGTTGAGAGGTGGGGCAGGGGTGAGAGGACACGGGGTCTCCAGGCCCCCTTTATTAGATTCATCACATATGACTCTGTGTGCAAACACAGGAGGCTTGATGGGCGTGAAACGCTTTTTCTGGAGACAGCAGCTGCTTCCTCAATACGACGCTTTAGCGGAGCAAACATGGTCGAAAAATACGTACAAACCCGCAGGAGAGAATCCAGACAAAACCTCCTGGAATAATGCTGGTGAACTCAGCCACTGTCCTCTGCTTGAGCTGAAATAACAGGACTCATTTGTGCACTGGCGATGAACTATTAGTTTGTTTTAAATTCAGAATAATGAGTGTGTCATGTTTGCTGTGGCTACAGCGAGCTGCTAATAGCAGTTATTCTCCCTACATGTTCACACTGTTAGGAGACTGCAAATTACAAAACGAATTGCATACATGAAGCTCTTTGAGGGTGTGGTAATGACCAGTATAAAATTACCAGTAATTTCATTTGAGCCTTCATTAATCTAAATGGAGCTGTAGCTTCCTCCCAGTTTGGGGTAAAAACATAGATGAGTACAATATTTCTTTTAAATTGCACTTATGTATATAACATAATATCTACTTTATGGTGCAGTCTGCCATTATTACATGGAGGCTCACCTGGACTAGCCTTATATAATATGAATGACAGTAATATACAGATCCATAGTAGAGATGACTCTTAGTGACACTTTTCACGTTTCAGTGCGGGTCTTTCCCAGGTCGTGAGTTCTCATCTGGTCCTTGGGCAGTGATGAGTGGTACAGCATTTCTTTAAGTGATGTGGTGTAGAAATGGGGACTCCATGGACAAGGCTGGCAGAGGAACAGATGTCCTTAGCCTCATCACCAACACTTCTATATCCCAGTTAATGAGCTGTGTCCCTTCTGCCTGTCTCTACCCACCTACAGCCCACCTGGGTGCACACATGCACATCCACATACCCACACACACACATGCACACACACACACCCTTTCTCATTTTCTGCCTCTCTCTCTCTCTCTCTCACACACACACACCGAACACACACTCACCCACATTTACACACATACACGCGAGCACACACTCGATTACCCCTTCCCTCTCCGTCTTGCGGGCCATCCTCTCTGCCCCATTAGGAATAAAAACACTTTCCACACACGCGGGCCGAACGTGTGTGCCCCTCGCACACCTAACTGTTTGTGAGGCGCTGCTCAGAGCGGTTAACGGGAACCTGCACGCCGTGAGCCGAGGTCGGCCGC
Source organism: Brachyhypopomus occidentalis (assembly GCA_020368025.1). Classification (NCBI taxonomy): domain Eukaryota; kingdom Metazoa; phylum Chordata; class Actinopteri; order Gymnotiformes; family Hypopomidae; genus Brachyhypopomus; species Brachyhypopomus occidentalis. The sequence goes on along the minus strand of JAGXOD010000021.1, from coordinate 9,638,854 downwards.
TGACCTCCCGCTGTAATTCTTAACGATAGCGGCGTTCGCTTCCTCTCGCGTAGAGCACTGCGGCTCGTTCGCCGACTCCCGCAGTCCCGCCGCACGGCTCTGGCTCGCCACACAGCCATCCGTCCATTCCACTCGGACCGAACTCGTAAACGGGGCGGACACCCAGGCGAACCTTTAACGTCCGCTAAATATCAGGTTTTTTTTTGGATTAATGCAGTTTAACGAATTATAATAACAGGCTTGGGCTGGCACATTTTGAGTTATTTATTTTCGAGCACAAACAACTTCATTGCATCAGGAGAATAATTGGTGGCATTAGTCAAATTAAAATGCAGCCAAAGGTCATTTATAGAATGGCACATAAATCACCACAGCCTACTGGGCTGAATGCATTTTGGGGCGATGTGGCGCTTGTGCTATAGGGTATCAAAGGCTGGGAAGGATTTACCAGGGCGTTGACTGAAACTCAGGTGTACTTAACCACAAAATGATAATGAATCATCACATCTTCACTATACCCAGAGTAATATGCTGTAATTACATTGTAGAACAATGTAGTACAAAGTCTCTTTTATGTGTGTGCACAGAATTGCTGTTTTTGACGTTGTGGGCTGGTCTGACACGTCACCAGCATAGATAGGCTGTAGGCATTCAGCAACACTACAGGGAAGCACCCGGGATTGCTTGGTAAAGGCATATCTGAATGCCGAGTGAAATTAAACACGATTGAGCAAACAACACTAATAAGATTGTACCACCTGTTATGGGAACACTGTGAAGGTTAATGGACAAGAGTATGAATTTTCATTATTTTAGTAAAATTAACAGGACTATGAAGAATGCGGGTATAATGATAAACATTGAATACATAAAGGTAATATTTGTCTACGGATAAGAGAAAAGATTCGAGTTTACTTTCGAGTCACCTGTGTAGCACTGTGGTACGGCCTGTACACGTAAGAGGGCGTCAGCGCTATTAAAGGTACAGTGAGTATTTAGAAGGAGTCTAAGTTGCAAGGCTTGTATCAGTAGCTAACAGAGACGCGCCTGGTTCGGACTGGTTACTGCTACACTGCTTCTGCTTTTTTGCGCTGTTGCTGTATCGTGTGTTAAACGCTGCTGTACATTTAGACCCTGGGAGGCCAGACCGTCTCTTCTGTACCCAACACAGTGACCCTTTCTGAGGGGTGCACAGAAAAGGTTGTATATGATGAGAGTAACCCAGTGATGTTGGGTGTTAATCATCACAGGAGAATAAGATCATTAAAATCTAAATAATTCATCCTGCATCATAAATATTGGATGTATATTGTGCTTTCACTCATCTTGCGTTCTACTCAGAGGTGTCTTCTTGTTCATGCCTTTGTTTTAGTGTCTTTTGCACAGGTCTGCAGGCAGTAGTTGTAATCAGCCGTATGCTATCAGTCAGTGTAGCGTCTGTGAAATCTGACCTTTACGCATGTCTAAATCTCTAGTGAGGTTGATGTTAGTAGCTGGGAGGTTCCATTATCAGTAGACCATGCATCGTTAACACAACAATGGTGCTATTTTTCTGATATCACACACATTTTTAGAGTGTGTTTTTAGAGGTTTCCCCTGATGTGGTTTTGTTCTGTATGTAAAAGTGTGGAAGAACACCAAATACTCTCACACAGCACGAGATGTGGCCGAGAGTCGTGTTGCTTTTAGATGGCTCCACTGTGCACTTATGTGTCAGGGATTTTGTGATCATGTCACTGAGTTCAGCTATCGTGCACATACACTGCACCTCTCATGGTTCTGCTATATTGACTGGCTCCACATAACCCTCTCTCCCTCCCTCTCTTTCCATCTGTCTTTCCCTCCCTCGCTGTCCATCTCTGTATTTCCATATCTACCCCCCCAACCCTCTCTCTCTCACTCTCTCTCTCTCTCTCTCTTTCCTTATTATCAATTTCAGTTCAACATAGCTTTATTGGCATGACTATCCCAGGCACAATTTTTCCAAATAATGTGAATCTGAACATGACACTTGTCATTATTATCATCTCCCCCAGTATTAGTGAGACGTGAAGCATTCTGCCAGTGTGGGGGGAACTGCGTCTGCTCCGTATGTTACTCTGCTGTAAGTGTGGTCTGTAGACAGCTGAGATTTTCATCATCCACACAGCATGTCATGTGTGATGTACTCATCATGTTCTCTCACTCTCTCCCTCTCTCTCTCTCTCTCTCTCACTATCTCTCTCATTTTCTTTCTGTCTTGTACACATTCTGCGTAACAGCTATAAGTCTCTGTGAGAGTGAGAAGCAGAAATCAATAAGATGTCAGCACAGTAGGCTGCACTGTGGTCCTGTGTATTTTAAATGAGATGGATGATCAGACTTAACAGTGGTGTTTTCAGTTGTGATAAGGCGGTAGAACATATTTGCACTGTGTGATCTTTTCTTGAGAGTCTTTGCCTGTTATTTTTAAGTACCAGCAACAGGAACCCTTTGCTTATTCTGAAACCTTCTAAATAACTTTATTTTTTTACTGTTCCTATTTAAATTATATGGTCCTGTTTGAAATTATTATAATTTTTTTTTACCTTGATGCAGTTTATTCATTGTTAATTGTTTCTCTTTTTTTCTCAAATCCATCTGAATTAGTCAAACAGGGCTTATTTGCATACACCATAAATGTTTAGCTGCAGGGTGTGAATTAATAAGTGAGCTTTGCTAATGGATTGTTTAGGTATTAAAAAAAAAGAGTAGCAAGAGGGAAAAAAAGAGGTCATGTGAATGAATTGCATAATTGGCTCCTGTGAAAATATCTACCCACAGCACGAGGGCAGCGCAGAGCTCAAGGTACCCAGGGCAATTACAGGTGCAGTTTGGGCTGGTTGCGTGTATGTTTGCACTGGAGAACGGACAGCCGGATGCTGAGAACTATGAGCTTTAAAGGAATGAATAAGGGTTTGTAATCTTCCGACCCACTCAGGGCACGGGTATGATTGCTTTTACTGTATGTGACTGCTCCTCTCAGGCAATTGAGAGTGTTGTTTGGGGGGGGGGGGGACGTGACCTTCACCAGAACATCTTATTGTTGGCTCATCTGTTTGTGTCAGACAGGCAGAGTGGGTGTCGGTGCGGTTGTGGGCACCAGGCGCTGGGCAGCAACCACCCTCCCCTCCTCCAGATGGGCGAGAGTGACGGGCGTCTTCTGGTCACCTTACAGGCCGGCAGACGCGGCCCTGGAGGTGTTAGAGGGCAGTCTAGCACCTGGCTGGTGCTCTGTGGCACCAGAGGGGGTTGCATCGGTGGGGGGTTGCATCGGTGCTTCATCGGCCCAGAACATCTCCGGATTATGCCGCGGTCTCCCGGGATGGCTGCGCAGGGAGAACGTCGTCCAGACGGAGGCCACATCTGCTCCACCCGCGCTCCCCTTTCTGCTCCTCTGCTTTGCGGTGGAGGAGCTGAGGCTCACTGCGGGACCTCCGTGCGGGACCTCCCCAAATTGAGCTGATCTCCCAGCTAAGCTTTTCATCTTGGTCAATGGTTCCAAGATGTAATTTGCCCCGTAGGTCCAAGATAATCCACCCCCTACCCTGTCTGACCACCTCAGCCTGCTGTGTCTCTCGCTAGCTTTGCTTGCTTCCTCTGTGCGGTTACTTCCCTGGACAGATGCCAGCCAGAGCACATGGCCTGCTCTGACCCCGTGACCCCATCCGCTTTCCCTTTGTACCCCTCCTACCCTGCCAGCTGCTTAGATGGGCCTTTGCCCCCCCCACATGGGGTGTCACACACATGTGAGCCCACACAATGCCTTCATCTGTACCCTGACCATCTCTACAAACAGTCACTTGTCAGTGTGCCTCACCCCACTGCGTCTCACCCCCTGATTCATGCACTCTTGTCACAGGGCACCAGCCTCCTGTTCTGTTGTTGTTTGTTTGTTTGCTTATTTGTTTACTTGTTTACATGTGATAGCCACTCTCCACCACCCTAAAACACAGTGTCATTCCCCAGAGTATTTCACGGGTTGTCCGTCCTCCTCTGTGCACACATATTGAGAAAATTGATTGGCTAGAGTGCTGGGACCAGATGTTTTTTGTTGGGGGGGGTGTCTATGTCTGTTTGGTAGGAGCACTTGGAAGCTGCCAACAGGCTGTAGAGGTACTGCTGGAGGTCTGGAAGAGGAGCCAGAGCCAACTGGGCCCTGCCTGGGCTAGACTGGAATATCGGCACCAAACTGGGAGGTGGACGTGATGACAGCCCTGGGGTTTAAATAAACAGGGGCATGTGAAGAAACCAGCGGTTCTTAGATGATTTCCACAGGTTGATCTCGCAGTTGATCTTCTATGCGCTTGCTACTTTAATGGAGAAGGTACAAGCTCAGAGGAGGTTTACATTACGCTCAGTTTACTGTGTCAGTGGGAGAACACCTTCCCCTTCCTCTCTGGCACCTCTAACCTCAGCAGCTGCACCGCCTTCTCCTGTGGAACCCTGGCGTCAGCCATTACACACAGTCCCCCTGGCAACCACCCGACCCCTCAACCTCCGCCCGCCCCCCCCCCCCCACGCAATCTCCGTGACACAAGTATGTTTCATTCAACAATCTGTTCCCTGCCGACAACAGTGCAGAAAGCTCTGTGCTCCGCATTTGATTCCCTGCCATCTTCCTCCAGACTGTCTGTCCCGGTTGCTCTGCGGTGGTTTGTTTTACCATTGGCCGTGGGTCAGCTCGAGAATCCGCCCCCTCCAGCATCGGGGGCCCAGGAACCAGCCCGCGTGTGATTAGACGCAGTGGCGGGTGCTATGACACAGGCCCCGCCCCCAGTGGACACCCGGCGGCAGGTAACCGCTTAAGCCCCTGTTGAGATGAAGCGCTGCCCTCTGCAGGACAGCCCCGCCCATGTTGCAACCAGCCACACTCCAATTTGTCCCCTGTATATGCTGCCACTCAGTCAGTGGTTTTCAGCCCCTAGACTCCCAAATGACCACATTGTAAAGAGAAATGACTTTGATTTAGCGTGAAAAAAAGTCCAAATTTCTTTTTTTTTTCTCATTGTTTGTTTAGTTTTTTTTGTGTGTGTGTGTAGCGAAATGGCCTGCTGTTAGCGCCGTAGACGGGCTGTGTGACGTTAATGCTTCTGCTACCATTTCCAGCAGCTGTTTTAGAGCTATTAGAGCCGGATGCAAAAGCTTTGGTGCTAGCACAACAACTGCATATGGCGTGTGTCTTCACTGAGGCGTGGTAATGCCCCCGGATGCCGTGACAATGCACACCCGGCTCGTTTTAACCATATGGACCGTGAGGGAGGAGTGCTGTGCTGCTTGATGGAAGCGAGGGATTTAATTGGCCTCCCTCGGCCCAGGAGGCGTTGCACCCGACGGCCTCCGTGCGTGAGGGCTGTAGGTGACCTGGCTGAGGGCAGATGCTGAGATCTGCTCCACACCCTCTCTTGCCCCACCGACCCCCCCCATCCCCCGAACCGCTCTCATCAGCGCTGATACTACAAGGAAGAACAGCATCTCTGAGCTGGCCAGTCAGCTTCAGACACATAACCCTCATCCACTCTCTTCTTCTCTAAATGCCTTTCTCTCTCTCTCTCTCTCTCTCTCTCTCTCTTCTTCATTGCCTTTTCCATGTCCTCTCTCCAGTCTCACTCTTCTCATCCCTTTTTCCCACCATTCTTTTAATTTCTCCATCTATCCTTCTCACCTCTATTCCTTTTTTCCCCATCTCCCTACCTCTTCTCTCCATCTGTTCAGGGTAGGTTTATTGGCATGACAGTATCAGGCACAATTTGGCCAAACCAAAAATGGAATTCGGAAAAGCAAAACAAGACTCTGTGGAAATACCAATGATGTTTTTTGATTAATGGTGACATTAATGGTTCTAATAGTGATAATTAAAAAAATAATAAAACAATAATTCTGTCATTCTCTCTCTCTCTCTCTCTCTCTCTCTGTCTCTGTCTCAGTCTGTCTCTGTCTCTGATGGCAGAATAGCATGCAGATGAGAAGTTTGTAACTTGTCCTATTTTCCTGAGTGGAAGTACTTCACTCTGTTGCCTTTAAAGTTTTCCAGCTTTGATCTTCTCTTTCTCCTTTTGTTTTGATCCTGCATTGGCTGCCCTTATAAATATAAAGGAAAGAGCTTGTTTTACATACAATATGCACCTGTCTCATCCACATCACTCAAAATTTACACACGACTTCCAATTACACATGACTTCCTTTCAGTTCAACTAATTTTGGACTCCAGTTCATTTCCTGTCGCTTTCTTTGTCTTTATTTACATTCAGAATTGAATAAATGTGTATTTGTCTAATGGAATTGAGACAAGCACCATTTTTGATTCTTTATGTGCTGCTTTCTCTGTGCTATACCTTTTTGTCATTAATATACCGACTGGCATGTGCTTCCTTACAGCACAGGAGGTTTAACTATGCCAGCATTTTCAGCTGACGTCGGAAACGTCGATTCAGCACACAAGAATCACACTTTAACTGTGTGCACAGCTCATCACATGACCGACATCTGCAAATAATGCACACAGGGCCTGACTCAGCATCAGCAGACTCAGGGCCATCACCACCTTCCTGCTGATAGGCTGGAGTGGGGGCCCTGTCCATATGACGATGTCATTACAACATGCACACTGGGAGATATTGAGAACAAGTAGCAACTTGCCATTTCAGGCTCTTAGATGTAAGAAAAGAAAAGGCACTTTTAAATGGGCTAAGAAGCTAAAAGCCATGTTTTTTTTTTTTCCTGTTCTCTGATTGTCGTTGGCGAAACTGCGTTGGCAAGATGTGGAGGTGAAAGATGGCAACAATGACGGCGTCCAGCATATTAGCAGGACCTCGATTTGATCTCTTCCTCCTCTAAACCAGCCACGCTGTCTCGGTGCTCTTGCATTTCTACTAAATTAAGGACCTGAAGCCTCCAGATTGGTAATTCAGGACATCTAAGGCACGGAGGCCCTGCTGCTGTCGGGGCCTGAAGTGAAGGGGTTAAACGCCATTTGTTTTGTGCAGTATTGGGGGGGGTGCAGGGTGGGCAGGTGTCCTCCTCGCCCGGCATGGGCGGTGCTCCTCATTACACTCCTGTCCGGTGTGCTTCTGTCCAAACCCCCACCCCCACCCTACCAGATGGCTAGCAGCAATGATTTCCTCAGCATGGGTAACAAATGGGGTGGTCCCAAACTGTCCACGCCTTCTATCTAAAAAGTGAATTACCTCTCTAATATCCAGCTGCTGAGGCAATCGATAAAGCACCAAGGTACTGATGAGCATGGCTTATCTAAAGGCTTCCTCTCCTTCCTTTCTCTCCTCCCTCCGTGACGCTCTCCCTTTATCGTTCTTTCCTCTTACCTCTCTCTCCACACCCTTTCACTTTCTTCTCTCATCTGTTTTTCTTCTCTTCCTCTCTCTATCTCTCTCTCTCACCATATGACATCCAGACCAGAATGTTTCATTTCTAATTGATAAACAGCGCTCTCATGCCCATTCATCGTGGCATCATTGGCTGCACGCAGATGCTATTCTTGCTAGCACGCCGCACACTCTTTCCCTGACATTTCGGTGCTCTGTGTTGGTGTACACCCCCCTCCAGCCCCTCCCCCGCCCGCTGTTAAATATGTGTGGCTCGCACTGCAATATTCATAAACATAAACAATCCTCCATCTGTTAATGGACGTTTTTGAAATGTCACATCGTGGTTTGTGACAGACACATTCCGCTCGCACACCAAACAAACCCCCATAGAAGGGAGCCCGAAATAGAAGCTTCATATTTAGGGCCTCTTCTTTTTTTTGCTAGTGGTCTATGCCAGCACATGCTATTATTTTAATCACGGCAGATTCATTTAGTTCTACTAAATGAGCTTATTTCATGCTCTCGTTACACGCCGCAGCTCCTCGAGTGGCAAGGACAGTTTTCTGTACAGCCGGCAAGTGAAAATGATCTTGCTGGTTTGTGGCGGTGTGGTCGTGTTTATGGGTGGGGACTGGTATTCCGGGCCTTGACATCCATCCTTGTCCTGCGACATCGACGCATCGCCGAGGTTCTCGCCGTGGCAATGCAGGATCGCGGCCTGCCTCAGTCTACCTCAGTCTCAGCCTGCCTCAGTCTACCTCAGTTCCCAGTCTGCCTCAGCCTGCCTCAGTCTACCTCAGTCTCAGCCTGCCTCAGTCTACTTCAGTCTCAGTCTACTTCAGCCTGCCTCAATCTACCTCAGTCTACCTCGTGCCACCGGGCTGACACATACATTGACTCAGCTCACAACCGCGCTCTTTAAACTTTGTTACAATGATGAGCAAGGAGCTCAGTAGCTCAGTAAAACAGGATCCAGAATAATGTGTGTGGATGCTTCTAAAGGTCACCTACCAGCAGCCTTTGAGGACGGTGTAGAGGTGGTAAAGGTGGGTTTGACTTTAAAGGACTCCTGGTGCTCAACAAAATATCTCCCCACTGAGACACAGAGCGAAGAAAGCATGATCTCAGCCTTACTTATTGTGACTTTATGTTTCTAGAATGTGTTGAAGTTGGTGCCAAACCACCTTCTACACCCCCCTCCCCAACTATTCATTACAGCAGACGCTTCATCTGAGGTTCATGCCCCTCCTCCTGCTGTCTGCCTCACTGGTGGAATAGTTATTGCTGACCCCTGTGGCATGTCAGTCTGATGAGAGCAAAGCGTCTCTCTGCGGACAGGCAATTAGAGCATGTGCGGTGTGAGCAGGGCCCCACTGCCTGGCCTGCCTTCCTGTAATTGCTCTCGACAAACAACCGGGACGCCATCGGGGAGTGCGGCCGGCTCGCGTGCCATGCCGGAGCGTCCGGCTCGATGTGTTTCCTGAGTTGATCCGTGGTTCGGGTGGTTGCGGGTAGCGCTGTCACGTGGCGGGGCGAGTCCGAGCAGTACAGCGCGCCGTTACGCCGGAGCAGGAGGAGGTCCCACTGTAGCTCCCTGCTCAGGGTTTAGGAGGCGCTTTGGTTGACATGGCGACTTATTTACCGCCGTCGTGGTGGTGGTCGATATCGCCACGCAGCACAGAGTTTGTTGTTTGTGGTTCGGAGACTGATCCGCTCAGCACATATAACTGCGGGAAAATGTGTAGCTGACAGGCATGCCAGCTCATTACCAGAGGATGAGTGCAAATGGCTTCAGGAATGTGCAGAGTTTGAGGCTTTTTTTCTAATCGAGGTATAACTAGCAAACCACAGAAGCTTAAACACGTTTACAGAACTGAGATTCAACCTTATATGGCTTTAAAAAGACATTTTTATGTAAGTCTTGCTCAGGGAGAATCTCAGTCCTTGATGTACTTCTTTTCCGAGTGGAAGTGTAGGTCTTATTCAAGCAAGACGACCAAACAGCAAACATGGGATTGTGGGTAGAATCTTAAAAATGTATCTCATGTTTATGTTTCTGCTTAGTTTCCAAATATATAGATATATATATTTTTTAAAAATATGCTTTTCCATAGTCCAGCCATGATTTGTGAGTTTTTTAGCTACAGGAAGCTGTTAGTTGTTTTCCTATGTTTAGTTGGTCTGTCAGTTAGCTGTTTGGAAGATTGGTTGGTTGGTTTGTTTTGTTTTGCCATAACCTTTTATCCAAGGAGTCTTCCCACCTTGTTTTTTTTTCTCAGGCCACATTGCATAGTGGCAGCCTGAGGGATATATAGCCAGGGCTTGACCGCAGAAACTCATTTACTGATGGATATTGATGATTGACACCCATTTCAGGGTTCCGTTCCCTCCATCTTATTCCTTTCCACACTCCCACCAATGGCTATCAGAGGACGAACTACTCACCTTTTCATGAAGGTGAGGAATTGAATCAGCAGCACCACCATGGTGTGAGCAAACTGCGTGTATGAGCAAAGCCCCATGGTTCTCCACCAAATCGTGAACTCTTTTAGAGGTCGCTGTGAGTTTGTGGAAGGCCCCTTTCCCTCAAGGTAATATGCTACACAAGAAACCAAGTAATAACACCGAGTGTTCTAGCTAAGGCCATTTCCATGGTGTGGTGCATCCTCGAATATCATCTTTGTTGCTATTTTTGGTCTTTATTTCCAGCCTCTGCTAGTCATTAAAGTAAGTCCTTCCCTCCAAGCTCATGGCAGCTGGTTGAAACAGCACTCAGGTTTTAACTGGAAGCCACCGAAAGGTTTTACATAAGTTATCATTTTGTACCATGTTGGTTCCTAGAGAGGAGGACAGGAGAACAGTGGAGTTGTTCAGTGCATCTTAAAGGGCAGATTTGATAGGCAAGGACAAAGCAGCAGTCAGTTTGGGTTCTGCTTTTAAATCAGGAGCATTTTTCATGCAGAGCTCTTTTGTGTATAAAAGCGCTGACCGTTTAAATACGATCTTGAGCAGCAAAAACACTAATTGCCACATTTTCCTTGAATGCACAGCAGTACAAACTGATCCATTTCCCATTCATCCATTTCCCATTAATTGTTATTACATTCCATAATGGTGACTCAGGTTAGACTGCTTAATTAAGAAAATTATTTAGCTAAGTATAATTAATTGTTTAACATTTGTTGATTATTTATTTATTGATTTTAGCATCAGTGCAATCATTTTTTTTTCCATGGGCCATTCATACAACCCTCATGGTTACCACGATCGAGACTGTATGAGAATTTCTGTATGTCTCGTCCGTCTCGGTGATCGACGATGACCCCTCGCCGCTGAGACCCCAACCCCCATCACACTACCACATCCCCTGTGACCCACCTTACCCTGTCAGACAGCAGCGAGAGTCTCTGGTTGGGTGTGGCGTGGAGACAGAAGCCGGGGGCGTGGTTTTCGACGTTCTGTGGCACGGGAGGCGGGCAGCGGCGCACGTGACCGAAAACTGCGTGATCTTTATTCAGCCTCGTCTGTCTCCGTCCGGACGCATAACACGAGGATGGCTACAGTGCTCCGTCTTCTTTCGACCCTGGGTGTTTAGTGTGGAAAGTGAGCTGTTCCTTCCTGATATTTTTTATTCTCGGCTGAGCGTTTGATGTGGCCTGGCCTTAACGATTTATTTGCTGCTAATGTAAGCTCGTGTCAGTTGACATTCTGGCTGAGGGATTTGGTTTTGTTTAACTATTGCACCCGACACGAAGGCACACGCACCAAAACACCAAGACGTGAGGTCCGTCCCTCAGTCAGCCAAGCCTCGGCGGCGGCGGAGGCGGTACGAATGTCTCCGTCACCACCACGCTGAGACTAGCGCCATGGGCCTGGTGTGGGCAAGCCTTCAACAAACCGTCAGCCATTGATCTGTGTTTTAAAGGCAAATTAAAAGCACTTTATCACGTCGCCCACGCTCCATCCCCTCTCACCTCGGAGAGCGGGGAGGTTTGCAGTGGCGGGTGGCTGACTGATCTCGGTGTGGACTTTGCAGGGAGGCATAATAACGGCGCTGACACCGAGCATTCTGGTGACTCACTTTTACTCGGCAGAGCAGAGGAAGATATCTGACAAGCACCGAAGAGCTGCTCTTGTTTTCCTGGTAATGGTGGGAAATGTTTCCTCAGCGAACACTTTCCGTCTTGTTGAGGGTGTTGTTCTTGTTTCTGTTGTTGTTTTTGTTTGGACTAAAAGTTTCACAATTGAGCACACAGCTAACTGCATGAGGAGCATTAAAGCCTCCAGTCCTGTAGATAGACACTTCAGCCAAATGTTCTTCGGAGCGAGTGTACCAGGCTGAGCTCCATCATTCAGGTGTCTGGTTCTGCCACGCATGTGTTGCTATGAGAGCTGGGTAGGAACTATTGATTCACTCTCTTTCTGTACTTTTTGATCGTGGTTATTTGTAATGCGTCTAATGGATTTGTGGGCCACTGTAGGCTTCTTCCTTCTTCTTTAATTGAACCTGAGCATTCCCTCCTTATTTAAGGATGCTCCAGGGCACCCATTACTATATATTAGGTTAAAGAACGTGAAGGTGCTCCCATGACTGTGCATCACCCAGTTGACTTCACCAATTAATTCTCACTGCTGGCCTGAGCTAATTACTGAATCCCACTGGTTGGAACAAAATCCTGGACAAGATTTTTACTTTGCGAACCTGGACTGTCTACCTCTGTATGGAGCTGACATGCTCTGAGAGCCCAGATGAATAAGCATTTACTGTTCTGTTCCTCAAACGCTCACTAGGGTATCACAACGACGTCTCGCACACGCTCCTTTGGGTCACTCAAGACGTGTACACAAAAGTACAGTACTGGGACGGAAGATATGAGTGCCTTGTTTGTGAAATTTCAAGCAGACGAAGCGAACAGAGATGGCTGGCTTCCGTTTATTATGGAATCCTTGTGCTGCTGCAGATGAAGCCCTCTGGGAGCCCCCAACCCCGATTGAAAGGGCTTGAATGATAGTGTCGCGGGATGTTAAGCAAAGCTTTTAAATTGATTACTGATCAAACAACACATAAGCTTGACAAATACCGGTGTGGACTGCTTTCTTTTTGAAGTGCAGTGTGAATGCAGTTTGGAGGTAAAATCACGACGCTATGATAACTGTAAATAAAACACTCTGAATTTGCTTGACTGAAAACATAAGGGCAAAATATTGTGAGACTCCCACTGAGCAGCAAATTCTGACTAAAACTACAAGACGAGCACACGGGTTTTAGCTTGATTGGAATATTCCGGAGTGCTGTGTGTTTGACCTACATTGTTAAATCAGTCAGAGTTAGTGGTATTACACTCGCTAAGCCTGAATACATAATTAAAATGCCTTTCTCTTGCCTGGCTTACAAGAGACAAAGAGCAAAGATCTAATGCTTTCATGCACGTATGCCATGTCATGGACGCAGTGCCGTTATGCGGCGTCGCTCGTGTTCCTGAACACTTGACAGAACAAGTCGAATAACTTTTTCTCTAATTCTCTTTCCCCCCCCCCCCGTTTGCAGGACACGGACCTGATCATGACCTTCAATATCTCCATGCATCGCTCCTGGTGGATGGAGAACGGACCGGGCTGCAGGGTCACCCCGGTGACCCCTCCGCCCTCATGGGCCCCGGAGGACCACCGCTACATCAGCATCGCCGGCTGTGTGCTGGAGTACCAGTACGTGGAGGTGGCCCACAGCTCCCTGCAGATCGTCCTAGCCGTGAGTGTCTCAGCCCCGCCCCCCTGCTCCTTCCTCCCGCCCCTCCCCCCCACCCGCGCCTCTCACTACCCAGGTGTCAAATGGGCTTCTGCTGGCGTCCGCGAGCAGTACACCGTGGCATTTATTGCACCTCGTTTTGCGATGACTGCAACAGCGCGATGGAGCGCTCGCTTGAAACGGGTCGCCGACAGGCCATTTGGCTCAGCGCGTCCGTGCAGCACGGGGCTGCTTTTGAGTTCGGCCCTGAGGCCCACTCCGTTTCTGACTTTACATATGACCATTTTGGCTAAGGATGTGATACAGGCCTAGCTCGAACCACAGACGAACGGAGGACGCGTCCGTGCAGCACGGGGCTGCTTTTGAGTTCGGCCCTGAGGCCCACTCCGTTCTGACTTTACATATGACCATTTTGGCTAAGGATGTGATACAGGCCTAGCTCGAACCACAGACGAACGGAGGACGCGTCCGTGCAGCACGGGGCTGCTTTTGAGTTCGGCCCTGAGGCCCACTCCGTTTCTGACTTTACATATGACCATTTTGGCTAAGGATGTGATACAGGCCTAGCTCGAACCACAGACGAACGGAGGACGCGTCCGTGCAGCACGGGGCTGCTTTTGAGTTCGGCCCTGAGGCCCACTCCGTTTCTGACTTTACATATGACCATTTTGGCTAAGGATGTGATACAGGCCTAGCTCGAACCACAGACGAACGGAGGACGCGTCCGTGCCTCAAACTCATGCCCTCAGAAGAAAAAAAAAGTATTTTTTCTCCGCGTATCGCAACGTGTTACGAGACCAAGCTGAACGGATCCTCGGGAGGTTTTTCATTTCATGCTATTTACAAAGTCAGTGTGGGAGCCGAGCGGGTGAGAGAGATGGAGTCGAGATTCACACACCAGGCAGCATTTATTAATAGGAACCCGTCGAGCTTCTTACCTATGAGCTTTTCTCAGGATACCTGCCTCCAGCCCGTCTGCAATCAACAGCTGTTATTCACTCGCACGCGCCCGTTTTCGTTTCCCGCCACGCCTCTCGCCTCCGCACCGTCCGATTGGCTGCCGCGTCATGCCGCGAGTCGCTCTGTGATCGTGATTGGAGTGCTCCCGCTCCCAGCCGGACTGCGCTAGAACGTGGCGAGGCCCGGCGTTCGTTTGCCGCAGCATACTTCACCGCGCTGGCCGCAGTCGCGTCGGGCTGGCGGGAGGATTTTAACACCGCCTTCCACAAACAGGCGTACCTGCACACAGCCGGGCGGGAGCTGCGATCGGCTGGTATTTATAGCCTGCGCTGCTCACACAGCTAATGGCCCTGCAGAGATCTTATATCAGAAGATAGCGGAGGAGAAAAACAGCTCCTTGCCTGCGCGAGTGCTCTGACGGAGCCTGTTGGGAGCTTTTAGTGGTTTTGCGGGCCGTGTCCCCTGGGATGAGAATAAGCACCGACTACTCGCTGTCTCCTGTAGAAACGTATGTATGTGTGTGTTTGTGTGTGTGTGTGTGTGTGTGTGGATGTATTTTTATCTTTATGATTATATGCATGTGTTTGCATATGTGCATGAGTGAATATGCATGTCTGTGTATATGTGATATAAAATGTATATATGTGTGTAGGTGTATATGGGTGTTGGCGCATTTGGTGGCGCATTTATGTGTGTGTGTGATGTGTAAAGTGGATGTGCATATGTATGTGTGCATACGGGTTAATGAATATGTATGTGCACGTGTATGAGTGTGTGTGTATGTGAGTGAGTATGTACGTATGTGCATGCGAGCGCATGTGTGTGTGTGTGCACGCACTCGCGCCCTATATGCCTGCGTTCCAAGCTAGCTGGCCCTGTGCGTCTCTAGCGCGTCTTTAACTCTCAGCCCTTCCTGGTAATTACAGCACTGGGGCTCCCAGCCTGCATGCCACCAGCCCGCCAAACCCTCCTTCACAATGGCTTAACGTATGCCATGTAATTAGGGGAATGTGTTTATGAAACAGATCTGTGTGTTGTGCTGTGTAAATGATAATGTCGAAGTGCCTGCCCATCCCCGGGGAGGTCCGCTCCTCCCCGCCCGGATTACAGGCCCGACCCATCCACGGCGCTGCGGCATCAGCTGCTCAGCTCTCGGTCTCCTGCTGACCGCCTGCTCACGGCCCACGTGCGGCCGCTTCATTCCCTCCTCTTAATATTCTCTCCGACGTGATGAAAAACCCAAATGTGCTACCAGTTCACCATTGGGGAAAATTGACAGATTCGCCCCTGTCTAAAAAAATCTACTACCTGCTGGTGCTGCAGACAATACTGATGTTCTCCTTACTGATGTTCTCCTTACTGATGTTCTCCTTACTGATGTTCACAAACGCTTTTCAATCCCATATTCCACTCCTGAAAGGTTTCTGTATGGATGTACTTCTGCAGCAGTAATAATGGCTAAATCAGTTTCGAGACACTAAGCTTGGAAATGGCTTCACTTATCCTGAGGCCATTAAGGTGTGTTTGCTTTCAAATATCCAGATCTGAAAATGTCCACGGCTGCTTGAGTGGAGTTTGGGCTCCCAGCCCGTGGTCTGCAGAACCCCGACCCAGCGGTGCCCTCTCAGGTTTCCTCTGCACATTTGAAAGAAGGAATAAGGCTTCTGCTGGGAGTCTTGTTGAGTGGCATGTAAGAAATGGCTGGAGTTATTGCGAGTTCGATAACATTTAGCCTCCCAAACACAAACTTGTTACGCTGGGACGACATCAAGACAGCGGCTGCTGCCAGGATCAATATGACAATGATTGAATTAAGTTCTCGGTGAAACATCGAAAGGGACAACACACCTGTGTGTGTGTGTCTGTGTGTGTGTGTGTGTGTGGCAGCTGAGCAGGTACGTCTGCTGGCTATTCTGAGGGTTTCCCCTCTAAATCTGTGGGCCTTTTCAAAGATGTGAGCGTGAATCCCCATTATCAGGCTGCAGACCCAAAGTGTTGCTGTTGAAAAGGCCTGGCATTTCTGTGGAACTTTACAGATTTGTATGTTGGAAGTAGTTTGCTGAGAGCTTGTAGAAGTAGCATACACTTGCACAGTTTGATGTTGGGAAATCCCTTTGTGTGTGTGTGTGTGTGTGTGTGTGTGTGTGTGTGTGTGTGTGTGTGTGTGTGTGTGTGTGATTTAATCAACAGCCATTTCATGATGAGATCTTACCCCTAATGCCTTTCCTTTCAGAATCAGCCGTAATGGATCAGTTGTATCATGATATATTTTTAAGCTCACAAGCTGCTTTTTCTTGTCATTATGGTCCAGATGTCTGGACCCAAAGGTGTGTTTTAATGGTGTGTGCATGTAACCCATGACAGGTCCTGTTCCACACTGGAACCTTGGGCTCCAGATATCTAAATAGCTCCTTAGCGAAACTACAGTTTGTAGATTAAAGATTATCAATCTTTCCTTGGCTCACCCTCTCTCTCTCTCACTCACACACACATACACTCTCCCTCTCTCTCTCTCACTCACACACACACACACTCTCTCTCTCTCTCTCTCACTCACACACACACTCTCTCTCTCTCTCTCACACACACACTCACACTCACTCACTCACTCACACACACACTCTCACCACACACATACACTCTCCCTCTCTCTCTCTCTCCCGCCCCCCACAACCACCGCCACACCCCACACTGTGGGCGAGCCACGATGGAGACCCCCCCTCCACGCCCCCTGTGGTTTTTCCCAGGTGGAGCAGCAGCACAGCACCTTTGCTTAATGAGGTTCTGCCGCGACCTGCGATGGATGTGAAGGCCTCGGCTATTCATTTCTTCGCAGTGCAGACATTAGTGAGGCTGCACGCATCATTACGCCATGAGGAAGCGTCAGTCTGAAAGTAATTAAACAGAGCTGCATGATAATGGGAATCCCACCGCGTGAGCTGCTGTAGGAATCGGACTATGATCTTTTTGTGATAATCTGTCTTTTTTTCCCCTCTCTCGCTGGCTCTCTGTCTTGCTCACTCTGTCTTTTCTTTCTCTTCCTCTTGTTCTCATTCTCTTCTCTCCACTTTTTTCTCTGTCCTTACCTCTTATTCTCAGTGACTTCTCCTTCTGTCTTTTGTCTTCTGTCTTCTGTCTCTCTTGTCTCCCTCAATGTCTCCATGATGACTCCAGGGTCAGCCTTATCAGCTCCTCCTACCCCTAAAACCCAGCATCACAACAATAAAATCCCAGCAACTCAACTCAAAATCCCAGCTTCTCAACTCAAAATCTACTCAAAATCCCAGATTCTCAACTCAAAATCTCAGCATATCTCAGCTCAGGTTCCCACCTTCTCAACTCACAATCAACTCAAGTTCCCGCCTTCTGAACTCAAGTTCCCGACAACTCAACTCAAAATCCCAGCATCACAACTCATCAGATCTCCCTGCCCCCATCTAGGCAGCGGGTCGGAGAGACTCCGAGTTCCCGTCTGACTTCGGCGTCGGTATTCGCGTCCCACGCTGAGTGGCGGCGGTGCTAGAGCGGAGGGTGCACACCAGGCTGCTCTTCAGAGAGCTGGGATGTGGTGAGCGCTGGAACCACTCGCTGTTCCACTCGACGTAACCCGTCCGCATGTGTCTCTGCTCCGCCCTGCCAGCACATGGGAGTCATTAACGCGTTCATTTACTTTGTGTGAGGGGTGGGAAGTTCACAAGGACGTGGCGCATGCTCCCACATTCACTGACGTTGTCTTACTATTACCGATGATAACAAGCAAGTGCATTGTGGGATTGCCTGGGGAGAGACGGAGGTGCATTGTGGGGTTTGCCTGAGGAGAGATGGAGATGGGGGGGTGGAGGCGGAGAGACTCTGTTAACACTTTCCCCAAGTGATTCGCGCCACAGCTCTCTCACCTCCTGCCCTGCGCACGTCTGAGATCTGCCGCGTTGCTATGCGCCCGTGTCCACAGCCTGACCCCACCGCTCTGCTGTGGCCGCGCAAACGGACAGCGCTCTGCACCGCGCTCTGCAGCGCGCTCTGCACCGCGCTCGTCTCCTGCTGGAAACAATAGGCCTCCGCCGTCCTGCAAACAAACTGACTGTAATATCCTGCATTTCGGCAACAATTGGCCTCCCTTTGTGTGGTTTTGCCGAACGACTGGCTCTTGCTCATTTGCAGGAGCCCCCAGGCGCAGAGGGCTGTTCCTGGGCAGATTTCTCCTTCGCACTGAGACGGAGCGAAGGGAGAATGTGCTGGCAGCCAGTGTCTACCCCATGCCTGTGTCTCTCCCTCCCTCCCTCCCTCCTTCTCTCTGTTTCTCTCCCTCTTTTCTCCCTCTCTCTCCCTTCTTTTTCACTTTCCTTTTTTCCCCTCTCCCACACGCTCACACACCCACGCGGCCACACACCCCTCTACAGGGAGAGGCGGGGGCCCCTTCATATGCCTGGATGCACTAGCAAATGAGCTGTGTCCAGCATCCAGGAACAGCGGTGCTGTCCCTGAGTCTTCTGCTCAGGCTGGGCCCAAGTACGCCGAGCTGGGACAAGAGCTTCCATTAGCTGAGCCTTATTAAAGCATCTTAGCCATTACAGCCAGAGAAGAACTCTGCTGCTTCAAAGAGAGGCCTTCTCTTAAGCTTAAGAGATATGGAAGCCTGCTTAGCACATTTCTGTATAAGTAAATCAAAAGAGTTGCTTCACTGAGCTTGAAGCTGAGGGAAGAGATACACTGGATTGCCGGTGCATTAGATGGACTACAGGCTACCAGGCCTATTTTGGTCAGCTCTGTGTACTCTGTGTACTTTATTCCCTGGTGGTAAATTGCCTTGCTATTTTTAAAAGGCGTGATACATGGATACATTATGTATGTGTGTGTCTCTCAGGTATATCTATACTGTATGTGTCATAGACACCATGTGTATGTTCTATATATCACAATATTATTATTCAGTTATGTTATTAAGATGCAAAAAATATCTGGTACACATTTTTTTCTTTTTTTGGTGACTAGTAGGTGTCAGCTACCATGCCTGGGGAGCAGAAATCTCAACTCCTTCAGTGTCAAAACAGTGCTTGTGTTCATACCAGCAGGTCCACCCAGACAAGGCCCTGTGGACATAGTCCTTTATGAAGAAGAAATCCATGTCACCTCCTCTCCTCTGACTCACACACACACACACACACACACACACACACACACACAGCTCCCAACAGGATGCGACGACCTAGGGTCTGCTCATACATCTCTAATGAACGTGCCCATTACAGTCCAGCTCTGCTGATGAGCTTTTGAGAGCATTTTGAAATGGCAATCGTAATCAATCAGGCCTTGTTTAATTACAGTATGTCACGGCAGTGATGCTGTCAGCTGCTCTTGATTGTGAGTATGTAATTGTTTGGAGAAAAGCTTAGTCCTGGGTCCATTAGACGGGAGACGACAGCACTCGGCCATGCTCTGACTCCTCCCCTCACTCCACGTCCTCTGACTCCTCCCCTCGCTTCCGCCGCTGTCTCCTCCCCTCACACCACGTGCTTTGACTCCTCTCCTCGCTCCATGCACTCTGACTCCTCTCCTTGCTCCATGCACTCTGACTCCTCCCCTCACACCACATGCTCAGTCTCCTCCTCTCGCTCAACGTGCTCTGACTCCTCCCCTCGCTCCACAAACTCTGACTCCTCCCCTCGCTCCACACGCTCTGACTACTCCCATGCTCCTCCCTGAGCTGAGCATCACACTGGTGTCGGCTGCACATCCTGCCTCTCCACCCCCTCCGCCCCCATCCTCATTTTGGCACCCATTGTTCTGAGCTATGTGTGGCAGTGATAAGAAAATGAAGGTACTGGACATCTTCAAAGAGATCTCAGAGGAAAATGGCTCCTCTGTCAAAGGAAGAAGACAAACACTGAAGCAATTTTGGATGAAATCGTTGCAGGAAAGCTAGGAAAACACCACCTGAGAGGGAAAGAGACAAGCACTAAAACAAGGAAATCTGACACAAGTGTCTACACTTCTTCTATTAATATAAAAAGCTAAACTGCATGCGGATGTTAAACAGTAGAAAAGCCATTGTCCAGTTATCAAGAGTGTTTTACCATTACAATGAGGAATTTCATGCTCTTAGGAATTTCATTTACTCTTGTTGTCATATTCGACTTTGATATTTTTAACTTGTATAGAAGCTTTAATAATCGGTCCATGTCGGTTTATTTGAGGGCAGGTCTGACAAATACCCCAGTATCTTCCAAGCCTCATTTATCATTATGCAGAAAATCACTCACTACCTCCCCTGTATGGAAAACAATTTCTTAGACTGTCACTCGGTGACTAGTGCGCGGCGTGTGTGGGGAGGAGAAGGTATCGGTTTTGACAGGTCTCTGCACCCAGAGGGAAGAGAATCAGTTGGCCCCATTACATGTCAGTCCCCACAGACACGCATGGTGAGCCTCGGTCTCAGCCAATTGCGTCGTCGCAGCTAATTGTGCTGGGGGACGAGAGTCGCACTCTGTGACTTTCCGGCTCGACAGACGGCGGCCCGGCAGACAGGCCGTCCATGCGCGTCCGATTCCGGACCTCTCGCACCGCAGATGTGGTTGGGGTGTGTGTGTGTGTGTGTGGAGGTGGGAGGTGGGAGGTGGGGGGGGGTCTGTTTTTGCCTCTTTCAAGCATCCATTGACCTCCTCCAGGTCCCACTGCTTTATCAGTTGCATGATTGACAGAGGGACTGGCATGGGCGGTTCGTCCCCCCTGCGAACACGACGGGGCCCCCTGTCCCCTCAAACTGCAGGAGCCAGCAGAGGAGACCGGCCGACTCCTATTACCCAGCCTTGATCCTTGATCGTTCGCTTCTCTCCCCGTCGCCGTAGTAATCAGACCTGCCGCGCTGCTGAGGCGTCTCTGAAAAGGGGATGAGCAAAAGAGGAGAGAAAGATCATAATGTGGTGTGAAGGCGGAGGGAAGGCGTGCGAGGAAGAGGGAGGGAAGGAGAGACGGACAAAAAGAAAACACAAGAAAGAGTGAAGGACCTGTCTTTACATGCCTGGACGAACAGCTGCCGTACCGTGCGGGATGGAGACGCCTGCCTTTGACACAGCTGTGGCACAATCTCCGGCTTGTCTTGATGCGTTTTAAGATCCCCGCGCCGCACGTGCATTAGGAGCCGGGCTACATCCCCAGACGGGCGGATGGCGGCGGAGACTGATTGCCTGTCTGTCATTGTTGCAGGAGGAGGTGGTCTGCTGCACCGAACATGTTATACCAAACGCTACGCTAATCCCTAAGACCTGTTCTATCACAACATGCACAGACAGAGTGCTGTTATCTATTGGTGTTTGGATTATGATTCTGCTTTCCTGAGTAAAAAGACTAAATTACTAATGATGAAATGATGTAAGTCTGTAGGAGTGAAGAGTAAGCACATATCACTTATTAGTTCCTTGTCTCCTTAACCACCTACAACGTCTCCCATGTAATATCTCCCATCATTCTCGTCTCCATGTATTGTGGGATTTGTCAGGCTAATTGTGCTTGAGGATGCACACAATCCTGCATCCTGTTTATGGTAAAACAGAAAACCTCTCTTCCCCAACGCGTTATGAAACAGCCATTACTCTGCAGAGATCTGCTGCCACGTCGCCCACTCCACCACACTTACCCATGCCACCAGACACTCCTCCACCCAGCCAACCACACACCGCACCACCCCTCTACTACACACTGCAGTGCCCACACCATCACATACCGCACCATCCACCCCAACACCCACCACACATTACACCACCCGCCCCACTCCCCCACCACCATCCTAACACAACCTCCACCACCTATTGATCAGCCTCTGCCTTCCCATTTGTGTTTGCTTTTAAGGTGGGCACGGGGACAGGAAGACCTCTGGATGCCCCGTTCTGCTCCTCCCAGCCCCTCAGCCCTGACCTGCCTGCCAGGCGGGTGCGCGGGGTGTATTTTGGCAAGATCAATGATGAGTGTCGGAGTGCATTATAGTGAGCAAAAAACAATTATGCTCTTAGCTGGGAGAGTTGGCTTTTACACAACACGATCAATCCAGGCACGATGGAGCTGAGAGCTAAGGGCCACATAATGAATTGTTATCAAGTGAAGGAAAAGCATCTCCACAGACGCCAATACGAATTAGCCAACACCACCAGATTGAAGCCGAAAAGCACATGTGCCTGTGCAGGAGAAGACCATATCGCTGTGGAAGCACGTGTGTGTGTGTGTGTGTGTGTGTCAGCGAGAGAGAGAGAGCGCACACATGTTTGTATGTGGTCTTGTGCACACCAGCTGTTAACATTGAATCTTGTCAAATGAAGACGTGAACTCTAGCAATCGTGCTCAGTATGAACATCCCCAGGGAAGGATATGCCTTTACCATGTCAAGTGAGGGCGCTACTGAGTTCTTCCCACTGAGGTCCCTCTTCACTGGTGAGAGGGCGTAGCTGGGATGCCTGTGATGCGAGAGGTGATGTTAAACCCCCAACTCCCTCCACCCACCCAGGTGTGGCATGTTTGAGCTGCCAGGTGTGTCTTTAGATATATCTCACTCATGCTCCTTGACTGAGTGAGTGTGTTAGATAAAGGACTGGCCAGTCAGAGGGAACCGGTGTGTGTTGAGGGAGAGCAACACACACCCTCCCTCTTGGAGTGTATAGAGCGCCGTTACCACCACGGCACAAAGAAGCCAATTTTCCTCGACAGCTAAGTGCCTTCTCAAATGTGAAAGTGGAAAATTGGACCTGGTGTGTTGTTTGGGAATCAGAGTAGTGGCAATGAAAGCATGAACATTAACTTGGTCTGCTCTTGCTGCCGCTGTGGGAATTCCCCTGTTTGTCAGCAAAAGTGTTATTGCTGCATTGCATTGATTTATGGATCCGCAGTGCTTTGGAAATATATGGCTAGCTTTAGACAATGCTAAAGACCACTAAAGATCATCATTGGTATGTTTCAGTGGTGTCTGATGGGGGGGTGGGTTTAACCTCTCCATTTAACCTTTTGCCCCAGAGATTATTGCTCTTTCCCCTTTCTCGGTGAGA
The DNA here is from genome assembly GCA_020368025.1 of Brachyhypopomus occidentalis. NCBI lineage: Eukaryota > Metazoa > Chordata > Actinopteri > Gymnotiformes > Hypopomidae > Brachyhypopomus > Brachyhypopomus occidentalis. Next base: position 9,615,776 of record JAGXOD010000021.1, on the reverse strand, counting down.
CATTTTACTGAAAATAAGAAGCCCCACATCAGACACCAGGGGGCTGGGGGTGCGGATGTTATCTAGCAGGTTTACTGGATATAACCCAGAGTTGGGCTATTCGTCAAAACGCCGGCTGGATCTGGAGCACAGACACGAACTCTTCCTGGACTGAATCGATGCTGCTACTCGTATTATTAATTATAAGGAGTGATTCGACTTCGATTAAACATTTTGATGAGTATCTTCACTAATCTACTGTTTTCGGTTGAATTAATGTTTTGAACATTCTTCACCATCACCAGGACTAGAGCCAGGACCAAGATAGGAATGTAGTCCAGACCAGGTTCCAGTGCCACTCAGGGTCACCCTTAGAAGGCAGGAGACTTTATTGTGACTTGGTTGGTACTACAGACACCCTGCCATACAACACAATGACCCAGAGGAAGAACTGTGGCCATGGCAGAGATTCCCCTACTACTCTGAAGTCCTTAAGAGACACCCTGCTCACTAAATGCTGAAAACCATCACCGTGTTTCAAAAAAGGCAGTACAAACCTTTCATTACTGAAAAAAAGGGTTTCATGTCAAGCAAACAATTCATGCCCCCACTAATTTGCAAAATGTCTGTAAAAACCATTTATGACCCTGACTTTGTCTTATTATGAATCATAACAGTGACTCCTTTCTTACACAATACAATTTTTCATATTCATTTTCATATGCTGCCTTTCACGCACTGGGTCCGTGTAGATCTTATGTAACTTGGTGTGTAAGCTACTCAGAATTGTCATGTGCAAAACCTATGAACACCTATTAGAACCTTCACAAAGTGAAGATTGACTATAGGACTACCACTACAGAAATTAAGTAGTTATGATCTTATCATTTTGAATTATGCTTAGAATAATGTACATTATATTTACTATTTTCTTCAGCACTGCCAAGTATCATAGGCTATATTAAAAATGGCACATAGGCTATATTAAAATGATCAAAACCATCCAAAATTAAAAAGGACAGAAAGCAATGAAATAGCTCATAGTGTTGAATGAATAAATAGGCTTCAGGCTGTTTTATGAACTCATCCATTGACTCAGTCATCTTTTCTGGAACAACGGTCCTTTGCTAATGTTACTATGTTACCATATTATATAATAGTCTGCATGTGTAAACATTATTGTCAAGTTTGTTAAACTCACTTTCTGATATACCCCCAACAGACCCTTGGCCTTTTGTTAGCAAAGGAAAGCGAACACACTAGCTAGCAATGAAGTCACCGGATGCAAATAGCTGTTGCAAACAGCTTTACAGATGGGACAACGCTCTGTGCTTTGTTTGGTAGTTGCCTGAAAGTTTTTAAAAAAGTGAATCATGTTGCCACCTAAGAACCTGGAGAAAATTCGAAATATTTCTAAACCTGCTGTGAATGCAGTGCTTTCCCCTGTCTGAATACTAGGCCTAATTAAAAATGTAAACCTTATCCTATTATAAAGTATTAAAATGACATCAAAATTGATATGGCCTTCAACACCAACTTAACAAATTACACAGAATCACATTGGAACTAATTTCACATTAGTCATAGCCAGCCAAGTGTAAACCCAGAAGTGCTTGTCTCGCACCTTCTGTCCTTACCCTCCTCTCAGTAATAGACACCAGGAGCTAAGACTCGGTAAGGGGCTCAGTCGGAAAGCCTGAGTCTGATTGCGAAGGTAAAAAGGTTCGTTTAGCGAGCTAACGGGAGAAACTGCAGTGTGGTGTTTCCCGTGCCTGCCTCTGAGCTAGGCAGGCTCACTCACCCTAATGCACTGCGCCTAATTCAGACGAAGAGCTGGCTGGAGGCGGCCCAAGGTGCTGCATGCCGAAAAATTGGTTTCTGGGGAGAGGGAGGGGGGTGGGGCTGAGTAAATACAGGTTTATTTAATTCAGATTGGGAAATGGCTTCCTCAAGAATAACGTCATATTGAATGGTAGTGGACTGATGGTCCTGGGGATTACTCAGTGCAGATGGAAGGATGTCAGATTGTTGTTTTATCAGCCTGATCCTTCTGGAATTTATGGTCAGCCACAAAGATTCAGTGGTTCTGGTGACAAATTGCTGCAAAGCATGAATTGTAGCCTTTTAGGCAAACACCTGTGGTTAGTGTGGATGTGAGGCTAAAATGCGCCCCAGTGCTGAGACTCACTGCTTTGCATCATGCGTTTGTCAGATTCTGAGTTGGAAGATTACATAACTCACCGCCTTTCTCAGAGTTAGTGAACAAACAGGGAGTGTTTGCTTGTGAATAAACAGGCTGGGTAAGTCGTCCATAACCGGCTTTCCAAATAAAGTTTTTTTTTGTGTGTGTGCATATGTGAGTAACATTGCCTTACGTCTCAGGTTTTTACAACGCCATACCCATAACCATGGCGCTCCTTGTCTTATGATGGAGCCATATAAAAATACCAAACCTCTTCCACGTCCCACAAACACTCGCAGTCAGCATAGGGTCAAGCGCCGTAAAAACCAAGCACCACTTTTCCCTGAATGGCCGTTTGCTCTCAGGAGCTCGTGAAGTGCGTGCACATGGCAAGAGCGGCAACAGCTGGAACCCCTGCGGTGTAGAGTCCATAAAATGCAGCCGGAAGGAGGCCCGACTCGCCCGGTGAGGGAGTCGCGACCGCGGGACCCGGCGGGGGGCCGGCGCCGAGCAGCTCGGTCCCGCAGCCGCATCCGGACGCCTGCTGGTGCGGGACCCTGCCACCTCGTACGGTCTCAGCAAGCCCCAGAGTCCCTCACCAGGAGAAATGGGACAAGTCAGGTCATCAGATGAGTTTCAGAAGCAAGTTACGCAGTGAATGAATCGGTGGATGCGTAAAACCATTCATTTAAAATCAAAGATCAAATATATTCATACAATCAGTGCTGTAAACTGCTGGCTATTGTATAAATCAAGTTCATTGACAAAAGAAATTCACCAAACTTACTCCATATCATTATTTCCATATTTCCATATTGAATATTTCCAACCATGTCCTGAACAAATGTGATGGGAAAAGTGGTGAGAGGCATTTTCTGCACTGAGATGGGACAGCCAATCATTTGCTGTCAGTCAGGGACCTCAGCTTGCTTAAGTGGAGTTGTCAGACACCAGCGATGAGTCATTTGTGCTCACAGCCTTGCTACAGAGATTTGTTTATCCTCCATTCTTTTCCATTTCATCTCTTTTATTTTATTTATTTTATTCTTTATATAAACTGTGTATAAACGTGTAGAATTAAGTTAGAACCAAGTTGGACCAAGCATGGAAAACCACATAGATCCTCATCAGATTTAATTCCTAGTTTCGTTTGGCTCTGTGAAACGTAAGTACACCAGCATGGCTTAATTTACTCAAGACAGAGAGGGAATTATTAAATGACACCTTTTGCCACATTTTTAACAATTTAGGGTAAATATTTCTGCAAACACTTTATCACTTTCATTCAGTTTCCAGTAGTTAGCTGTGCTAAATGCCGGTGAATGCAAGGCACCATTTTGAAACGCTGCCGATGATAATTATACCACCCAAGGAGATTGCTGTAGTGCTTGTGCACACGGGTGCAGTGTACTGAAGCCTCTCTGCCTGTGACTCACCCTGATATCACCTCTGCTTTCCCATTAGCATAAAATCCATACTGTTCTGCCCTGTGATGGCAGACCGTGACAAACACTACATGCACATGCACAAACACACGCATGCAGACGGACACGCATGCACACACGCAGGCAGGAGGACACACATACACACATGCAGGCAGGAGGACACACATACACACATGCAGGAAGGCGGCCATTTATCTGTTGGAATGCTGTACTAGCAGAGATGGCTTAGCTTCCACTGGCTACCTAATGCATCAGCTCCTTCTTGGAGTAGACTGACCTGCTTAGTGTTTTCAAATAAACATATTAAAGATTTAGGCGAGTAATCGAGACTGCAGACAGTAAAGAATGGGCAGGCTTAAGTGTGTGATGCAACTTTAAGATACTTGCATTGAGATCAATCATTGGTCCCAGACTTAACCTCAATTATTTAGCGTCTCCTTAGAAACCCTACATGCATTATTCACACACATGGGTTCTAATTTTAGTTTTCCGTTTGGGAATAGCATGGCAGAGGGGTACGGGCTTACACAGCTATGCTCTGTGTGTCTGTGACTGCTCATGTTTGAATCTGTGTGTGAAAGCACGCGTGTGTGTGCATGAGTTTGCGGGTAAGAGTGTGTATCTGTGTGTATGTGTGAAGGCCCTCCATTACATCCCGATCACTTGCTGTATTTACAGTCCACAAATTGGGTTTACATTTACACAACACAGTGGGAAGGAGATAGCATCAGGTAACCAGAGGAGGCACCTGTATCGTGTGCCTCATGCCGTAATCCTTCCCTTAGCATGCGTGCTGGAGCATTCACATTGCAGTGTCATTCTGTGTGTGCGCGTGTTTCCGGCCTGTGCACCGTGCTGGCTGTAAGCCTTGTTTTACTGAGTCAAAGTAGCGGATTGTCTTCCTGCACCAAAACACAGCCAGCAGCAACTGGGTCACCGCCCCTCACATTGGGGGTGTGGCCTTATGACTCAGCGCAGAGACAGATTCCGCGCACCCAGAAGCCCGCTGCTGTTAGCGCTGCCGCCGTCGGAGAGAGGAAGTGGACCATTCTTTTGTGCAAATGAGGGCAAGACCTTGAGGTATTCCAGGAATCCCAAAGCGCTTCCTTGCGTTCGCTGCCTCTCCGCGTTTATCTAGAGGCCGAGCCGGAGATGGACTCCCAAATTGCTTGCCATATGTGCGGCTAATTGAACTGCTGAAACGATAAGGGCTGGAGATACTGGCATGTCGCGCAGACGCTTCCACACGCCCCCTTTCCCCAGACGAGAGGGGATATGTAAATTTCCCAGCCACAGCTTTCAGAACGGTGCCTTCCGATTAGGAGCGTCGCCACAACACATGTTTAACATAGAGCCTTTCTGCTCTTGGCGTGATGGGTTCTTTGGGGATTTTTTTTTTCCCACCAGTCTGCATTGTGATGTCAGGACGTATGTTCCTTCCCTTCCATACCCAATAATAATACAAACACTTAAGGCTATAACCCACCCTCTCAATTCTACCAGACACCACAAACGACTCCGGGTTCTGCAAAGTAAGCTGGTGTAGCACACAAGACTAGGATGACTAGGATTTAAAAAGACACATACACTGCTCCTTCCTTGGGCTTGTCTGTTTACGTCTCGCATTCCGCTTTCGTGTTTTACGCGAATCCTCAGTGTCGACAGTGCCTCCTGCTGCCGCACCTCCACCCACTGCATCCAGTTTTACACCCAGCCTCATTCTGTCTCTTCCATCAGAAGCTGCATGGCCTCTGGTGCCTGCCTCCTGTTCTGGATTTACTTGGTTAATTGAGTGAAAGCTTGGTGGCTCGTGGCGTGGCACTGATTTAGCGGCCTGACACCTACTTGGATTCACAAGCCAGACTGGTGCTGGCACTCCTCATCCTCATCACTCTTCATCCAGGGTTTCTCCAGCACCAGCCTGGAGCTGATGTTCCCCTACCTGGGTCCTTGGCATGAATAAACAGCATTTCCCTGTCCACCAACCTCTGATCCCCATCCCTTTCTAACCCATACTCACTTTCTCCTCCCAGATCCCCAAACATTTCTAAAGAGACTGTCCACTCTCCATGCCGAGGAAGGACCGCTTTTCGCTGGCAACTCGTGATTTCAATAAAATTGCTTCTTACTGTGAAAATGGTAGTCTGTTGTCTTAGTCTGAACATGTGCTGTTCTAACTGATGTGTGTGTGTGTGTGTGTGTGTGTGTGTATGTGTGTTTTCTAGCTTGCTGGGTTCATCTATGCCTGTTATGTGGTGAAACTCATTTCAGAAGAAGAAGACAGCTGTAAGTATCAGCTTGCATTTGAGCCCTTTCTCTGTATATGAAGTATATTTTTTCTCATACAAAATCACTATGTGAATTTGAAATGAATTTAGTGTTATTTAGTACTGTGTTTGTACCATTTATCTCACCAAAACTAAATTATCCAATTATCCATTTATCTCACCAAAACTAAATTATCCAATAGATAATTTACAGGCAAAATATCAATGGGTTTTAGTAGCCACGAATATTTTATATTTTTATATTTTATATTTTATCTAATATATTTTTTCTTTCCCATAAAACCTTTAACAATATTATATACATTGTACAAGTTGAGGTTGGTCTGTTGTGGTTGCAGTTAGTCCTAAGTATGGAAGTAAATGAAGACCTACAGAATGCAGTTTAAGTAATATTATTAACATATGGTTTTAAAGTTAAATTAGCCTAGACTCTTCATGACAGCCATGCAGTCGCGTTGAAATATCCAATTTTCCTTGAAATGCAATTACAATTGGGGAAACATTCTCTGCTGTACAGCAGAGCTATAATGCTGCTATAATGACTTGTCAAACAAGAACATCATTTTCACGCATTTGAGTGCACAACTTTAACGTTTGATTTGTGCTTAAGAGGTTAATTTAACCAGGAAAAGAAATGTTTTGTTCAAATGAATTATATACATCACCAATATAGTTTGTAAGTTGTCTGAGGCTCCAGCATCTTACTAAGCTATCGTTAATTCACCACAGTGTCAAAACACGGATCAGTATTAGATTGAAGCCAAACACCGTGTTCACATGCTCGGTGCTTACCAGCTAGAATAGTAGCTAACTAGTAAATTGTTACTAGTAAACGTAGCTAGTTGGCCATGCAAGCATTTGACTTCTAAAATCCTTGAGAAACTAATCTTTGAGAAACTAACTTCAGCCAGCAGCATCAGGTAAAGTGATTCGAACAACATCACTGGCTCGAACGGTCCAGCGAACTAGCCAACGGACTTGTCCGACATACTTTTTTACTGCTCCATCGTGCAGTTGCTTAAATATATACTGAAATAATGAAACATAGGCATAGACATCTCTCTTAAAGCCAGACCTTTAGCGTAGTTACAGTGGCCCAACAAACATTTAGATTTAGACATTGCTGAATTTAAAAGATTACTTTTATCGATCCCGAATTGCCAGCTTGTGGCCATGTGCTTTAAAGTAATGGGAAGCGGTGCCATTTGTTATATTCAGACACTGCGCTCGGCCCCATAGTCTACAGCTCGGCCCGCCGCAGTCACCATCCCTTTAAGAGACATGAATTATTCCCTTTAGTCGCCGCCCTATTTCGACAAGATTAGAAAGCAAGATAATTAATTAGGTCAGAGGTTTGCGTTGTACTGGAGCAATATATAATTAATGTTTATTGCTTTGAGGCATTTTGTAAACTTGTGTTGGTGTTGTCGTTGTTGCTGACGTTGTTGCTGGAATTTTGTGTTGAAGAACACAGAAAGCAAAGCCTTGGCAAGCAAGACGAGCGCATCAGATCAATAGTAGCCCTCTCAGTCCAGTTCCCGTTCTTTCGTTCTTGTCTCTCACTTATCGCCAAGCAACAGAGCAAGAAAACGAGAGAGAGAGAGAGAGAGTGTATTTCAGTGTGTCGCTGAAAGTCTGTCTTTGTGTGGGTAATTCCGCCATGGTCTTTGATGCGCCACTTGGTTGACCAAGCTAACCTCGTCGGGCCTTCTCATTGCATCAGTACCATTATGCTTCACTCAGGGTGCAATTAGGAGCAGCCTTGTTTGGAAGTGACATTCCCGCACTATGCTGACTTCACTCTGCACTAGGATCAGGAGTGGAGCCCCATAGCCCACAATGGCTATTGTCCCTTAATAAAAGCAGCCACTGTGCATGTGGATTGTGAGGGCAACACATTAGCCAAGTTGAGCAATTTTCCATCACGCAAGGCACAGCCATGCAAAAAACAAGCTGGGAACCAATCAGTGGCCTTTTTTTAATCCTCAAACCTGTTTCATACATAAATTGCCTTAACTGAGAACTGAGAGTTTTTGATGGGTACATTGGTTTTTAATGAATGCTGAAATTTAGGAGCATTTGTGAACAACACTAGCCTCTTCAGAGAGCAATATTCATATGCATGAAATCCTACTGCAGAAATGACCGTCTTTTACCGACTATTTCAGCGTGTCTAATGAACTTGCCTGCACATACTCTACAAAATCCAGTTATGTTGAGTTGCAAATAAATTCTTTCTCTCTTGTACAAACAGTCTCTAATTCAATCAGCAGTCATTCTGCTCACTGCTGAGTAATACGGCATGTGTCTTCATCAATGTTGGGGGGGAGATTCTGGTAAATGTGCGTAATTGAAAAGCTCCCTCTTCAGTCAGCGAGAGTTCCAGTGGTTGCTGGTGCCACCGTTGTGGTGGGTGTGCGCTCGCCTGCTGAGTGATTATGTCTGTCGAGGGGATATCAGGATACTTTGATTACCTGCACGAGGGATCGCGGGGGCCGCAAGAAATGTGGCCCTCCGCACTGGAATAATGTTGTCAGGGAGGCTTGCCATTCTCCGATGAATGCGAGTAATATTGACGGTTTGATCCCCGAGGCATGCAGGAACACTAATCTGGCAGCCATATTGGCCATTATAGCCCTAATTAATATAGTACATGAAGTACCTCTACAGAGGTAATGAACACCTCAAACCAATCAACATGCGCACTGCATAATTACTGCTACTATCAAGGGTAATGTTCCAGGGTCCATTTAAAGAAAGGAAGGTATTTAAAATGATTCTGCCCCCGAGACCGAAAGCAGGGAAGAGAGCTGGAGGGGTGGGGTTGGGTGTGGAGGCCTGGGGGGGTTGGGTGTGGAGGCCTGGGGGGGTTGGTGGGCGGGTCCTGTGGAGTTGGGGGTGGAATATTGTCAGGAAGACAGGGAGTGGCTGCTGGTTTATGCATGGTGCAGCGATTAGCATCACACGACTCCCGAAGACATGGAACCCATGCAGGCCACAGCACGGAGCGCTCCGACTCAGGTTGCTTCGCTGTAAAGAGGCCGTTGGAAGCTACCATGTCTGCCTGGTTTACCTCCAACCCTGCCTCAGACCTCTAGATCACTGCCAGGACCTGCCGCTTTAGCAGAATCGATAGATGTTGGAAGTCCATTTGTGGAGGTGGAGGAGGTGGAGGCATATATATTTGAATGCTAATCGCGTAGCTTAAGGTGGCCGTGTCAGGCCTGCAAACTGTCCTCAAGCCCACAGCCATTAGCGCACGCTATCTGTTTTTCTTTCTTTTTTTTACTTCATTACTGAAGCACTGATCCCACTGTTTGCCATTAGCTTGGCAAGGCCAGCCAGGGGGCATTTAGCCATTAGAAGGGTCTGAGCTATTTGCTACATTAAAAGAAAAGGGAGGGGCAGAAATGTTGTTAAAGCATTCGCTTTCCTTCAGCGTGCCTCATAATATTTTGCTCACAGAATAATGCATTATAATATATAATACTCAATATATATATATATATATATATATATATATATATATATATATATATATATATATATATATATACACAGCGCATAATAATGCATAATAAAGCATTATATGCATTATTATTCACTTCTGATTTGAACACGGAGACTGTGCTTGTTACTGTTTGACTGTGCTGCTGCTGAACGAAATGGGAAGAGAAATCAACTATCACACATCGCTACAGCTGTGTCCGTACCGGAGCGGTCTGCGGATGGATCAGTTGCCATGAGTTTTAAGACTGACCTCTGCAAGTCCCTTGATAAGGCTAATCAAAACACGATGTCCAAATGCACAGCAGGGCCCAATCTGGATTGTGGGGCTTGGAGGAGTGTGCCCTCCCCAAAAATCTATGACTGTAATGATAAACATCCTAAATCTTTGCTTCCCTTCCTGCTTAGAATGTGCCGGAGAGCCACTCGGCTAATTCCGCAGCTTATCTTCAGTGTTCATTTGTGCAGGAAGCTGGCCTTTCACAAGGGACATGGCGGATCCTTATCACTGTTTAGTACCTCAGTGTCTTTGTGGAAAGGCCTGATATGGGCTGCTAGGGGTGGGCTGTGCTGTGGAACAGCTGGCCGGAGGAGGCAGAGGGGGCTGTGGCTAATCCTGCTGCTCGCTGGTACTTTAGGGCGTCCGCTAATCCAGCAGACTGTGGTCAGGCAGCTCCTCACCACCGATATCACCCTCTCACAGCCCCGCTGAGGGCCCCAGCCATCCAGCGACCACTCCTCAGGATTATTACACAGATGGATACACACGGACGCAAATAGACATTAACTAACGCGCATGCATTTACACACACGCACATACGCACACAGACACATCCTCATAGGACTAAATGGTTAGATTAAGTATTGCTTATTTCGTAATCCTCACTCTTTCTCTTCCTCTCTCTCTCTTTTTGTCTCTTTTTGTTTTGTGTTTTTTTGTTTTGTTTTTATTCTTCCTTTGTTTCCAGTTGATTTTATAGGTGGGTTCGACTCCTATGGTTACCAGGGACCGCAGAAGACATCTCATTTGCAACTACAACCAATGTACATGTAAGTTCTCAGCTACAAACCTGATCAATTTCCTAAGATATTCCATTGTGGGCGCTCCCCCCACATCCTTATCCTCATCCCAGTGCAAGTGAAGACCCCAGGGCCCCTCTACTGGTTCCAGTGTTTTGATCCCAGCTGGGTAGAAAATCCAGCTACTGAGCGCATGTGTTCATGGGGATACAATGAACTTGGCTGTGGTCTCCAGCTTGCCGCGATGCCTTTTCTTGCTGATCCGCCTCCAGACTCGTGTATCGCCTTGTTCTGAGTCACTGTTGCTGTGTCTGGGAGCAGAATGCTCTCGGCTTTCCTCCCCAGACTCAAATTGGGCATAGTGGGCTATGAGTGGAGTGGGCAGTGAGGGGAAGACAGCAGACGAGACAGTAGAATAAAACACCTCAGATGTCCACTGCTCACTGCACAATCAGAAGAAATAATATCACCGCCAACCCCACCCCAGATTAACGGCCTGGGTCAACTTGGAGGAGACGGACTGTTTGCTAGGTGTACGCTGACAGCTTAAAAGTTTATGAGGACGTGGTTGGATGCACAGAGGTGGGTTCTGTTGCTCCATGGGGAGATTTGAAAGGATTTGGCTTATTGACACTGACATGCCAGTGATGGGTTTATGTACACTGGGTCTTCTCCTGTCTATAGTGTACCCAATTATCGTGGAGAGAGAGACAGGCCACAGCACTCCTGAACTGCAGCTGCCTCTGTTTATATCCAGAGACCTGGCTGATTAAAGAGTGCTTTCGAATAAGGCATGGGATGTCTTTGATGGATTGCTGGAATCACTGGAAATGAGACTGTGGCAGCGAAAGCTGTTTTTGTGGGAAATGCACATTTTGGCAGCTCGTTGTCCTTGACGAAGGATGCACCAACTTCATGAAAATATAACACAGCCTGTGTGGATTCCACGGATTGCATCACCCAGTCACCCTTGTGAAAGCAGTGCCATGGGTGGCACAGCCCATCTGATATGGAAACACATGGCAGGTGCTCAGAATGTGCCCGCCGCCAGGCTTGGCAGGAAAGCGACACTGACGGCGATCACCCGTCCTCGGCCTGGGCATTCCCTGCCGGCCCCTTCAGGGAAGGGGAAGGGGCACGGCTGAAGCCGGCCTGCCTGGTGCCATCCTGGAGCCCAGCCAGGAACACGGGACAAGAGGAGATGGGTCCATATGGCATTAGAGAGGGGTGGGAGCATGATGGCTCACCTTCAGGTTCAGCGGGGCCTGCCCGCGGTGCGGAGAGTGCCTGGGGGGCTGCCTCCTTCCGCCCGTGCCGGGCTCTCATTTTCGAACCGTGCGTGAGCTGGCAGCAGCCTGGCAGCGGTGAAGATCAGTCCGGTTCAGTCCGGTTCAATACGAACGGCACCACAGCCGAGGCACCCCACCCCCAGACCAACGTAGAGGCAGGAGCATGCGGTGAGATATACTGCCAAGAGGCTCAAATCGAGCTTCAGGTACAGACCAGGATGAGGTCCTTCTGAGAATGACAGCTGTTTCGGGTGATTTCTCTGTTCCATTTTCACCTCAGGAAGAGGACGTTTCAGGCGATATCTGGAATGTGGCAATACACCTGTGATTACTCATCCTTTTAATATTTCTAATTATATTAGAAGTGTTTTGTTATTTTAGATGTACAACCTGTCCCACATTCATATTCAGTCTTCTGGATTTTTCTTACAAAGGTGTCTGGTAGATTCCTTCTTTTTTGTGTCATGGGTATCTTGCCTTTGCAAATGCCAAACTCCGTCTCAAATTCAAAAACCTTGTTGCTTATTACCACCTTCGTACGTACATTTTACTTCAGTCTCTAGAGCAATCTGACTGTGCATTTTATTTTGTTCATTAAAGATATAAAAGTTGAGCCAAACAGTGGAAAAGAGGAAAGGTCATGAATCCTGAAATTAGGCTGAATGGGGGAAAAAACAAGCAAATCAGTGAGGCTGAATGTGAAAGGACCACAGATGAAGTGAAATTAGAAAACACACTGCAGAAAAATAAGCCATGCTACATATCAGAGGGGGTGAAGGCTAAAAATATCAGATAAGACCCTTCATCCGATGTCTGTGCTTGCCCTTTGCATTGGTCTCAGTGTGCTATTTTATTTGTTGTACTGACTCTAAATACTTCAGCACTTATGTGTAGTATTTGAGCTTGCTTTGAAATTTCATCTCTTGTGGAAACAAAACCTTTAATGCCCTTCTTTTTCTGTTCTTGTCTTTTCTCCACAGGTCAAAATAACAAGGATAACTGCCTTATAAACCAATCAAATAGAGAACTGCTGTTTTAACATTTTGTCTTTTTACGTAAATGTCTTAATATGATAGTGTCTTATGAACTGTCAACGGAACATGAAACGTGGCACTTTAACCTTAAAGGCTGGAACCGACCCAGTGGACTTCCTTTGTCTCAGCCTGGCGCTTCCTGTCTGGGGCCTTGCTGGAAAGCTGGCCTGGGTCCTGCATCCCAGCAGGCACAACGGAGCCCCCCGGTGGTGGAGGTGCTCTCTACAGGCACTCCGCTCCTCTCTCCGGCAGCGCCCTCCCCACATATGACAGCCAAAGCAAAAGGGTGATACTGTACAAGCGGAGAGCAGATCGCCATGGATACCCGCATGAGAGGAACAAAAAGGAAGGGAGTCTTTTCGTGCCGAGCTGACTTGCCTCGTGCTGGACAGTGTCACTGCAGTCCGGTCCCCACTTCACTAGAAATACTCCTCACGTAAAGAATGTTCAATACCCAGTCGGCTTTAGTCAGCTGATGTAGTGCTGAATGGTTGCATTAACAAGAAGAATCATATGTGTGTGTTTACATATGGTTATTCCAATGGCTTTGGGATACCATGGCACTAAGTCATCAATGGGTTAATTCCTTATGTTAAATAACTGTATCCCAAATTGTTTTTATGTGTATTATGGATGTATTTGTCTTGAAAGTGCCAAGAACAGTTCAATATCAGAAAAATCAATATCAGAAAATTGGTACATCAGAAGATTCGTATTTTCAGCAGTCCAAAATCTTACTTCAGCCCTTGAAAGTCATCTTCGGATTGACTATATTTGTTTGCATGAGGTGTCATGTAGCATATTAATCTGTGACAGCAGGAAACAGCCCAGCCTAGGCAGAACGAGCAGCTGTCCTTTCTGCAGCTGTCTTAAGATCCTAACGTTTATGTGAATATTGTGCTTTTTCTAAGAAAGTGTTCGGTCTTGTTAAGAAGAAAACAAAGAAAAAAACAAACGTACCTTCTTTCTATTCAAAGCTTTTTTAACATGTGTGCCAGTGTTCACTCTTTTCTAGTAGACTAAACTTTTATGTTGTGAAGGTGGGCCGTTTTTTTTAAATGTACATAGATGCAGGGGAAACCTTGGCAAAAAAACAAAAAGCTGCACCGTTTCAGTGGTGTGATGTGAAAGTGTGTGTGTGTGTGTGTGTGTGTGTGTGTGTGAATGTGTGTGTGTGTGTGTGTGTGTGTGAGATTGTTCTGTGGCTGAAACATGCTTTGTGTAGTCACTTTCATAGTAACCTATGAGCAACCATAAAGGCCTCCATGCCTGTTCTTCAGGTGGCCACACCCCCATCAACACCAAACTAGCAGCATTCGCTTGTCCATTACTGACTGCAGTAAAATCGTTTACAATGTGAGGGGTTTTTTTTGGGGGGGGGATATCTCCACTAATAGAAGTGTGCATACAGGCATCTGTGACCAGTGCAGGCTACAATTAACCATGCTCCTGAATGAATACAAAGAATTTTTTTTTTTTTTTGACTGAATTATCTGTTCCCCATAATATCTCAAGATCTTTCATGTTATATTAAGCCGTATGATACATGAAAGTGTGGAATATTTTCATTTGGGTCATGCTATTATGCTGAACTGGGAGAAAGAAGATCAATCTTGCATCCATATCCTGTTTGAAAACAGACCATGAAATAAGTAGTTCTCGACTGTGCAAATGCCTACCTACCTTTTGATAAACAAATTCAGAATTTCATAAATGTTCATAAAAATGTTTGGATGCAGATATATGTGTGGATGGAAATTCATGCTGTATGGGGTCTTTGGGGAAAGTGCCTGATCCAACATCCTGTTAACATTCCAGTCAATAATAACCTGCCCTTCCCCGGACAGTTAGGCTAGTTAGTAAATAGATCCACATGGGCATGTTTTATCACAACCCTCATGAACAGCATTACCAAATCCATGGGGCTTTGGTGATTAATAAAGATGTTGTACCACCACCACTTTTCAGGCCTTATTGGCTAATAATTCCCCATAGTCATCTTTCATGGTTGCAGAATTTTCCCCTGATGCTCCAAATTGAGTGTGAATATGCTAGCTGCTAGTCTGAATTAGTGTACTTAAGAGATCACAGTAAGCGTTGTGACAGTGTTTAGGACTTTGCCTTTGAAATGACGTGTTACAGCAATAGAGGGTTATCATTGTGTAACTTGAAGGGTGAATTTACAGTAGTTGCTGACTTATTACCGGTCCAGTGTGCTATCATGTCAGCCTCCCTACCAGTGCTGGTTGGTTTCTCCTCAGAGACTTATGTAAATACATCTCTGTTTTCAGACATGGTGCTTGATTAGTTCTAACGTGCTGATACTGTTGCAGGACGGCATATAGGCACAACCTGCCTGTTCTGACTTTACTAGCCGAACCCAGTCGTGTGTTGTGTGAGGTTCACCCTGTATCAGTAACATTTGAAGCAGTGTTCTCGGACAACGCACAGTCCTAAGATGATGTAGACTCAGCTCAGATCGAGGGAGAGTTCTCCAGATGGAAACAGATTGGCTGATCCTCCTGCATGATGCTTCTCTCTGGTTTATATGGAAACCGTCACGACAAGCTGCTGTTTACTGTCCCAAGTTGTAAATAAAAAGTGTTTCTGAAACCTGCAGAAATTTCTTCGTGAAATATACAAAATGTGTACAAGAACGTCCTGTGTTTAATCTAGGTTTCAAGGAATGCCTTCGCAATAGTATATATAAGAAGGTGTATTCATTTTGTTTCGGTTCAGTGGTGAAGATGAGGTCTGTGATACTCTATTACAGTTAATATATAGTTCCTAGAGCAGAGGATCCTAGTTCAGACCTCAGGGACCCTGTAGCCATTCCTTGTTTGTATTCAGATCCAGCTCCTAACACACCCTAGGCAGGTCACGGGCATGCTCCTGCCCATGATGGACTGGCTCGGGGGTTTTAGAGGTGGGAGAGGGCGAGAACCGAGGCAGGCTTGAGGCTTTTGGCTACTGCACTGGGATGTTCTGCACTAAGGGACCATTCAGACTGTAAAGACTGGGTTCAGTGCTGACTTCAACTTTTGAATAGACTTCGTTTTTTTTTTCTATTTCTGTTACTTTACAAGAATGACTGTACATCTAATAAACAGACAGTGTTAAAAAAACCAGCTCGTCATTTTATTAATTTGCATGTAAAGGGAAGTGAATTAGGTATGAACAAAGGTGTTGTGCTGCTTAGGTAATAATGTAATTGGTAGGGCATGAAACTAATGCATGTGTAGGGTAACTAGGAACAGACTATGACCTTAATGGTCTCTAGAACGACCACCTTCTACAGATCTCAGCCTAGTTTTATTTGCTCCTGCTTTGCACTCCCACAGTTCTACAGTACCTTCACGTCCTGTTGTTTTATTGACTGTCATAACGTGGAGTTCTCTTATCCTGGAGAAAAGATATCATGAATTTTATTAGCATTATTACACATATAGTGTGCTAAATGAATTTTGTCTGGTATCGACCAAACAGTGACAGTTAAGTCAGTAAATCAAGGGCTTGCCAAAGCTGTGAAAAGAATGGAAGGAACTCCACAGAGAAAAGCCTAGAAAACAGACTGACATTGACATTTTGTTTGTTAATTTCAGTCATTTCTGCTATTTTAATTACTTTTCTATGCCTTCCAGGTATGTTATAACTGGTAGTGTTGCAGTATCAGTGCGTTTCTCAGAGCTTTGGCCATTGCTAAGGTTCTTGCTTCAGTGGTTTTTTTTGTGATGTTGCCACCAGCTGAGCTGCTCATATCCCTTCGGGCTGTGCCCCCCCATGGGTAGAGACCCGGCCACCAGGCGCTCGCCAAGGAGCCCCTCCCCCAGGCCTGGCTCCAGGGTGAGGCCCCGGTAACCCTGATCCGGGCAAGGGTATCTGGGTCCTGTTTTTAAATTCCATTGGGGTTTTTTGGACCACTCTTTGTCTGGCCCATCACCTAGGACCAATTTGCCATGGGAGACCCTACCAGGGGCATTGCCCCTGACAACCTAGCTCCTAGGATCACATAGGCACGCAAACCCCTCCACCACGATAAGGTGGTGATCCATGGAGGAGCAAACAACCTGTGTAGGAAAAATCAAATGAAATTCCCCCATATTCAGCCTGCTTATCAGCCTAGTATTCCCTATGGCAGCTAAGTTATTCATAACAGAACATACATGAACGAGCAACTTCGCATGCTTTTTAGTTGGCAGGTGTGCTCTCGAACACATTTGAGAGCATGTTTTCCCTGTTTCAACTTTATCTACATTTAGAATTCATTGTAATCCAAACCACTGGGATTTTACAACTCAAAACAGTAAACAAAGTCCCGCCTCTGGACAAAACATGAAACCTGCTCCGTCTTGGACATAAATCGGGTCTCCTAAGGCAATCAGACAAAAGAGATTTTTTTTGCACAGTCCTAGTGGAAATGCATCTAGAAGGGCTGCATCTCTAAGAAGCTCTAATGTTTATGAAGTTCTGCTTGCATTTTCAGAGTGCACTTTCTTTCATCGATTTCAGGCATCGTTATTGTCTTTAGTCAGCAAACTTAAAACCATAACATCTACACAGAGAGGTGCACGCAGGAGATTGTTTGTCATATTCTATGTTGAGTGTATCACGGGCTGTCTAACTGCAGTTTATTGCACCCTTGCAATAACAGCTTATTTTGTGTGGTATGATTCACAGAGGCTCACACTGCTACCACTGTTACCTTGCAAAATTGCAAAAGCAGAGTTCACCTTTTGCTCACCTTTTGGGGCCTTTCCTGTGATATCAATAGCTATGCTCAGTAAAAATCAACCCTGAATTTCTTAGAATTGCCATTTAGATTTCATTCAAATGCATATGGTTATCACAGAAGTAGCTCCATATTTACAATTTTAGAAGAATTCATCAAGAGTTTTATCAGATGAGCCATTTAAAGACCAGACTTATAATTCAGCTCCTAAGTTATTACTCAATAACTAGTATTAGTATTACTCAATAACTACATGAAAACTAATGAGATGTTGTTGCAAGAGTGAAAAATCAGTGTCTGGATCCATCAATCTCTTTTTTGGCTGGATGTAGAAAGATGAAACTATGACTCGCTGCGTCTTAGAAACTTTAGAGGATCTGTGAAGAATTTCTGAGTGTTACTTCCAAGCATTCATGGAATGATTGGTGGGAACATAAGCCTCCGACTTGCCCAAAAGTGTTGCTGTCTGATGTCAGGGACCTTCTTTGGCTCTTTTCTGATGATGCCTGCACTCCTTCCCACTTTTCGCCTGGGCCTCCTGCCATAGACACCATATGCAGCCGAAACGGTTATGTGATGTGTAATATTTTATCCGCTGCACGGCGGAGACGAGCCTTCAGTAAGTAACTGCTTTCCTCGGCCGAAAAATCATTTCATCTCAGCAAAAGCATTAGAGCCTTGTGATTTAGAATGCATTTCGACTTTTGGCTGCTGCAGTAGCCCTTCTAGATAGTTGTGCCCTCTTTGCCAAGTGATATTAGGGAGTGTGAAGCCTCATGCGACAGACGTGGTAAGTGGAGAAGAAGGAGAGCCATGTTTAGTAGAAGGGAACACATTTAAACATTCGTATGACTGACAGGCAACGAGCTTACAATCAATCCAGGATTTTTTTCACTGACAATGAGTTAATGAATATTACCACCACCATCACCACCAACGACCACCCCCCCTCATTATTTCAGTATCCTACTTCTACAAATGAGTGTTTGAGCATGGCTGATGGCAAGTTCTCAATTAATGACTAGCTTGTGTCTCACCTACACAGGAGACAGCTGTCATGCTTCAGTGACAGTGCGTGAGCTCGATTTAACAAGCAGTCACTGACACTCGTCCTGTTCGTGCCATTTCAATGCTATCAGGGTCTTTCACATGCTGTCATTTAGGTAAGACATACTTGCATGACATGTCTTTATGTGGACGCACTGTGTGTGTGTCCGTGGTGAACACACCCTTCATTTTAAATCCAATAAAGAAATTTGGGATTTCATCATGAGCACATGCCTAGTCCATTATGTGCATAATTCCATAAATTTACTTGGATTCTGAAATCACAGGAAATGTGATTTGTGAGCCTGTCACATATTTGTTCCTACCTAAAGATGTATCATTCTATGTTAAATGTCCTCCACTGTGTCCTTGATACATACATCACCACAGACCCAGGAGCCTCCTCTTACAAATGGGGTCGACAATATAGGACAGGGCAATGATTCAGCACAACCCACCCCACAGTTCACTGGGCAGCAGCACAATCTTGCTTGCTTTAGAACCCACATTTTATTTGGGGTTAAACTCTAAATTACTATGACGTTAAACTGCAGGATGTCAGGTTTAATTCAACATTATCATCCACCGGGAACACAGGCGAAAGATGAAGTGCATCCAAAGAGTTTTTCCATATTGTTAAGAAGCAAAGATGTACTGATGAGATTACTAAATGACCTAGTGAGCCATGGAAGAATGCTTTCAATCGTAAAAAGATGTTGAGTAGATCAGAAACACTGAACGGGATGTGTCAAAGACTACCAAAGAAGTGAGTACGCGTGGTTCACCTGGTGAAACACTGACCGGACGGGCATGCATGGTGAAGGTGGAATGTGTCTTTACTGATCATGTGACTGCTGATGACAGATGCTGGGTGGATTCTGAAGGGTTAGAGAGGCAGCTTGTCCTCAAATCCAGACAAAATAACTATAAAGAGGGCACCTTTGCAGTGACTTGAGACATTCTATTAACTATGGAGTTTCTCAGGGCCAACGACTGGAAGGTTTTTGACTCGTTAAATTCACTGAGTTGAAGAAGACTTGTGGATCAGTTTGTTGAACACTTTAATACCATCACCATTAAGGATGTCATTTCCAGAGGCAAGGCATTTTAATATGAATGGACATTGTATTAACGTCATATCTGTTTGCATAGCCAGCTGTTGCTATGGCAGCAATGAAATTAGGAAACAAACAGATCTACACAACTGGAACTTTAGAACCCCATGGATTGAATGTTGTGATTTAAACATCTACTTATTATTTATTTATATATGAGTGTGAGTGTGTTGAGGTCAGGCCAGTGAAGTTCATCCACACCAGACTCTGCCATCCATGTATTTATGGACCTAGCTTTGTGCACTGGAGTTCCTTTCACTGGAACTAAAGGGCCAAGCCCAGCTCCTGAAAAACAACCCCACACCATAATCCCCCCTCCACTAAACTTTACACGTGGCACCATGCAGTCAGACAAGTACCATTCTCCTGGCAACCGCCAAATCCAGACTTGTCCATCAGATTACCAGATGGAGTGACTCTGGAGAACACACCTCCACTGCTCTAGAGTCCAGTGGGGGTGTGCTTTACATCACTGCACCCGACGCTTTGCATTGCACTTGGTGATGTACGGCTTGGATGCCGCTGCTCGACCATGGAAACCCATTCTATGAAGCTCCCTGCGCACTGTTCATGAGCTAATCTGAAGGCCACATGAAGTTTGGATGTCTGTAGTCTGGCGACCTCTTCGCACTATGCGCTTCAGCATCCTCTTACCCAGCTCCGTCAGTTTACGTGGTCTACCACTTCGTGGCTGAGTTGCTGTCGTTCCCACACACTTCCATTCTCTTATAATACAGCTGATAGTTGACTGTGGAAAATTTAGGAGCGCGGAAATTTCACGACTGGATTTGTTGCACAGGTGGCATCCTATCACAGTTCCACGCTGGAATTCACTGAGCTCCTTAGAGCGACCCATTCTTTCACAAAGGTTTATAAAAACAGTCTGCATGCCTAGGTGCTTAATTGTATACACCTGTGGCCATGGCATGGAAGTCATTGGAACACCTGATTCCGATTATTTGGATGGGTGAGCGAATACCTTTGGCATTATAGTGTGTATACACATACACGCACACTCACACACGTATATGTAATGTGACACGTTCATTAACCGTAATACATAGGTTACGTGAATCCATTACCGGAATATATTATATAGGCTGATGAAATTCTGTGTATGTTTTGTATTACTACAATAAAGGTGGTGTAATCCGAGTTACAGTATACTAATAATAAAAACTTACACCAGTCACACCACCAGTGACAACGTCAATTTCTTAATTATGCTGCGTTTTGTGACTCATTGTGAGAAGGGGTCGTATGGCGGTAATTAACGCGCGCTCGTTATACATGATATACGGTACGTCGCCTAGCTCCAAACGAAAGGGAGCATGTCATTTGGCTGACTGTTACGCTCTGAACTCTCTTGAGGTTGCTTACCGTCGAAGCTGTAAAGTAGCATGCTCCCTTCTGAATTTCGGGGGAGTAGGGCGGCGATGTGTTTTGTTTACGTTGAATTAGCAACCGTATTCAGTCTAGCTATTTTTGTTAAGGGGCGCTCGGGAAAAAAGTAAGGAGTCTACAACAGGGATTTATTTCTCTACCTTAAGAGGACCCGGAAGTAGTAGCTACATGGTAGTTGCAGTCTTGTTTGTGAGTTTGAAACAGCACTGTTGACAAATGGTAACTTGACTCATAGTTGGGAATGGAAGATGAGCTCGCCTGTGTGAATGTCTCATCGAAAAATATGCCTAGTTATATTAGTTACGACGGAGAGTCCGTCGGTAATTTATCAGAGGTGTCCGGTGAAGTGGGGAAACAGAACACAGATTTTGGCCAGGATGTCAGCGAGACTAAGGTGCCAACTACGGATGATGGTTTGGACTTTCCCATACACAAACATGAACGGAGAGGCAGTAAAGAAAGTAACGAGAAAGAAACTGTTAGAAAAACGTCGGCAGTGGATATTTTAAGAAGAAATTTTGGAACATCGAAATCCTCTGTTCTAAATGACAGTAACGTGGAACATCCCAAAGACTATGATAAAGTGGAAAAAATTTTGCAAAACTTGGAACATGGAAGGTTCGCTGGGAACGGAAGGACACAATATAGCTCTAATCAAGAAAGTAACTCAAAGCTCCCAGACTTCTTCCCGTCATTGGATTTAGAAGATCTTGAACTCTCTGATTCTGAGGAAAACGTTGAGAGTAATAAAGGCGGAGATAAAAGCTTGTCGGAAGAACATGTTTACTGCACCGTCTATTGTATTGCCAACGATGACTCCAATAAGCCTTCTGAAAACGTAGGAACATTAGATAATGGAATCCCATCACCGACAGATGTGTCTGCTTCATCTCCTACCGAATCACTGAATCCAGATATAGAAGCTGGACACTACCCAGAGGCGTATACACTGGCAGATCTCGTAGACTCTACAGTGTTGAACAACGTTCACAACGCAGATTACAATCTATCCGTGCTGTTGACGTGTCGGATTTGTTTTGATGACAGACATATCAAACCCTTACACTGCTGCAAAAAGGCGGTGTGTGAAGAATGTCTGAAAACGTACATCACTTCGCAGGTACTACTACCCCATTCTTGACAGCAACGATTATTTGTTTCACATACTTTCATGAAGAAAGCTGAGAAACTTTCTTTTAAGTGCAAAGTGTATTTTAATCATTTAAATGAGAGCATCTTCTATAGGCCTATAGGTCGACTGACCTTTTGTTTTGTTGTTGGATACTAATTGGCAACATACTGATGTAATCAAGAGCACATCCTTTGCACATAAAACAGTGGATGTCCTCAGTCACTGTTTGATTCCTGTGCCATTTACATGATCACTTCCATGCTAAATTTACTCAGTACTTATCTGGAAAATGCTTCATTCCGTCTAGGCTATATGTCATAGGTCAGTTCTAAATAATGAGTAAAGACATTCTCTTTCTCCGTCTTCCCTCTTATCTCTCTTTTAATCTCTGACACTCTGTCTCTCTATTGTGTTTTAAGGGGAACCCTACCCTCAGACATCCACTATCAAACACATTTCCTGGCCTCTGTTCTTACTCCCCTCCATGACAAAGAGTTCTGGAGTAATACTACTTATATGGTGTTTCACCCCTTTGCCAGTTACGCAAGGCACATCATTTTATTCACCTCCTTCAAGGCTTATTTAAAAAAAACACAACAAAAATGCTATGCAGTGCATCTTTTTTGAACCCTTGTCAATATCAATTTCAGCAACAACAAACTGACATATGAATCGGAATAGCGAGATCCGTTTTTTTTTTTAAGTTATGAGGCATTTTGCAAGCCTAATGAAAGCTTTAATGCAATTCATTCTCTGATAAGGAACAGCTCTTCTGTTCACCATGGGCAGGATGGCTGGTGCGTGTGGGCAGGGATAGGCGTGGAGGCTGGAAGTTGTGCTCCACTCTAATTGATTGCTTAATCACTAAGGTTGGCCTCTCTGGCCCTTAATTACGTTACTCTGCTGCTCAGTGGAAGGGCTCTGCGTGCAGTCTGCAGGCCGCATAGAAACCAGTTGCCCTTCTAGAGGGATGTTGTTGTCGTAATTGAGTAACAGTGACTCGCCTGTTGCTGGTAGTCTCCCAAACCTGATTTTTACTTGTATGAATGATCTTTTTTTTAGGGGGGGGGGTCAGGGAGAGGCTGATGTGATAATAATATCCATGTCTTTTGTCCTGAAGATCGAGGACTTTATTGTTGTTCTGGACCTTATCCCAGTAAGATTAGTTTGCTGTAGTGCTTTCTGTGTTTCTCTCCAGTTAGTGCTTTATGTGGTATTTTGCACATGGCACACTTGGCTTGCTTGACCCTTTTCAACAGCATGCACGTCATTAAACGTATCGCAGAAAATCTGTAGTGACCCAGCACTACCCGAATGAGGTCGTGATATGCCTGTAGGTGCATTTATGTCCCGACATTAAACTAGCATCATATATTTTATGCTCCAGGAGGTCAGAGGTGTTGCAGAGTTCACCTCCATGTGACTACACTTGATTCCATTCAGATTATCATCATCATCTTAGGCTTTCTGTTACATTTTTACATATGCACACGTATGTAATATAGGCTCACCCGCTCAGCTTATATAATCTTATATAAGTCTTATATAATCAGTACTTAATCAGTACCTATTCATTACTTAGTGAGTTCAGATCTTCACCTCTGAGTTTATATAAGACAGACATGGCTGATCAGTACTCCATCAGCTCCCTTTGTTTAAAAGATTTGGGGAAGGTGGCTGCAAGGACCCGACTATTTAGATGCCTTTTAGTCCTGTTCTCTTAAGGCTGATCAGGTGCGGCTCCCTCCAGCCTGACGAAAGCCCCAGAAGCTTAGCTGAATGTCTGTTAGACCTCCGACATGAATGTGGACTGATGAGATGCTGATGAAGATGGTGTCTGACTTGATTAAAGGGATGAGAAAGGAAGGGCAGATGTGTTAACGTTGTACTATGACTGGAGACAGACAGGAGGAGGAAGTGACTGCAGCACAAAAGACCAATTTAAGTGGCTAATTTAGAACTTCGAGAGAAACCGAACTTGGCTAATCGTGGTCTGCATGGAAAATGGATGGAACACTGGAAATGTCAGGCACTTAGTGTCAAAATGTCTTAAATCAGCACTCGGACAAAATGACATCTCTATATTTTAAAACATGCTTAGTCCAGACTTTTTTGAGGCTCTAACAAAAAGCAGCCCAAGTCACATGTATAAAAAGTCTTAAAGCTGCAATAAGCGTTTAATTATCAATGTATTATTGGTTAACAATTGTTTTTTCTGTGTATGGTTGACAGTGCTGAAGTCAAACACAGCGGTAGCAGAGACCTTGTTTTGGAATCTCAAGACTCCTGTGAAAATGTCATGTTTTGTTTTCCACGCCATGGCAGCTTTGATGATGGCAGCTTTCAAACAGACAGAACTTTATGCAAACCTGTGGTAGAGTAATACATCCATGGGCCCGTTACCTCCCAAATAGGTTCAGATTATAGGACCCAAAAATGATTATAGGATCAGACTAGAGACCCCACCAACTTATAGACCCCCCCAAATGATTATAGACTCAGGTTATAGACCCCCAAAATGATTACTGACTCAGATTATAGACTCGCAAAATTATTATAGACTCCCAAAATGAGTGTAAACTCAACAGTCACTTTATTAGAAACACCTTATTGGTTTGTAGTTACAGTCTAAAGTCTACAGTCTATATTGTTTTGACTGGGTGTGAAACCTTGTGTCGTGTGTTGATTGTAAAGCAACCTTTATGGGTAACCTTTATGGGTTCAACATATATATATATAAATAATCTGCCTCCAGGGACAGTTTGCATTAGAATATCTTAATTTGGCTCTAGACTAGAGGTATTCAACTAATAACCACAAATGGAAATACAGTTTTGGATTTGTTAACCATTAGTTAATTGAGGTCATTCAGTATAGGTATTCAAATCATAGCCCTCAAGGTCCGGATACTTTTTCACTATGCCTTTACCTAGAGGTCATGTGTGACAGCAAAACAGGCAGGTAACTACATCATCTGTTTGGTTAAACAGTGCTTCAGTGTTCGGTTACTGACCACAGGACAGCTGTTGTTAACGAGATCTTTGGTGTTCAGTTACTGACCACCGGACAGCTGTTAGCTGGACATTTTGAGGGATTGGCCACTCTAAAAGTGTAAAAATGTCAAGAACACTGCTGTGCTCGATAAACCTGTGCCAGCTCAGTACCCACAGTCAAGCCAGTACCAACTCAGTGTTAATGATGTGCTGAGAATGCTCCGCCGCCCAGATAATATCCAGTCGGAAGGTCATGTAATGACAAACTGTCCAGTAATAAAGGGGTAGAGGTTAGTTGACTTATTGTGGAAATGACAAAAGATGGGTTTCCGTATACAAGAACTCTACGGTAATAAAATGCACCAACACTATAGAAGAATCTAATAAGTGGCCGGTGATGGTCGGTAATAATTCTAAAATAATAGCTTATTTTATTACAATGTTTTTCATTTACCTAAAGACCTACAGAGAATTTACATAAGTAACAAGAACTGAAGGAAGAGAGGTACCAAACATAAGAGGGAGGAGACAGCAGGAGAAAAGGACAATTCAAAATACTAAGCGCAATCCGATATGCATATTTATAAGTAATATTATCTAGCGTATATGAAAGATTATTGCTAAAATAATGTCCTTTGGGTGTTGTGTGCAGTGTTTCAATGCTGGTTTACTGAGACGTCACACCAGATCAAGTGTCTGTGACCCTCATAACTGGTTCCACTGGTTTCTTAAACATATATGTGTTGTGTGCGTGCGGAGAGAGTGAACAAAGTCCGCAGGCTGAGCCGTGCGATCGGCTCCCGGCAGTGGTGTAGAGAGCCATGCGAGATAAAGCTAATCTGCAGGCATGGTCATTAATTGAACTTGACTTCTATTAGAATGAATAGTGGAGTGCTTGTGAACTGTGAAATCACTGGTCCATTTGGGTGGTATTTAATGCTCACCGTTAAATATACCAGTCTGTCAAATCTGAAGTAAAATAGGCAGTGTTGCCCTCAGAGTTTGTGCAAGCAAAATACAGATATACTTTAAAGAGTAGGATAATATAATGTTCCTCTGCCCTCTTTTTCTTTTAGTTGTTTGTTTTTGTTTATTGTTTGATGCCTGTCTGTTTGGCTCACCGAAAATGTCAAGAAATAACAGTCCCCGAGCCTTTCAAAGCATGCCGTGCACGACAGATCGACCCGCTCGAGGGAAAGCGATGATGTGAAAATGATGGTGGCCTTGATCACCGAGTGTCATCCAGCATCCATCGGGCGAGCGGACGGCCCGCTGACTCGGAGAAGTCGAACTGCATCTCGGCCCAGCAGCAGAACCGTTCCCCACACTTGTAAAATCGCCGCCTCGGGCGTCTGAGCCTGAGTCTTAGATCACGGCCTGTAAAAGGTTTATATAAATGGCGGATATGTTGTATACTTAAAGGTGAAACAGTTTGCCAGAGCATGAAGCCTTCCTCTTTTAACCTCAGCTAAACCCTGCTGGCTTTAATGAGATGTCGTGGTTGGGATTCCAGAAGGTGAAATGGCTTTTGTTTCAACCTCGCATGTTTTGCTACATGTCATCATGAATTTCATTCCAGGAGTTTGACATCATTGAGGCCAAAGGAAGAGTATACTAAACCAGCAGCTTCTGTGTGAGGAATGCTTCTGTTGAGCAATTCAGACTTGTTAAAGCTGACAATCCCAGTCCATTGAAATAGTGATGTACTTTTGCCATCATAGAAATTGGCTGGTGTTTATTTAGGGATGTTGGTATCTGTAACCTGACTGGCTAAGGGGTTGAGGCGGGACGCAAATGCGAGCTTTGAAGCGGTTTGTTCCAAAAACCAAAAAAGACAACTACAATTAAGAAAACATCAAACACAGACAAACCGAAAGAGGGTAAAGACAACAACCTAGTAAAATACTGACTGCTACTACAGACACATCAATGAACAAGGACATGGACATTTTACATATACAGCAACACAGACAAAGGCACAAGAAGTAAATATGCATGCTTACAGACCATAAAGTGACAAACACGAAGCAAAGAACAAGACAGGACTGAACAGAATCTTAGGGTAACTAAAAGACTGAACACGAATAATACAATACATGAGCAACACAACCAGAAAGACAATAGTATACTTAAGTGCTTAACGCAGAAACTGGCAAATAAACAACAAGGGCTACATGCAATGACCAGCAATGGTTAACTGAAAACATGGAAAATAAATACAATGAGAAAATAGGGAACTAGGCACAGGTGAAAACAGGTGAGGAGGCGGGTAAAAAGGATGAGGAATGAAAGCAGACACAACAAGGGAAACCAAAATAAAAGCACACGTAAAAAGAAAACCAGGAAGTAAAATCAACATAGATGATAAGGGGTTGCCGTGGGAACTGCAGCAGCAAGGAGGGGGCGATCATGACTATCATTATACACTGACGATGGAAATATGGCGTAATTGTTACCATGAAAATATTAATGATATATGTCAATGCTTTCCATGTCTGGTAGCTTAGGTTATGTGTTTATAGTTCATATTATTTAGTTATATTCTCCCATTCTCTTTTAATTCTCCTCATAAACAGGTCTCATAAACAACAGTCCACTCCAGCAGGAAGGAGAACAGTCCTTGCAAACAATTCATATTAGCCACGCGGTTTAATGCTAACCTGAGAGCATCTGTAATAGCATGCAACACGTAACGCTAAGGTGGCAACACTGGAGTCTCCTGCATAGATCCGCGGTGACACAGTGCTGCTCCCCCCCCCCTTCCTGGGGAACGAAGAGGGTGTTTCACACTCTGCTGTTGTGCTAGCTATCAGCTTGGCACAAGAATAACAAGATGACAGGTGAGAAAGGGGTAGCCGAGAGTCGCCCTGGGGAGGCATTACTTCCCCACCGCTGAACAGAGGCACAAATGCCTGAGAGTTCTCTAACTGGGATGTCAGATCTCATCAGGGTCCCCGAGCAAGTGCTTGACACCTCATCTGGCCAGCCTTACATGATCAGAGTGACCTCTGAGCTCCGGCCACAAACTTTATCTGCAGAAAACGAGGACTCTTCCCCTCCCAAGGGATCGTGGGGAGAGACTCGACGGACGTGTGCAAAAACACTTCAGCATTGTACTGAATACGGTGATACATAATCATATGTCAGGTTATACAAGACAGGTCTCGTATGAAGACTGATTATGTGGCAGTCTTTGGAGTAATGAAGTATTATTTTGATTCAAGCAGCCACGATTCATTGAGGCCTCCTGCCTTTGATGGGTAGCCAAAGTCAGTTTCACTAGTTTACAAATGGTACAAATGGTACAAATGGTACAAATGGTACGGCGGTCCCAGAGGTGCTTGCCGATCACTCGGAAAGGTCACGTTGCATTTGGGCCGTGTATCTTTACATTACATTTTATTCAGCTGTTAAACTTAGTGAGGACAAGCCCCTCAGGGGAAGTCCTGCATACCATAGCCACCATAGCCACCACAGCCACAAATCACCTCAATCCCATGTGTGTTTGTTTTTAAAGAAAAGCATTGCTCTTTGACTTCACGCCCCCTCAGGCATAGCCGAGAGGGTATCTGGATTGGTAATCCACTTTAGCTGATTTTCGTTTTGTTCTTTTGCTTTTGTTTTCTTTTTTTCCCTTCTTGCTTTTTCTTTTCTTTTTTCCCTTCTTGCTTTTTCTTTTATTGTGATAGTCATTGATAATCAATTTCCCAAGGCCAGGAAGCAGCCGCCATAAGCGTCTCTGTGGATAATCTACTACGCGGCTTCGTTACCCTCTATAAGGTTTTAAGGCAGCGGACTCTGGACGCGTTGAACCGCCGTATCTTTCACGTCTTCAGAAGGCTTAGCTGGGAATTAGAGTTACAGATGTCACAAAGATTCGAGAACTCGGTAGCCACATTGGTGGCCTGATGTCTTTTTTTTTTTGTTTGTTTTACTCCATTGGGTCATTTGCCCCCCCCGTGCCCAGGTCCTCGTGGGACAGGCGGACATTGCGTGCCCTATCACAGAGTGCAGTGGCTATCTGGAGGAGAACGTGGTGGTGGCCCATCTGACTGCCGAGGAGGTGGTTAAGTACAAATACTTCCTGGAAGTGAGCCGTCTGGACTCCAGCACCAAGCCCTGTCCACAGTGCAGCCTGTTCACCTCACTGAAGGGGCGGGGCCTGCAGGCACCCAGCAAGGCCGAGCACAAGTACAAGGTACGGCCAATCCGAGCCCCCGTAGTGATCTGCTCAACCAATCCTGAACTGTTTTTCCAAATTGTATCATTGTCCATTCCATCTGTGTTTCTGTAAGTATAGTGTTGTGTGTGGACGAGGCACTGCTGTAGTGGTTTATGCCCTAACACGCGGCATCCCTCCCTCCCCCAGATACACTGCACCAACTGCCAGTTTCTGTGGTGCTTCAAGTGCCACGCCCCATGGCACGACGGCCTGAAGTGCCGAGAGTACCGGAAGGGAGACAAACTGCTGCGTCACTGGGCCAGCGTCATCGAGCACGGGCAGAGGAACGCTCAGAAGTGCCCACGTTGCAAGGTGCTTCACACAACACACACACAATACCACAAGGATTCAGGGGCTAAGCAGCCTTCAGAGGAAGGTCATGTGAAGTTTGCTGTTCACAGCTGACAGTGTGAAAAGTGGGTGTGTTGTTGTCTGTTTCTCTCTTTCTCTGTCTGTTCTCTGTCTCTCGTAACAATCAGTGGAAATGTGGCATTCCAGGAAGCTGTAGGACTGGCATCTATGCAGAAGGCCTTCACTCTGCTAAATTCACAGGCAGCTGTCAGTGTTGTGGTTTAAATGCTCAAGGATCTCTGAGACTCCTGCTCTCTCCACTGCTTTAATGCCAGAGGATCCTTGAGCATAAATCATGCCTGTAGCTTTGAGTCACGGTGCGGACAGGCAGCCATCTGCCAGAACCTCACCCTGGCCTGTACAAGAACTTTCAGTTCTCATCTGTAGAAATGAAAAATACATTGTAAACACTAATAACGCTTGCGCATAAGGGGGCAACCCCAGACTGGATGAAGAAAGCAACAGCTGTCCCATTGTGACGAACCTGTTTGACAGCCAAAAATAGATGGAAGTGTCTGTTCTTATTAATCACAGCTGATATTACCCAATTGGTAGTTGGTTTTTCTGTCCAATGTGTTTTTTTTCTTTAATTGCCTATGGCGTTCTCTACGGCTAAGGCTCCCTCCAAGAACAAAGGCAGGAAGGGATGTGGGAACTCGGTGCTGAAAAAAAAAAAAAACTGACCACGCCCATCCATTGTCGTTTGTCCCTCCCCCCACAGATCCACATTCAGAGAACAGAGGGCTGTGATCACATGACCTGCACCCAGTGCAACACCAACTTCTGCTACCGCTGCGGCGAGAAGTACCGCCACCTGCGTTTCTTCGGCGACCACACCTCCAACCTGAGCGTGTTTGGCTGCAAGTACCGCTACCTGCCAGACAGGCCACACCTGCGGCGTCTGGCGCGGGGCTCCGTGTGTGGTAGGTCTCTCCGTCTCCTCGTGTCCACACGGGTGTTTCTCAGCTTTGATTCAGCCCCACCCCAAGCCCCGCGAAAGGCTTTGAGTCAGCTGCTTCGTTTTGAGATGCACCTTATGCTTGTGAAATTAGTGAGGTTTGAAAACCCCTGAAAGCTGGAAGGCTCCTCTTGCGAGGACCTGCCCTGATCGAGCGTCGGTGCTTCTAGGGCGGCGCCCTGTTGTAATAAAATGACTCAGCGCAACTCCGATGCCCCCAGCATGCCTTGCTAGTCCTCCTTGATTCAAAATGCTGAATCCACCTTTTGGGTTTTGTCTCTAATCACAACAAAAGAACAGCAGTCCTCAGCTGCGGGCCTGTGGCCGAGTCATGCAGATGGGGCTGGTCAGTGATGGTGCAGCCCTTAAGCCTTTTAGCAAACACCTTTGATGCTGCGTCGGCCATTGTGGCGAGGAAAGACGAATCCCCAGGAACTCTCAGAACTTGCACAGATGGTTTGAACACAGTATCTGGTATATGGTGGGGGGGGGGGGGTGTTACTGGCGGGGTGTTGAGAAAGGGAGACGTGTGCCTGCTGCGTGCGTCGTTAAGTTTATGGCACTGGAGCGTAATACAAGGCGGTACCTTCACGTGAGGCGACGCCTACGTGCAAGCAGGAACTTGCTCCACACATGCCAGTGCATATTTGTTCTAGACACAGCCGTGCGTTTTTCATCCTCGGTAGCACCATTGGTCCCATGGTGTCACTGTTTGTTTTGCAGTGAGTAAAGTACTGGTCGCCCCAGTGGTCATCGTCGTGTTGGTGGTGGTCGGTGCCTTGGCTCTCATCATAGGTAAGACCCTCCTGCTCCATCCCACAGTGGGTCTGTCTCTTATTTGTAGGGCTCATTTATGTCTTTGACTCTTTTATACCGTTATATCAGAATTATAGCTATTTACTATAGTTTTCAACTATAAAGACATTTGGGTTTGCCTTCTTTCCATGGGTGGAACCCAAGTTCATTTGGCAGAGACTGGGTGATTGTAGTATTTGTAAATGTGGTATATACTGTATTTGTGTCCCCTGGTGTTAAAGGACACAGCTACATCATCTTCAGCTTTCCATTAATGCTAC
The DNA here is from genome assembly GCA_020368025.1 of Brachyhypopomus occidentalis. NCBI lineage: Eukaryota > Metazoa > Chordata > Actinopteri > Gymnotiformes > Hypopomidae > Brachyhypopomus > Brachyhypopomus occidentalis. Next base: position 9,584,005 of record JAGXOD010000021.1, on the reverse strand, counting down.
ATTAAGGTACTCCAGAAACAAAACTTTCACTTGCACTGAGCCTAGCAATCTTGGTGGTCTCTGCCCAGGTCTGGTCGCGTTCCCCATCTACTACATCTATAAGAAGCACAAGAAACACTCCAATGGGACGGGCCGCTGGCTGTGCTGAGAGCTTGCTCTCTCTCTCTCTCTCTCTCTCTCTCTCTCTCTCTCTCTCTCTCTCTCTTACACACACACTCACACACAAAAAAAACCCCAGGACATGTGCCAGGAGTAATCACAGAGTGAGCTCACTGAACTGCACTGCTGCCTAAATGTGCTGAGGTCTACATGGTCTGCACAGACTCCCTCCCCCCACCCCCCCCCCGACCGTACTCCGTGCCACGCCCCTGCCCCCGGTGCCATGCTGAGTGCCTGTGCAGCACAAAAGAGTGATCGCCGACCACAGTGATCATTATTCTGAACACAAGAACAGTTCTGTGAATGCAAAATCGCTGAGAAAGAGTGGACGGACGTGTAGAATAATCCGTCTGAGCATCATAATTTTAGTCTTTTAGCCCGGTCTGTATATACGAGCATGCTTTTATAAGGATGTGTATGGGTCGAGTGTGACATCTCAGGGCTTGGAAGGAGGGGGAAGTAAGAATCCAGCGCTCCTCCACCACCGCCACCACAGACCAGAACTCCGTGCCAACCTCCGCTGGAGTCCGCGCCATTACCAGAGGCTCACGTGAAGCTGCAGTGAGAATTGGAGCAGCTGCAGCGTTGGCGGGGGGGGCTGGTCACCCCCGCCGGGCCCGAGAGGCGATTCGCCATTGGCCGCCCGCTCCCCTGCTCGGCAGATCTCTGCCGCGCCATCGCTTCGTCGAGACGGATACGCATCCACCGCCTCGGCTCTGACCTGCAAGCCAAGAACGTGCCTGCCGCCTCTCCGAGCAGCCCTGCGCAGGACGGAGCTCCTGCTCCCTTGCGTTCTGAAGGATATCATATTTATTCTTACACGTGACGCTTTTGGGCTCATCTGGCGGACTCTGATTTCATATTTTACCTCTAGTATATTTAAGATTTGCACATAGCATTTTTTATATGTGGAACCCTAGCACGTGTGTTGTGTTTAACATATTCAACTATTCAACACTTCTCTCAGCTCTTGACCGCTCCGTTGGGTTTCTTACTGTACATTGCATTGTATGTCATACTCATATCCCATGTTGAATTCTTTGATTAATATTGTGAATATTGTGCATTTGTCTGTGTTAAATGTCAATCAGAAACACTACTCAAGCCATTAGAGACACTGTATCAAAAACGTGCACGTCACTGGTTGACGGCACTCCTGGTGATCTTTGGAAATCACGAAGGTGACAATCATGTGTGTGAACCCAGCCGGCCAGAGGGTTCGTGTCGACGTTTTTTGCTCAGGGAGCGTGTTGGGACTTTCGTACACATTGCTCTCGCACCCCAGCACAAAGCAGGGTTCTGTCTGTCAGGTCATAACGTTACACTTCTATAGATCGTTCAAAATGAAACAGGTCACAGGGCAAGCCTAACGTCCGTCTGAGGCCTGCTGTCTCAGTCTGCTGTTTTAGACCGTGCAATCACAGTGGTATTACTGATGTATTATTGACATGCTGATATATCTTTTTTTGTTGTTGTTTTTTTTTGGGGGGGGGCATTCGTTCTGTGCCTTTTAACAAGCTGTAAATGGGATTGGACATTATTATTAGAGAGGACATTCTAAATGTATGTTTTAGGTTTTCTTTACTGTCCATGCCACATACGAGTGCCTGCACGCTTCGGTAAATTTGCAAACACCCGCTGATAAGGCTATGTTTAGATTACAGTGGGATGTGTGTATGAGACTATGGCACAATTTATGTTTTTATGAATGTGTTTAAGGAAGAAAGCACATTGTAACCTGTTTGCTGTTTGTACATCCACGCAGATTCTTGCGATGTTCAAATCTTATATGCTGCTGCAGTTTAAGTCAAACACGCCTGTCCGTTATCGCTGACGGCACATACGTGTCTGTATTCACTGTGTTAGACTGTGGATTAAATAGACCTAGGTGAAATGCCAAGATGAGTTTATTTAATTGCGAACGCCGGCTAATAAGTAGCCAAATGTCTCACTCCCGATAATAAAATGTCATTGCATGGCACGGAACCTGTGCTGTGTGGATACAGTGATCTCCCTTGTCTTATTCGTATGCCGACTGCAGACTCCGCCGTTGACATTGAAACGTTATTGCCGAACATTTGCATGGGTGCCAGGCTGGTGTGAATATCCGAAACGGTGATCACCAGACCGGAGCGGAATGGCGGTGCTTCGTTTCCGGGATGTGAGAGGCAAGCGGCAGTCAGCTGCGCTGGGACCGGCTGATACAGCAGCTGTGCAACACACTGATAAGGTGACACCATGCCGCCCAGCTGGCCTGGCTACCGTTCGAGGGTGTTTACATTGTCAAACAGCTGTATGAGTCGTTTCCGGGAAGAACTGACATTTATGAGAGTTTATGGAAATGAATGGCCATGATTCAGGCCAAACTACGGGGAGTGTCTCAGTGCTATTTTTAACACGCTTTGATGTTTAGCCTTTTTTATTATTATTTTGACCGGAGTTTATAGCAGCGTTTTGCTTATATTACACGGATGAATCTGTCTTACTATTAACTTGTTTGATCACACAGCACAGAAGTAAGCTTTCTATCCACCACGGGCCAGTCCCACCCGGTCAGGTGTCTCAGACAATGAACATTCCAGCGGGATCGATTTCCTGCTTGCCTACGCACTTTGTCAGATGCACTCGCTGGCTAAAGGGTTGCTTCCTGAGATGAGGTGTGGGCAGAGGGCCAATTGCTTTCCAGCTCAGCTGACTGACATGGATGTCCTGTTGACAAAGGCTGCTCCGGCCTTCTGCGCGTTCAGAGTGTTACCACCACCGTGCTAGTGACAGAATGATGGAAGCAGTGCTAGTCTCTGAGTTTAGCAGACAAACTCTCCTTGGGGTACTTTCTGGCGTATTTGTTTTTTTCCTGCCACATTCTTTCAGTCGTTGAGACAGCGGGCCAGAGCCTATAGAAATGAATTTCAGAGGTCAACATTTACAGAGTCAACATGCATTCAGTAGCTTTAATTCTGGTTCACTTGTTTCTGGACAGGTACCCAATAATAATAACAGAAACAGCTCAAATACATCGGACAAAGTATAGTATAATTTTTGTGACTTTAAATGCAAATGAAATATGTAAATGTATTTTGCAGTAGGCCTACATGCCATTTTTTAAAATTATATAGTAGGCTACATAGTATAGTATACATTAAACTTTTTTAATCGAACTTACATCTCTGACAGTGAAAATGTTTATAATGCCCGTTGAAAGGTTAGGCCTACACGTTAATAACATTAGTCATATATTTTCTCATCTGTGTACACTCACCCTTACATGCATGCAGTTAAGACACTACAGCCCAGTTATGCCCATATCTCATTGCCATCTTCAGCTCTACACCAGGTGTTAGACACAGGACTGCTGTTGGCTGGACATGGCAGATCGCTCTCCACCCTGTGGTGACACTCACACGTGTAAATGGTCCAGCAGTACTGTGCTATACCTGACAAGCTCATAACAGCGAAAAACCCTGCTACTATTTCTGGTACGGTTCTGTACTGAGACTGGTCCACCACCCAGATGTCCCGTGTTAGCTATTACTCGTTGTTAAAACATAATAGAACCCGTGATGATGTTTAGCAATAGACATTAATAATACTACTGCCACCTGCTGGCTGAAACTGACACTAAAGTGAGACTGTGGAATTGGCTGACCTTACCATTCACAATTAGAGCAGGTTCTGTAACAAAGTCTAACATTATATTCTACATCCTTCATACACGATCCATGATCCAGGGCCTTTTTACAGACTTTACTACCCAGCCTTTACCAGTGAGTCAATGGTACAATGGAATAGTCGTTCATCAGCTAAGTAAATTCATACTGGGACTAAGGGCCAGGGTTGATAAAGGGCTCTGTGATGTCTCCTTAAGGCATTCTATTGTAGGCCTACAATAAGATTACATTTATTACATGCCAGTGAATCCTCTGGAGTCTAGAGGTAATCTTTTCTGCTGTGACTAATATATAATTCTTTGTTTATAGTATTATGTATTCTAATTTCATTACTATAGAGATTTATTTTTAACCAAATGGAAAATAAATGTTGGTGACATATTTCTATTATTATTTTGGTGGTGCTGTTGTTTAAGATGACGATGCAATAATTATTAAGTAACGAAGTGAGTTTTATTGGGGTTTATTTTCAGAGCTCATCTTGGTTCATAATATTCACTGTTGGAAGATAACAACTAAAAATATATACAATGTGTTATCTAATAGCTATAAAAGTCTTTTTAAGTCACTGAAAGGTTAAGAAATTAAAAATAATCTTAAAGTTAAACCTTACAACGCAATTATGACCAACTAGGTATTTTAGTACAACTAGACAACTAGTTCTAACTATTTGTTGTACTGGAACTCAGTGTCTAAAGCTGATGTGATGGCTTGGAGCTATGAATTAAATTCTGTCTAAACACAACAGATTGTTCGCGAATTGCTGAGGAATTATTTTAACAAGGCACACGATACTTGTTCGAGCGACGTTACGGCGACAGGTGACGCTGTTGTTTAATATAGACATGCCATTAGTGGTTCATTTCTAAACTGTCACTCACTGGTTCATCTCTGGAACGAGTTCATCACTGTTTTTAAGTGATTTTAAGGTTCATTGCTTGTTTCATAACATGCACACATATGGATTCATATTGTAGTATATAGTTACTATAAACAAAACCACTAGAGTTAGGGTTAGACATGAAAGGTCAGACATTAATGCTACTTAAAGCGGTTTAATAAATTATTACATACAATCTAATGGATGGATCTATATATATTAAAATACAATATAATATTGTTGTAGCGAGGAAGATCGGTCTACATATGAAGAAACATTTGACAGTTTTAACATTTGCTATTTGCCATTGGTCTGAAACGAGTGCTCCGCCTATAGAGGCGGTGATTTGCCAGTAGTAACGCGGACCTCGAGTTAATGGAGAAATTTGGGAAGTTGGACTGCATTTACAACCGACTGGAATTCTTCGAAAATAAACGATTCTGTGAGTGTACCGGCCCACCATTTTAAGAGAGTCGTTTTCTGCGGTTATGGAGCCAAGACGGCAAGGTGAGACCAGCGCTTAAAATCTTTAGGTTAGACCCAATAATAAACTTGTTTACGTTGCGTGCGCGCTGTAAATTAGTTTGGACTTTCCTTTAAGGCAAATATTATTTATTAAAAGAAAGTCTCCATCTTAATGTTTGTTTGGGCACATGTGTCACTTCGGTGCACATGTATGAAACTCTGCTGATTTTGCAGTCCGCTCAGTGTTTACAATTCAAGATATCCTTAAATATTATTACTTGGCAACTCTGTCGACCTCACTGGAACTGTTTCTCCCGCGCGCACGTACTTAGTTAGCCAAGGGTAACCAAGTTGCGTGTGATCGCGTTTCGGTGCCTGTGAGGCGAGATAATTTAAACAAATGACTTCTTCAAAGTTCTGTTACGTACGTTAGGTAGCCTAGCTTAATCTCAGAAACCATATGACCGGCCCAAGGCCACGTATTTTCACGGCCTATGTGACCACTCAAGCTAAAATAACTGAAATCTCGTGACCATAGTTGTCCCAAATCCCTAGATAAATCCAAAGAGTGTGAGTACATTTGACTTTTTATGGTCACATAATCCTCTTTGAAAAGACCTGGCGTTTCTATGCTTGTATATGTGTTTGTTGTCATAACCTGCTTTGACATTTCTTGTGTCATTTGGAACTGAAATTCTACAGAGCTGTATTCTAGTATACTGACTCTTGAAGAAGGGGACCTGGGTAAGCTGATATATGATTATGTGCTAGAGGCAGACGTCTCTTCCTACATCTTGAGACTGAAGGTGACATGCCTGAAGTCTGTACACACTGCGGTTCTATCATTAACACCATTCAGTTGTTCATTTCAAAAGCTACTTTGTACAAATTAAGAGTAATACATGGAGGACTTTGACACTGATCAATTTCACTAGGCTTTTGTCTCCCAACATGACGTGGGCTGCTTTTGAAAAACTCAATTCCAAAGCCTTCAGCACATATACACTTGAATGTCGATTTCTACTGCTGAACGCTGTTACGCAAAAGGCTGCATGAGGAATGATGACGTGATGCTCCTGTGCGCCCTGTCCTGTTTCTCCATGCTGACGATTTGCATGATGTGTACGAATCAGGCATGACTGAATATTGTTTTTCAAGTTTGTAAAAGAGCTGTATACCCTTTCCATACACGTTTCCTGCAGTTATTTTCTGGGTTTCTGTTTGTGTGTGTGCGTGTGTGTGTCGCGTGTGTGTGAGTTTATTTATTTATTTATTGGCTAGACGATGGACCTCTCCACGCAGGTAAGTCTCAAGACACCCCCCGTCCCACGTCCCACGTCTCCGTGTCAGTGCAACACCACGATTCATGCTTACACCATTCTGACAATTGGTAACGTCATTCAGGTGATGGCAAAGCACTTCCCCGACTTACACTGTGCAGTTAGCCCAGCAGTTCTGAGACACCTGGCTGAGTTAAATCCAGCCTGTTAAACCCAGCGGAAAATTCCCCAGATTACTCCAGCCTCAGCATAGGTTGTGCAATGCACTGGTGAAGCACTACTGTAGAACCGCTGGTTCCTCATACCACGCTGTCAAAGGACGGATTGTGTTGCCCTCCTGAAACAGTATTTGTGTAGCCTATCGGTAATCTAAAGTTTGCCTACAGCAGTGGGCTATAGATCTAAGCGCGATAAAGTTTACGACCCACACCGTATGGTATGATTTGTTTTTTAGATTAAATATGCAGAGTGTCCACTGCGGTTGATGAGTTTACAGACCGCCACCTCCTCCCACTGAAGTCTTCCACTGTGGACAGTAGAACGATTGTTCTGGTCAGTCTGTCGGGCTTCTCACGTGGACAATAAGCGCTCTGGGGAGGGGGGCGGGGCGGGGCGGGGCGAGCCTGGTTGCACGAGCGAGTGCGGCTTCACAGCTGCAGAGCCTGCCCGAGGAAGTCGCGCGCTCTGCGCTAGTTTGGGAACGCCGCACGTGCCCAGCCCCTGTCCCCGCACAGCGGACTGGAACAAAGATATATTCTGAGGAGCATTCACCACAACAACTAACAGAAACAGGGACAACTATCACATATAAAAGAGGGATCTCTGTGGATTTGTGTTATGGTTTCTGGTGGCTGCGTCGCATAGCAGAATAGACGTATGATGTATTAGAACAGGTGTAGTTGAACATATTGGTGGTCTGCTCGTTGACCACCTCAGCAAGTGGTGGTGGCAGAACTTTTAAACTGAACCAGGGAACTGAATTCATGACATTTCTTAACTGGAAGGTTTGTGCACCATGTACAAAAATAAAAAGTTGCTTAGCAACATCCTTTTACTATTAAGAGTTGAGTAGTAAATACATAAAGCAGTTTCAAACCCTATGCAAGTGTCATGACTAAATGAAATGACACCAGCATGAGCTGGAGTGAGCGTCATTATAAATGCTTCTGAAATTGCATCATGTCATTGTATACTCCGTATACAATGCCACCTGCTGATCGCATTATACCAGTATGAGAACTAAGCAGTAGCTACCACACAACCCTTAGGAATTTCTGTAAATTGTTGACTAGTCTTTGGTACTGCAACAACAAACTCCTTTGGGCAGAAGTCCTGTTTATTAATTTGATGCACATGTGTGTACCATGCTAAATAATCTTGACGCTAGTCAAAAAACACCTAGAATGACTGACTTTTGTTAGTACTTAATTTATCATTTATCACTAGCTAATTAGTCGCATGTCCAGTATCTTCATCTAAAGTTCATTGATGTTTTGGGTTTTGTTTTGTTGTTTTTTTAACCTTGTGTATGTCTAACAGTCTGGCCAATCCTCTCTCTACGCCCCACTCTTGCCTTTTAAAATAACGCTGTGATGCTTCTCTGTCACCTCAAAATTGTTCCTTGCTGAACTAACTAGCGACAAAGAAGACCAAAACGAGCTAATGAGTTCAGCTGGAGTACTGAAGGGCCAGAAGCTCGGAGGTTGGCACTCTGCTTTCTCCGAGCGCGTGCACACGCGCATGCACGATCCCAGTGCAGAACTCTTAGGACGTCTTACCCACCTTCGCTGCCTATTAGAAGGCCCTCTTTTTTCCTGTGTGGTTGGTTCAGTAGGTATAAATCACCATTGCCACCCCACTCAAGCCAGAGATGTTCTCTTTTAGTCTAACGTTAACCTTCACCGTATTGCCATATAAGAAATCTGGTAATGAAAGTGTCAGACATGTCAAATGGAGACTGGCTTCAGATCTGTTTGGCAGCGTACTAACGGAACTGTGTGAAAAGTGCTCTTTGATGCAAACACAAGGTTAGCGACAGACAGTGTGATTAGGGCTGACCAAAGCAGAAGCCAGCTCCCTGCTCGCCCTCATTCTCTATAAATTTCTCATTTTAAAAGCACAGTATTAAATATCACCCCACTCCACTCACTGTGCATCACTTGCTATGTGCCTTGGATGCAAATCAGCAAGCTGCCGTTAACTTAATTACTTCTTCTGCTGCTGTTGTTTTTGTTCTGTTTGAAACAGACTTCCTGTGGAGACCTCTGGCCTACACAGCTCTTACTAAATCAGGTTTTCAGCAGATAAGCCCTATGCTACCATTACAGTAGCTACCTGAATTGGAGGCAAAATAAAAAGCATTTATCATCCTCTTCCAAGTTTTTATGCAAAAATTCCAAAAAATAATGAATTACAGGGGAAGTTTTTCCTCTAAATACTGAATACATCTACAGTCACTTGCATTGTTATACATTTCTGGGCTGTTTTGCATATAGCCTGTAATTACAGGTATAAAAATAAAGCTTTAATTCAAGTGTGAGAAGATAATTGCACACAAAGGGTGGTGGTTAAAGATGTCTACAGACATGCTGGGCACATTGTTGTCACATGTTGATTGATTGCTAGGACCTGCTTGGGTGTGCAAAGTTTCTAATGTACACAAAATGTTGGTCTATTATAATGATGATAATTATTATTATTGTCATCATCATCAATATTTAGGGACATCTGTGACATGGAGTTCTTCATTACTGTTCGTAACTATAGATTTGGAAATCGGACACAACTAGCAAATGCATTTTGTTTTCTTTCACAGATCTAGACGATGAATCCCTACAGAATGTGGAGGAGGGCACAGTGTCAGAGGTGAACCTGAACGACACCATCACAGAGAAGGAGAGAGAGGAGATGCACAGTGAACTTATCAAGGTACCTTTATGCCACATTTCACAAGAAATTCTTCCTCACATTGGAACAGCTTGGTGTCTAGACAAACGACAGACTGCCAGGAGTCTGGTGCCCATTCCTGGGAGCAGTGGTACACATGAAAGACGTCTTGGACGCGACGCAGGAAGAGAGTCTGTGTTCTGTAAACACCAGCGGCCCTGCTGCTAAAGCTCCTTTTTGCGTTTTTGCTCTTTTCGCGTCTCTCTGTGGGCTCCACGGCTGTAGATCTCAGCATTAACGTGTGTATTACTGTCACCTGCCCATCACGGGCTCGTTTCCCTGTGATCAAATTGCCCACCTTCACAGAATAGGCTTCTCTTATACTTTAGTTACTCAGAACGGTCTAAGTACATCTCAGTGGACCCCAGAAGACCAGTGTGTGCACCACAGCAGTGGCGTGTGTGTCCTGGTGGAAACACCAGTCATGCGCTCTACTCGTTGCCCGTAGCGATTGCAGACCTCACAGGCATTTTCTGCTGTAAAAACCTTCGGCCGCAGCCATGAAAGCTGAGGAACAGAGCTGGGAGGGCTTGAGGAGATGAACTGACGTGCATTGTTCCTTTGGTCAGCTGGAGGAAGAAATCGCTACCCTGAAGCAAGTGCTGGCCTCCAAAGAGAAGAGGCAGTTGGAGCTGAAACAGTGCCTTGACGTCTCGCCAATAAGCGGGCTGAGGCAGAACCTCAGCAGGGGCTGGAACGACATGCAGTCCACCACAGCGTGAGTATGCACACATGGGGGGAGCTGTCGCTGCCTTAACGCCCCACCCCTGCCACCACCCACATCCTGTTCTGCCGCCAACAGATGAGCAAACAGCACACCTTTATATGCAGTAAGTATCTTTCCATAATAATCGCCTTCATAAACCACAGACCTGTTCATAATGGTTAAGGAGATCTGGTTTTGAAATGGATTGCACTCTCACTGAGACCCTGAGTGTAAACTTAATCCAAGGTTTTTATAGTTATATTTGCAATTTAATACCCAATGAAAGCAATTTAATACCCAACATATATGAGTAACACGACCTCTGTACAAAAATGCAGTATAGACATAAGATTAAACTCTGGCAGATTCAGACTATACTGGAATACACTGGTTATTAAATGTGTCAGTATCAGGTCTCTGTCTTTGGCCAGGACCGTACACTCATGCATACACGCACGCACGCAGGGGCTGCCGGTTAGCGTGATGACATCATCGGCACCGCCAGACACCCAGCGCTGCTGGAGCTCTATTCCTGTGGGCCGACGTCCAGCCACTGCAGACCCACACGCGTAAAAAGGATGGAGAAATGATGAGGCAGCATATGCGACAGTGATGTTCTGGCTCAGGGTGGCATTTAACAGCGAGGCCGGGTTTGCAACTGCACTGCAGTGCATCTCAGCAGTCATAGAAGGCAGTGTAAAATCATTCTCCATGTCGCACCTTGTTGAATCACCAAGCTCCTGCGCCACAGTCAATGCAATAGACGAGCTACAGGACTATGAACAGTTAGCAGAAGACTGTAATCAATCCCATGGAGCTGTTGGACATTTGCATGCAGGCTTTGCTGTTTGGGCTCTGTGCCACATTTCTGTAGTGATGAAACACTAAGGAATAGTCCTATGCCGCCATGTTTCACAGTACAGGGTAATATTCTTCATATCTGTCTTGACTTGACTTGCAGTTGACTTGACTACATGCTTTATACATTGTGTTTTTTTTTTTTTTTTTGCAGACCTTTTTTTTGTAATCTGACCTTTTAATTTCTGACTGCAGTTTGCATCTCCTAATAGGAGGTGGTAATTGTGTGTTACCTTGTGGTGATGCTTCTCTTTAGTATTTGTAGTATTACATACATATTTGACTTCTTTTCTGGTCTGAGTTTCCGTTCATGATCAGAAATATCCTTTGGACATATGACACTGTGGTATTCTGTTGAATTTCTCATGGTGACATGTTTATGATCCTTGTACTGAGGAGCAGAAGCTCTTATGGGCCACGTCTAGACTCAACCCTAATCATTTTGGTAGTCCTCTTTTGCTTCAAGTCTAATTCACTGGAGCACGGAGACCAAGTAACCAAAATTATACCACTGTCCAGTTACTAATGAGCTGCACTCGTTAGCTGCACCTCCCACATAGTCATGGCCATGGTAGTTGAGTTACCGCCGAGAGATGTGCTAAGTCGCCTCTCGACTGAAAAACACCATCTCTGGTCACAGTTTCCATGGTGAAGAGACCGCAGATAGAGAAGGTTAACCTGATCAGATGTCACAATGGGATATGTTGACCAGTGTGGATGTCTCGCATCCACACACACACACACACACACACACACGCAAAACACACCTATACACAGTTACACAAGTATATCTACTGTCTGCTACAAGGCGGAACAGGGACTGTTGGGTTTGTGAAGGCACAACTTAACTAGCCTAGCATAAAGTTCACTGCAGGTCATTCCTTTAGTGTACGCTCCTGCATGATTTTGGAAATGTGTATCCAATGAGTAAAGGACTAAGTTAAAGACAAAGTCCTCCCACTTTTAACCAATGGTCATAGTTCAGTTCAGTTCATCTGTATGATGCTTCTGACACCGTACGTTGACACAAAGCAGCTTTTACAGAATCAGATGTAGAATGTAGATGTGAATGTTAATTTGCCTAACTCCCCAGTGAGCAAAGCCAGAGGCAACAGTGGCCAAAAAAACCTCCATGAGACGGAAGGAAAAAACCTCGAGAGGAACCAGACTCACTGGGGAACCCATTCTCCTCTGGCTGACCCTGAATAGCATTGGTTATAAATCAGGTAGATGATTTATGTAGGAAGACACAGGAAGTAGATCATACCAGTGAAGATCATAGCAATGACACATAATAGAATCAGTGCATCTGTGTGAGGATCCAGTGGGTCCAGTGTGTTGTTATATGCATGAGTGGATTCTGAGATGAGCATAAGAGAGTCTATAAAATCACAGGAGCAGCAAATCAGAGTGAGACTGTTCATTAAGGCAAAAAAAAAGCTTTATTAAATGTAAGTCTTTATTCAATTCAAAGAAATGATCCATAGCTACAAGAGATTGTTCCAAGAGCATATGTAAATCAAACATCTGGATGTAAAGAGCATGGTATCAGGCAGCAGACGTACACGTACAGAGACATTTAGACATGGTCAGTTAGTAATATTGTTAATTTATTGTACAAGGGTGGACTCTGACACTTCTAACTATAGCACGACAACTATAAGGACAGAAACTGAAGGTAACACGGGTATGAGGGCTCAGCGGAACCTCAGCACCACATCACAACATCCCCGTGCCCATATACCCCGAGATCTACACCTTCACCTCAGATGAGATTTAATAAAATGACTAAATAGACATGCTTTTGACCTAGCCTTATCGAGACTGTGTCTGAATCCAGAATGGTGACAGGAAAAAGCTTTGTAGGATAAGCTCTGACCCTTGAGGCAGATTTCCATATTCTTGGTACCAATAAACAGCATGAGCCTTTTAGTTGATGCAAATGTGATGTATCATAATAGATGAAGAGATCTCTAAGGTACAGTGGGGCAAGACCATTCGGTGCTTTGTAGGTCATTGGAAGTATTTGATAATCAATTTGAAATATTACTGTGAGGCAAGGCAGAGTAGCTAAGTTAGTGGCAATGTGGTCAAAACATTTTTTTCTATTTTGAACACTAACAATATATATATATATATATATATATATATATATTTGTTAGTGTTCAAAAAAATAAAGGGAACACTACAATAACTTCCTAGATCTCAATGAATAAAATATTCCAGTTGAAAATCTTTATTTATTACATAGTGGAATGTGTTGAGAACAAAATAACAAAAAATGATCAATGTAAATCAAAATTATTATTCCATGGAGGTCTGGATTTGAAATCATACTCGCAATCAAAGTGGAAAATCAAATTACAGGCTGATACAACTTCAGTGGAAATTCCTCAAGACAAGTTCAGTATTGTGTGTGGCGTCCACGTACCTGGATGACCTCCCTAAACCTATGCTCCTGATGAGGCGGCACATGTTCTCCTGAAGAATCTACTCCCAGACCTGGATTAAAGCGTCAGTCAACTCCTGGACAGTCTGTGGTGCAATGTGGCGTAGGTGTATGGAACGAGACATGATGTCCCAGATGTGCTCAGGTCTGGGGAACGGGCAGGCCAGTCCATAGCATTAATGCCTTCATCATGCAGGAACTGCTGACACACTTCAGCCACATGAAGCCTAGCATTGTCATGCATCAGAAGGAACCCAGGGCCCACTGCACCAGCATATGGTCTCACAATGGGTCTGAGGATCTCATCCCGGTACCTAATGACAGTCAGGGTACCTCTGGCTAGCGCACGGAGGTCTGTGCGGCCCTCCAAAAAAATGCTTCCCCACACCATTACTGACCCACTGCCAAACCGGTCATGCTGGAGGATGTTGCAGGCAGCAGAATGTTCTCCACAGCATCTCCAGACTCTGTCACGTCTATCACATGTGCTCAGTGTGAACCTGCTCTCATCCATGAAGAGCACAGGGTGCCAATGGCGAATCTGCCAATCTTTGTGTTCTCTGGCAAATGCCAATTGCCCTGCACGGTGTTGGGCTGTAAGCACAAGCCCCACTTGTGGACGTTGGGCTCTCATACCACCCTCATGGAGTCTGTTTCTGACAGTTTGAGCAGAAACATAGATATTAGTGGCCTGCTGGAGGTCATTTTGCAGGGCACTGGCACTGCTCCTCCTGTTTCTCTTTGCACAAAGGAGGAAGTAGTGGTCCTGCTGCTGGATTGTTGCCCTACGGCATGTCTCCTGGTGTACTGGCCTGGCCTGTCTCCTGGTATCTGCTCCATGCTCTGGACACTGTGCTGACAGACACAGCAAACCTTCTTGCCACAGCTCGCATTGATGTGCCATCCTGGATGAGCTGCACTACCTGAGCAACTTCTATGGGTTGTAGACACCGCCTCATACTACCTCTATGGTGAGAGAACTGCCAAAATGCCAAAATGACCAAAACATCAGCCAGAAAGGATGAGAACAGAGAAAAGATCTGTGGTCACCATCTGCAGAAACACTCCTTTATTTTTTGAGCAGTGTATGTATGTGTGTGTGTGTGTATGTGTGTATGTGTGTATATATATATATATATATATATATATATATATATATATATATATATACACACAGAGTATATATTTCTGAGAGACCATCAAGGTTTACCACATGATCAGAAAACTTACTCCTGACAGTCTGTGGGTCTAATGGACCCTTTTCTGTTTTGTCAGAATTAAGTAAGAGAATCTCTTACTCAACCCTCAGTGTCTAATGTCCTTTACACATTTGTCTGAGATATACAACTGTTTCTTCAGAACATTAGTTGAAACTAACACAGCAATTTCTCAATCAATTGACCCAGATGCAGTAAAGTAAAAAATAGGCACGCTAAAGCAGAGCCTTGTGTAGCACTACAACTAACCTTGGTGGATGCAGAAAAGTCATCTTGTATGTTTACACACTGATAATGGCCAGATAAAAAGGTCTAGGCTGTTTCTTTAATTGTAGTTGTCATGCCTACCTAAAATATTTTCTGAGTTATAGTATCAAACATTGCACTGTGATCAATCAATACAAGCAGAATACAATACAAACATGGACTACTGTGATGAGCGCTGTCTCAGTACTATAATGAGGTCTAAACATTGAGTCAAAACCTTCGTGTTCTGAGGAAAGGTTTGAAATCGTCCTATAGCACATAATTTAGGCACACAGCCAATGTTGAGGAGTTCATTATTTTTAATAGAGGTTTGATTACATCAGGAAGTGTTTCTTTAAGAAATACTAAAGAATTCATTTAACGACCTCCTACTGCTTCGATCCCTGTTCCTCATGAAGACAACTCATTTTTGTGTGTGTCTGACAGATACAAAAAGACCTCAGAGACCCTGAGTACAGCAAGCCAGAAGACGTCAGTGGCACTTAACAGCCTGGGAACTGCCATAAGCAGGAAGATTGGGGATATGAGGTATGCTGTCAGTTTATAGCTTCAGTTTTCTACCATTCTAACCTGCCACTTCCTTCATTTGCTTCATCCACTTCCTCTACACTACTAAACGGTACTTCTGACATCATATGCAGGGGGCAACAGCTTTATCTAGGTTAATGACCAATTACCCACACTGACCACACTGACGTGACGTATGCGGGACCATGAAGGTTAACCGCAGATGGACAATCGGTTTAATTAGGCACGTTTGTGTTCTGTAAGCCCAGATTGGTTCTCCTGTCACTGGGCTTAAGTGCAACTAGGCATAGTCCTGAGCAACTGGCTCTTCTCCACTGTAGCGCCGCTGCAGGGAAGCACTGACAAGACGCTATGACAAGACGGCCTAGCGCCTGGCACACAGAAGCGACAACTCCAGAGTCACACGGAGGGACGGGTCACCAAAGCCCGCTGTTAAAGACGGCCTAGTGTCAGTTGCGCTGTTCCCGCAGTAGGACACGTCCCAGCCCTGAGGGTGATGCTTCAGCAGATGGCGAACATGCTGCTTCTGTCAGCCATGCTTCAGAGAGCCTGGTCCCCGCACACAGCACTGCCTGTGCAGCTACAACATGTTTCGTGACATTTCCACAATGTAATAAGCAAAAAAAAAGAAAAAGAAAGAGTGGACACATACTAGATAAGGTCCAGACTCTTCCTGTGCCCAGAGTGCAGGGGCAGATTTGTGTTGTAGTCAGACACAGTGTTCCATTTATTAAGCCCGTAACATTCTCTGTCAATCATTCCCTTGTCTCCTTTCTTTTCTAACTTGTAACATACTCAAGTCTGTTTCCTCCTGTCATTGCTAAAGTTCAGTAAACTAAAGTTCTTTACCATTTTATTGTACTTGTGCTCAAAACCACCCCCTTCTGTTCTGCTCATTTTACTCCAGCATATTTGGCCTTGATTTACTGTATCCCAGGAGGTACGTAAGGCTGTGTGTCTGTGTGGACTTTATCATCCCTTCACCTGCATGAGTGTTGTTTTTCACATCTCTGGTAGAAACATACACTGCTGTCACCCATGACCCCCCCCCCCCAAAAAAAATGAATCTGGAAAATGATTTGAGGTCTATGAACACGCTACACAGATGCTGTTCATCCACCTCCAGTGTTGAAATAAAACTCTTGCAACTGCCACAGGGTCCCGCTTTGCACTGCACTCCAGAAAATACATGCACATCAGCCGCCGATGCATCTTTCACAGAAAACGAACCTGCCTTATTTACATAAATGCATGTGGCGTATGCTCAGTGTTCTTCACGTGCTTTATTTTGACAATGGAAAGGTTCATCAGCAAGTCAGATAGGCTCGTTGTAATGGCCTTCTACCTTATTAATATTCATAGTGGAGCATTGCACTCGCACTACATCACATGCTGCATATATCGTCTTTCTTTGTGTCCACTTTTAGGTGCTTATAGGTCATGGCCATTTAGACCATTTGGTTTGTTTTTGTACCCTGTGGGTCAACTCTTCCCACCGTTGTTGAATGAATGTTATAATGCGTGCCCTATTAGTAAAGGTGTCTATATGGTTTTCTTTATTTTCCTGTTGGACATCAAAAGGTTTAATGCAATAGGGTAAGGCGCTGTGTATATGTGATGTGTCACTGTGTTTGTATCCGTTTGTCTGTGCATGTGGTTTGAAGTGCTTCATTTCAGTTTCTGCATGATCTTTGAGAATGGCAACTCCTGAAAGGGAATTAATTAGACCTCATCTTGTGAACCACAGATTATCTGTTAATCTGCTTCATGGCACCAGATATGCTAACAGCTGAATAGCATAATCTGCAAGGCTACTAGAGGCTAATCCTGATGTTCTCAGTTCAGTCCGCCGGGACTGCCAGCCAGGCCACATTTGTTCCAACTCCTTATATACCTGGCCAAGGTAACCAAAGGTTACAGAGCTCACGACTACCTGATTGAGGTGCGTTGAGAGCTGGAACAGAATAAATATGTGGACTGGCTCTTGGTGCCCAGGGATCGGCTAGAAAAGCTCTCTGCTCATCAGTCATGTCAATCTATTAAGAGCCATCTAAGAAAGCATGCCACATACAAACTAGCTCATTATCACAAGCTGAATTCAGTATGCAAGTAACACGGTTTCCACTGCCTTTTTCCTTCAGTTCAGAGTCAAGATAACGGCAGCTAGCAATCCCTGTCTAACCCTTAGTTAAGCTTCTGTGTAGTTATTCAACCACCCAAGTGTTAAACTAAAAGCAGGAACTGATTCTCTTATATCCCTAATACAGACGTGTTCTGATTCTGAATTAGTTCTTTTGAATGTGGTGCACTGGTACCTACTAAAGAGTAACATATGCCTAGTTCCTATGGGACAGCATGACCATACCAACTGGTAAAAGAACAGGTATAGAAGAGCGTTTCTTATAACAATGTTTCTGCTTCTCAAAACATACTAACTTACTAACCTTGAGTGGGTGAATGTTTTCAGCTATAGGGGTATCTTGCCTTTCTGCCATGTGCTTGCTAAACCTTTATTTGCTGCTATATGTGCCGTTTCCTGTCTGATCATGCTAATAACCGTCTCTTTTGCCTGGCCATGCTTTCATGGGACAGCTACTCTGTACGCCACTCAGTGCCCTCTATGAGGTAAATGTGAATGAGAGTGTATTTTATTTAATCTTGAAGCCCACTTTACAGTGGTACTGATTACACAAAATATTAGAATCTAAGCCCTTTAGCTGTGAATGAGATGTAGTGCTAAAAAATTGTAAAATAAAACATCGCCTTCCAGGGAATGCAATTACATAACTCCAGCAATGGCCATGATCAGAAGATTACTGTCAGACTCTCACAGGCATCTGTGTGAATAGGCCTTTTCGTTAACACGTTCATGAATTACATTCGGTGCATCATTAATTTTATTACCATTTTCAACAGGAACTCATCCGGTTTCAAGTCCTTTGAGGAGAAGGTTGAAAACACCGTGTCTAACATCAAGGTACGTCTAAGCTGACAGGGTCTGGAGTGGGCGGTTGTTGCCAGTCAGTACTGACCAGTGGTTCAGGCAGACCTGAAGCGATAGTGCTGTCAGCAGCTTGGGAGCAGACTGTTAGTCCTCCGCCATTAATCATTTATCTCCTTTAGCATTCATGGCACCCCGCCAACAGGCGTGTAGCTGCTTGAGTGTTTGAGAAATGGCCAGTGTGAGGAGCACTGCCAACTCTGTGATGTGATCTGAAGCACATCCAGCAGGACCTTCGCTTCAAACGGCAGAACACTTAAAGCAGATTTAGGACACTGAGAAGGGAATGTAGACTATGTAATAAATCCTGTTTGCTGTGTTAATAGGATCTGTGTGTAGTGCTTGATTATTGAACATGATGCTTTTCTTTCCTTTCTGTTTGTTTGTTTGTTGTCCTGAGCAGTCAAAGGTAAGTGGGAGTGGCAGTGGAGCAAGTTTCGAGGACGTCCTCTCGTCAGCAGCCCAGGCCAGCGCTCAAGATGTACCAACCAATAACCTGAGGGACAACATGGAGTTTCCATGATAATAGGACTGAGTTTCTACCAGCTTTGTCCTGGAACTATGCTGCCCCTCTGTGGTCAGGAGGTTATATTGCTTCCTTGGATATGGCTTTCTGAAGCCCAGACTTCAGTACTAGTTGTGACCAAATATTTTGACCTGGTACTATACCTTCCAGAGGTTGTGTCTCTTGGTATAGCTTCTGTTCAGGTATTTAATAATTTTCATTTTATATTCGAAAAGAAATGTTCAATACCTCGAGATATGTTCAGTACCTCGAGGTATGTACAACTGCCTTCCTCAAAACTTTTCCAATAATTTGTTAAATTAGGAAGGAATCACAAATTAGCTGGACCAAACTTTAAAAAACTGGATGACGGATTCAACCAAATGAGGAAACAAAAATACTTGAAATTATGTTACAAAGATGCACTGCACTTTTAGTACGTCCCAAAGCAAACTCTGCTGCTCCACTTAATTGTCTCCTAATCCGAGATGAGATCATCATTACCGTAAACACATTTAGAACATGTATTAAATATGCTTTACATGTGCATTCTATAAATATGATGTTTTAGTAACAGCAGCATAAATTTTCCCCCATTACTAAGCTGTGACTTCCTGAAACCAGTCTGCATAATTTGACAAAATTGCTTTTTTAACCTTCAGAATCATTTTTAGCGTAAGTTGTACAATGCTGTGGCCTGATGTAATATAATCAAAACCAACAGTACCTAACAAAAAGAAAACAATGTTTTATAAACTTGCTATCATCCATTCTTGTATACCAAGTTTTGACATTTCAGCATAACTTTCAATAATAAAATATTTTTTTGCAAAGTCAGCAAGTCTCAGCTTATCAATATGAAAAGTTTTGAAGCTTCAAGCACTGAACCATTACTGGCATCTCTAGTTCATAGAACATAATATACAGGTTGCCATCAATTCAACATTATCCGATTTCCTCCACTTTTCAGTTTTTGTATTGTTTATTTGTTTTTTAGGTTGGCTAAGGAACACTTTTAATGAAAGATTATCAAAAACAAAAAACAGGTCCACTATTCTTAATATGCTGTGAATGCAGCCAATATTCTGTTCTGATGCCAACAAGTCAAAAACAGGAAACTGTAAGAAGCATGTGACATTGGGTGTGTGCTATTGCTCCTGCTTAAAAAGCAAACAAAACACTCTGCTGACTAAGTAATCAAGAAGGAAGCTTTGTCATCACTAACCAGCAAAAACTGGCAGTAAGTATCGGGTGAGTCAACTCAATTCCCTAAAACCAAAGAACAATATCTGGAACCGAAATGATAGTGCAGCGGTGACTCTTCTATGAGGCTGAGCGCTGGACGCAAGTACTGGGTGTGTGAGGTAGATATAGCCATTTCTTTTCCAATTAAAGTTAAGTCAAGGACGGCAATGTCTTGTAAATGTCTTGTATGTTACACTTCAACATAATTTTAAAACAGAAATGATGATTAAGGCTGCTTCTGAAATTATACTTTCAGTCAAAACAAAATAAAAACAACTGGTAAAAGTAATTAAGAGTAAGTTGAAGAAGCTCTTAAATTATATTAACAAGAAATAACCGCTTTTGCTTTGCTGATGTTACAAGTAACGTCATCTTTGCTTGCCACTCATGTAAATATGCGAAGAGAAGCTTTTTGTGGTCACTGATAAATATAAACTACAAAAACTACTGTACATCCTGATGCATAATGACACCCTGAGCAGCAGGTTCACTCTTCCTCCAGGTACAGTCACGTTATGAGGTGTTCGGGGTTCTGTGGCCGTCCGGATCTGTTGGCTGCTCCGATCTTGCCTCATCTGGCACCCCTATGTGACGACCTCTCTCCTTGTTCAGACTCCTTGCTAGGGCCAGGACCTCTGGATGATGAAAACGGCCTGCAACAGGGAGAGAGCAGCACTTTCAGTCGGCACTGGGTGACACGAGCATTCTGGCAGCTGATGGATTTGCAGGCTTCACTTAAAGGAGAAGGAGATAACCTTCAGTGGAGGAGAAGAATTCCTGCAGTCTACCCGGGCTCCCCTCCAGCTCCTCATACTCATGGGCCTGTAAGATCATCTCCAGCTGGTCCAGCTCTTTCACCAGCTTGGCCTCTGGAGTGGACTGTGTCTCGTACTCCTGTGGGGCGATGCACATATTTGCCTCGGCCACACTTCACAGCAAAGTCTAATACTGCAAAATCTCTAAAGCTTGCATGTATACATTAGCGACACCATTAATGTGATGGAGTCTTGGAGTCATGCACATCTGTCTCAAGTGTGACATTAACATGGTGGCACTGTACTCCTAACAAACAGGGAAAAAAATCTTTACTTAAATGGTCCTTTGTTAGCTTTCTTAATCATTGCTTAACTGACTCCTGATTGGCACGGTTTGGTCACATGTCCCTATAAGAGCTGTGAGCATGCGTGGTAGAATGCAACTTTCAGTGTGGCAATCATCCTGTTTTACGAGTACATGCAGAATCCTTCATAACTTTCCACCCAGAAATTTGTGTTGGCATGTATGATGCAGTTAAATCACAAAGGGATAATACAGCCTGCTAAAAAGTGGACAAATGTTCATGAAGGCAGGTGACATCAAATTCACCTTAATACCATACAAAATGGCCTGGTTTAAGAACATAAGACATGGAAAGGGTACAGACTTGCCTCCCACAACTGGTAGAGCTCTTTATGCAGATCTTCACTTAGCAGGCTTGTGATGTGAACCATTGCTTCCTGAAAAAGTAGATAAAAGGATTCAGTAGATAAAAGGATTCAGGGTTGAAAACCCCTCTGGTAGCTGATATGTTTGCAATTAAAGTGTCATGTGTATACACTATATGGCCAAATGTATGTGGACATCCCTCTAATTATTAAGATCAGCCACATCTGTTGTTAAAAAGTGGATCAAAATCAAGCACACAGCAATGCAACCTCCATATACAAACACTGACACGATAAATAAGTCACCATCGTAGAATGCTACCTTTGCCACAAGACTTTCTGCACCCACTGCAAATGCTATTACTGGGACATGGAAGCATCTAGGAGCAACAGCTGCTGAGCCGTGAAGAGCACGCACTCACGGAGCTGTGCTGTCGCATGACCGTTGGCCTTCACCGGGGACCCTCCCCAACTGGACCACAACAAACCATTATCTCTCCTTTCCCAAACATTACTGTTGGCACAATGTGCCAGGTAGGTAGCATTCTCTTGGCATCCACCAAACTCTGGAGAACACGTTTCTACTCCTCTATCATCCAAAGAAATTTTAAACAATTACGTTTCTGACTTCGTGGCAACAACTTGGGAAAAGCCCATTTGTGGTCCAGCAGGACTGTGCACAGAGTGGGGTCCATAAAGGCAACAACTTGGGAAAAGCCCATTTGTGGTCCAGCAGGACTGTGCACAGAGTGGGGTCCATAAAGGCAACAACTTGGGAAAAGCCCATTTGTGGTCCAGCAGGACTGTGGGTCTCGTTAAAGGCAACAACTTGGGAAAAGCCCATTTGTGGTCCACAGGACTGTGCACAGAGTGGGGTCCATAAAGGCAACAACTTGGGAAAAGCCCATTTGTGGTCCAGCAGGACTGTGCACAGAGTGGGGTCCATAAAGGCAACAACTTGGGAAAAGCCCATTTGTGGTCCAGCAGGACTGTGCACAGAGTGGGGTCCATAAAGGCAACAACTTGGGAAAAGCCCATTTGTGGTCCAGCAGGACTGTGCACAGAGTGGGGTCCATAAAGGCAACAACTTGGGAAAAGCCCATTTGTGGTCCAGGACTGTGCACAGGACTTTGTGCACAGGACTGTGGGGGGTCCATAAAGGCAACAACTTGGGAAAAGCCCATTTGTGGTCCAGCAGGACTGTGCACAGAGTGGGGTCCATAAAGGCACAAACTTGGGAAAAGCCCATTTGTGGTCCAGCAGGACTGTGCACAGAGTGGGGTCCATAAAGGCACAAACTTGGGAAAAGCCCATTTGTGGTCCAGCAGGACTGTGCACAGAGTGGGGTCCATAAAGGCAACAACTTGGGAAAAGCCCATTTGTGGTCCAGCAGGACTGTGCACAGAGTGGGGTCCATAAAGGCAACAACTTGGGAAAAGCCCATTTGTGGTCCAGCAGGACTGTGCACAGAGTGGGGTCCATAAAGGCACAAACTTGGGAAAAGCCCATTTGTGGTCCAGCAGGACTGTGCACAGAGTGGGGTCCATAAAGGCACAAACTTGGGAAAAGCCCATTTGTGGTCCAGCAGGACTGTGCACAGAGTGGGGTCCATAAAGGCAACAACTTGGGAAAAGCCCATTTGTGGTCTAGCAGGACTGTGCACAGAGTGGGGTCCATAAAGGCACAAACTTGGGAAAAGCCCATTTGTGGTCCAGCAGGACTGTGCACAGAGTGGGGTCCATAAAGGCAACAACTTGGGAAAAGCCCATTTGTGGTCCAGCAGGACTGTGCACAGAGTGGGGTCCATAAAGGCACAAACTTGGGAAAAGCCCATTTGTGGTCCAGCAGGACTGTGCACAGAGTGGGGTCCATAAAGGCACAAACTTGGTGTGGAGGAGCTCGAATGGTCCGCACAGAGCACTGACCTCAAGCACCCTGAGATAGACAGGAAGGCTGTTGGTGAGACAGACAGGAAGGCTGTTGGTGAGACAGGCAGGAAGGCTGTTGGTGAGACAGGCGTTCTCATTCAACATCAGCGCATGAGTTTACGAATGGCCAAAGTCTCACAGACACCGTCAACCAAGTGATTTAACCAAGCGATTAAATATCTTAAATGTTACAATTCTCCCTCTCAAACAATACCTTTTCTCTTCTGTGTTTTTCTGCTTTGCTAATGTTGTCGGCTGGAGCGATGTCACCCACAATGCATTCTGCCAAGTCATGAACTAAGGCCAGCTTCATGCATCTGAAATGGGAGGGAATTAAAAACGTCTTATAGATAAGATTCGTAGACGACATCATTATGTGCTTATGTGTCTACAGGCTAGAAACCATGTTTGATTAGTTATATCTTAACGGGTTCAGTTTAAGTCTTCTTCACATACAGGAACTTTTCAGTCTTCTTTCCAACGCTACATTCAGTACACCTTCCTCTCTGACCACGGAGGATAAAACCATAAACAGAATATCAGCTGGTTACCTCTCTTTGTTTACACTAGGGTCTTGTATTGTTAATGCCATCACTGACATTCTGTACATGTGATCGGACACGCTCTCTGGATGCTTCACGTTCCTGTACACCCACCCGGTTCGTGGCACACGCTGGAAACAGAAAGAAACAGACTGGCACTACCTTCTTGTCAATTTGACATACAGGGGATCTCTAGGTTAGGAACATGAGCAAAGCTACAAAACACGAAAGCGCATTTTTCACATCGGACGCAAGCAAATAAGTAAACCGTACACAAAAATCAGATCGGACATTCGTTAAAAATTAATATATTACCTTCAACTGCCCTACAAGTTTTAAGAAATGCAGCATGTTCTCCATGCTGTCTCTGGCGGAGATAAAAACAACCGTATCCCATTAACGTCTACAATGAACCGGAAGAAGATTTTTCCCTTGCAAATGCAAGCGTGGCGTTAACTCTTGTGTAGCACTAGATGGCAATATACTCCAAAATAATTAATGGTTTCTACTCTTGGCCATGTCTCTAGATTAGACAGAGACGCCACCTTCAGTTGGAGCAGTTTCTACAGAACTTCTAATGGTGAGAGCCAGTTTATCTAAAAGAATAATAGCCTGTGCTTGACTTGTAACATCGTCCTGTGACCTCATCCGCGGAAGCTAACATGTAACAGCACTTTTCTTTACAAGTGTCTGTGGGAATTTGACATTATCTTAAAAACTGAAATATTCTCTGATACGGTATGTCACATGGTGGCAAGCCCCGTATGATATTAAGGGTTTAAACACTTTGGCACTTTTTGGCCTTATGTTCTCAGTGGTTGTTGAAAAAATATTGCAACTCCTCAGATGTTTTGGCCTTGACGTGCATGCTGTTTACAATGTTTCCTTAGTATTTATAAAGTAGATTCCAGCCGGTCCAAACAAATATGTAATATCCTTGTTCATGGTTAGCGGAGACAGGCATTTTAATACAGATATAGGATGCACAAACCATTTACCACAATATAATTACATTTTAATTTTAACAACACTGCTTAATTGTGCTATTAACTTCGCATGCTGAGTTGTTGATGCACGTTTCCCAAGACACTCGACTAACTCCACAGAATGCCTACCCGTGGAGAAAAAACTGTCTAGCAAGGAAGAGCAGGCAACCCTGCTTTACCCAGAGGAGGATATGAGCGTCTTCCTCTCTGTACAACCGCAGTGCTAAATGCAGTGTTCATATGACATGCATTTAGCCCTCATTATCAAGAGGTCACGCTCATCCACCTGTGTCGTAGCACTTCCTCGCGACGTTGTTTCCTGGAGTAGCCTACACACTGTAAGATGTAGACAATACATACTCTTCCAGGGAGTAATGTGCGTGCTTACGTGTGCAACAGAAAGGATGTTTCGTGGATACACCACAAATGTGGATGCTGAAATTATTTGCTTAATTCCTTATTTGTTAGGTAGACCTAATAGAAGGCTCCAACGAGATTCGTGTATTTCAGCAGACAGTGGTACTGAGAGGACTGTAGGGTTTGCGCAGATATATGCAAGTAACATACTGCATGGGAAAAAATTGTCAGTTAAAGCTCTTTTATAGCAACGTGATATGATTTTTAAAGATTTTTTAAATGGACTGAAACAAGATGAAGATGGGTAATTGGACTATAATACAAATACCTGTGCTAACATTGCTCTCACTATCAATCGGTTCAGTTAAGGAGAACATATTTTTAAATATGTGCTTACTACTGTGTCTGTTTTATTTGTAGATGCAAAGCTTGTTGCTTGCCCGGAAATCGCTCGGCATTGTGATTCTCAACTCGCAAACCCTCCAGTATGACTCTGAGGCCTGTAGGAAAAGCCTCTTTCCACAGGTAGACGTGACAAGTGCGAAAGAGACAAACATCCACACGACTTCCGTTGTCAAAACAATGATAGCTGCGCACCCCCTTTTTATTTACAGGAAACACATCTTTCCTCCCCCATCGTCTTTTGACAGCAGAAAATAGCCGCACGAGTGCTCCGCGCGGAACACCACTTTGCTGACTGAACATCTCTCAGCATTGTTCCATCCTCTATTTTTAACCACGTGGTTGTGTTACATTTGAAATGTTAGCTCGAACTTTGACCCCAGTTAACCAAAGGGTCCCTAAATTTAGCAGCAAGGCCTAAAAATGTCCTGGGAACTCTTCCGGGGGATTTTGCCAGTCCGCGAAGCCGCGGACCATCCGACAGGGAAAGAGCGAGAGGGAGCGATGTGACGCCGCGTGGTTTCTCGTGAGAGCATAGAGAGGCTTTAGCTGGGGGCGTGCGGGAAGCCCTCTGCGCCTCGTCTCACGCGGACACTGAAGACACCAGCGGTCTGCACTCACCTCACCGCTGTTATTGTAACTGGCTGGCGAGCCCTGACTGCTGCAGGACCTGCACAAGTGATTAAATTCTCCCCTGCAGAGTGACGAAGTAAAACGTCTTCACCAGGCTTAATCAAATGGCTGCAAATGAAGACTACCAGGGCCTAACTAGGCACTACATTATAAAACTAAAGTTTTGCCCATTTTATTTTGTAATAATATTTCAACCAAAATTAGTGTGCATTCTAGAAAAGAATGCCTTTCAACCATGTCCACACAACAAAAATATATTTATTTGTATTTTCTTACTGGGTCTGCGTTTTGTGCAGTGCATGTCTCATTTAATAACATCCTTAGACGTTAAGCAAGACTTCCAGCCAGCAGGGCTCCTGAGCAAACACACATCCCTTTTTTAGGGGATTACCATGGCAACAGGTAACGGTTCTGTGGTGGCGGCGCCCTCCCCGCCGCCTGCGTTGTGTGTCAGTAGTCTCTTTCACCGTGGCACCGGCTTTGTGCAGGGAGGACCGTGGCCACGGCCGCGGCGGCTAACAAATATCGTCGGCGCTGCTGGCTTGTGGGCACTTTGTGTGGAGGGGGCCAGCAACACAGAGGAGGGCCTTGTCACGGCGGGTTTTGTGTGAATGTGGAAGGGGTGGAGGAGCGGGGGGGGATTCCTGGAGCCCTAACCCCACCGCCACTCAAAAGAGCGCCACCTTGAAGTGCGCGACCTCGGCGCAGTCGTAAACGCGAAGGCAGGGACAGGTTGGGCGGAGGGGGCAGGGGTCGGGCGGGGGAGGGGTCGGGCGGGGGAGGGGTCGGGCGGGGGAGGGGGCGGGGCCCCAAGGCTTTCTTCTTCAAGGGTGCGGAGGGGGAAGAGAGGGGCATTGTCGTTCATGTCTCCTGAGCTTTGATTTAGGGCCCGGAGGGGCCGTGGATGTGAGGCACATCGAGCGCCCGCGCCTGCGCTCGGCCCTGTGAACGGAGGGCGAACCGCCGCAGGCCATAACATTGATTATGAACACACTTTAAATGCGATAGGGGTGCGTCCCCTGCCACAGAGGCCTTTCAGAACCTTACGGCATATTCCACCGCACGTGTGACATTCGACGTCGAGTGTAGTGTTGAAAAGTTGATGTATTGGTAATCCTCTACCTTGTGTGCCATTTAATCAAAAAAGGCACTGTAGGTGTTAATGGATGGAACAGATTTTGTCTAATGCAAAATCAGAAGCATGACCAATGTCTGCATATGTAGTTTTGACCCAAACTGGAAATTGACTGTGTCAGTAAAACCATATGTGTCAGGTATTTTGATTGGTTGAAGTGGGTCTTTGCTTTGGAACATCACACCAGTTACTGGTTTACGTTCTCTGTGTCCTCCAGCGGATCCATGTTGATGAGTGAAATAGTAAAGGATTTCTGTGCCTTAAATTCTCTTTATCAGAATCAGAGTGAATCGAGTAGTTTCTCGCTGGAGTGAATGCTGAAACAAGCTGATTCACAGAAGCCCCCGAAGTTCTCGTACTGTACAAACACACAAAGATTTGTGGCAAGGTGATCTGTTCTCTGTACCATCAGAAGAAGTCTATTGCGAGCACAGCCTTGTTGCTTCCCATTCAAAATACCCATGGATCAGAACAACGCTTACGTTGAACGTATCAGATCAGAGCTTATGGCGTCTCTTATGTAATGTATTCACCCAGAAAGAAAAATAGTAGCAGGGGGGAAAAAAACAGAACAGGGTTAATTAAACAATTCACTCAGCTTCTGAGCACATCAGTCAGTCGTGTCTTGTGTTGCGTGTCTGATGAAGCCTGGTGCTAACAGTGCGAGTGGCGGCCGAGGCCGTTCCCTCCTCACTCAGCTGTAACTCTACCTCGTCCCCCAGCACTGACCCATTTCTCCCCTGTGCGGCTGAGATAAAGGGAGCGAGGCGAAGTCACGCCATGGAACCTTGCCCTCCCTGCCGCCGCTCCCACGGCTCCAGATCGCCTTGTTCCCAGTGTACTGCCAGCCCCCCAGCCTCCTGCCTGGCTAAGCTTCACTCACACACACACACACACACACACACACACTCACACACTGCCAGCCCAGCGCCACCCACTTCCACTGCATAACACATTTTCAGTCTGTCACTAAGAAGCACTCTCTCTCTCTGTTTCCAGCACAGGCTGGTATGGAAGGAAAGAAAGGAGAAAGGGTGGAGAAAGGTGGAGGTGGTGTGGCAAAGCATTCACTTTCTTTCTGCCCCTCTTCCCCAGAAACTGGTGCTGGTAAAGGAGCCTGAAGCAGGGGCAGCCCCGGTGGGCTGGAGTCTTGCTCATTTTGCAGCACTTCAAAATCAGACTGGCCTGCCGGTCTGCCCGGACGTGCACTGCATCCAGAAAAGAGGCTGGTGTGTTTCGTCTGTGGGCATCAGGCCCACCCTCTGTAAAAAAAAAATAATGTAGAGCACTTTAATTAAGAGGCCAAGAGCATAAGAGATAAAATTAGCATTTTGGGCTCACTGATCAGGAAGTGTTGCAGTGGGAATCCCAACATGGCCATGGTAAGAAGGACTACCGATCACTGGTCACGCAGCATTGGTGATCAGTTGCAATGTCTAGTTGTCTAATCACTCCTTTAAATTTTTGCAAAATAAGGGCTTTTAAGATAATCCCATCTTATCTAATTTGATAAAGCAACTTTTCGCATTACAGCTCTGCATGTTATCATTTCACAAATGGTGGGTGTAAACACTTTTAAATCGTTAAACGGAAGATGAACAAAGAATTTAAAAAAATCAGTTTACATAACTCACGATCCCGTGTTGATTTACGCTGTATAACATTCTGTTTGATCGTTAGACGGTCTAAATATTGCGCCTGTGAGATATTGAAGTGGTGATTTTTCTCTAATGCCCTCCTTTTGCTCATCAGCTCAACGAAGACATGGCATGAGATATAAGGGGTCCCAATTTTTTTTAAAGGAAAGAATATGTAATTCTTATATGCACATAAAAGAAAACAAAAACAATATGAGAGAATGTGCATACTACATCCTTTGCAGCCATTGGACGCTGGCCAGGGGAGTCCGGAGTGATGAGACACACCCCCTGTTCAGTGGGGCCACACTGCTGAGGCCACTGTCACAGCTCCAGTGCGGAGGGCCGGCAGGCTTATATTTAGCTGGCAGAGGGAGGGGTGTGGGGTGTGTGTGTGTGTGTGTGGGGGGGGGGGCTCACTGGACTCAGATCCTGAGAACGATGGCAGGACCTTCTTAGCAAAACAATCGGCATGTCGCCGCAGAGCTGCCTGTGAAAACAAACAGAGCTGATGAGAGCAGCGTTGCCTCGGAGCGCCTCATTAGCGGCCAGATGCCGGAGCTCCCTGCGTTCGGCTCCGCCCCTCGCCCGAAGCCCCGCCCTTTATTGTGCAGTGATGCAACCGGGGTGGGCAGGGTTGAGGCCTCCCCATCCCGCCCACGCTGCTGACTGCGTGGTGGTTTTTACGAGTGTTCTGTCTGCACTCCCTAAATCCCTCCACCCGGCTTCTTCACCCTGGCTGCGATGGCACTGTATGGGTGGCCGGAGCAGGGAGTGAGGGAGCCCTTCCGTGTTAACAAGGAGGGTTTCCCTGCCTCTGCCTGCAATCCTGTTTTCTGTCAGGCCTCCTCTTGTGGGGCTTGTCCATTTGCTTATGCTTAGTGTGCTTTGTTCTGTGTGTTTTTTGAAAGACCTTTTTCATGTCATTTGCCTTGTCATTTGTTTCCTGGGAACCAAAGATGATTAACCTGCTCTTTTGGAACTGGGCAGTCCTTTCTGCTCATGGCTCTGCCCTCCTGCCAGCAGCCCATCGCCCCTGAGAAGCCAGGCACGTTTGAACACCCTGACCAATGCTCTCCTTGTGTGATCATGCAGACCAGTCTCCTCCTCATACCTTAATCTTCAACCCCATCTGCCGGGCCCGCTGGACATAAAGACCCGCCCGTCAGGTGACCACATGCTGATCCAGCAGCCCCCTGCTTTCTGCCACGTCTCCCGGACCCTGTTTTCCGTGGTTCTCCTTCACCCTTTCGTTGAGGCCGCCACTCGGATCTCTCCTCTGGCAACAATGTCCAACCGCAAGGCATCCGGCAGTGGCGTGCGCAGAAGAAAAGCCAACCGAGGGCATTCTCGACATCCCTATTGGAGAGGATAAGAGTTCGTTTGCTGATGCATGTTGTCAGCGCAAACCGCTCCCGTCTAGAAAACAGCTCGGTGCCGATTCTGTTGCTCTTTCCAGCGGTGAGGCCGAACAAGGGAAGGATGCCGCAGGCTCTTCCACAGACAGCACACACATGGAAAAACCTCCTCAGCCCAACAGGCATCAGCAATGCCTTTTGCCTAGAGATACAGCCTGTGTGTGTGTGTGAATTTTTTTTTTCTTCATTTGTGTGTGTGTGTGCGCATATGCATGTGAACATGTGTGTATGACACAGAGAGAGAGAAAGAGAGGGAGATGGGGGAAAGAGGGAAAGAGAGAGAATGCAGGATAGAGAGAGAGGATAATGTGGGAACGATTCTAGGACATCAGCTCTTCCAGATGGTGACGGAGGCGTGAGAAGGTGGAGGGCTGGCTTACTATCAGCAAGGGGATCGGCCGGCACAACAGCAGGAAGTGGTGGTGCTGCTCCGCAGACGCATTGTGCTGGGCTCCCGAGGCTCTGCCTGACGCCCCACACGCCTCCTCCTGCAGGAGCACACACACGCGCTCACACACGCACGCACACACACACATGCACGCGCACGTACATACGCATGCTGAGTCAGTCTGAACCACATGACCTAAAATTATGAAAGCATACATCAGGGAATCCATGACCAAATTCAAATTATATTACATTCATACATATTACATTACATTATGTACAAACTTGGCAATGGATTTTGGCTGGATTTTTTGCATTAGCTTTGGTGTTTTGTTTGATACTCCTGTCATCACAATGCATTATAGCATGTTTCCTTTCCTCTCACAGGTTAGAAAGACTTTCTCTTAATGAAGAAATGTACCTACACAACATACCCCAGTTGTATCCTGTTTCGGATCAGTTTTCTTGTACGGAGATGTGGCTCTTCACGATGATCACTATGAAAAAGTAGCGCTAACAGCCTTCTGTCTCCTCTCTGTTCTCCTTCAGCAGAGCTAGTGGCCTTCAGCAGAGCCATCAGGTGGAGGTCTAGTCCTTAGACGGGGGGATGCAGGAGGCTACAGGAGGCTAACTGGCCAGGGACTTCCTGTGAGCCTGCTCTTGTATTACCCCCAAGAGACTTCAGTGGAATAAAACTTTGAGATAATGTTCTTATTAGCAAGATGACAAGAATCTTGACTGGTCCATTCAAAGGAAGTTTAATGCATTACTGAGTCTTCAGAGACTGAAAAGCTTATACACAGAATACCTTTGATTTTATGCGCATGCTATTTTCAGATTCATTCTGTAGTCAGTTAAACAATTCCACTAATACTTTGGTCCCATAGAATCCTATTTTTGTATCTCGTTTGGTCAGCATAATGTTGTGTGCGAGGTGGGGTGGATCTTGTGAGGGGCCTGTCTACGGGAAGGGGATGAAATACTGCATATTCTCACGTGCATGAATGTGTGTGTCCATGTGTGTCTTCAGGTCTGCACTAAAGCCGCTGCCGGTGGGGTGAGAGGGTTGGGGGGGGACGGGGTATTGGGTGATGTGCGGAGCGGTGGGAATGTCACCTGATCACTGCCCCGGGGGGACCCGAGTGGGCCGGCTCTGCAGCGGTGTGACGGGGCCGTTGGAGCGCGAGAGACGGGCGTGGGTACCACCACAAAAAGCCCTCTGTGCCACACAGCCGAGGACGTCAGTCGCACTCGTCCTGCTGTCTCTGGACGGGTGCGCACACACACATACGCACACACACACACACACACACACTCACACAATTACGTATTACTGTACTTGTGAGGTCTTACACTGAGTCCAGTGAAAATATACTTCAGCTCTTATCCTAAACCTAACCACTTAGCAGAAGTAGAAACAGCTTTGCTATTTTCGATTTGGTTTTATGGGGATAGGAACAATATTTTCAAATAGGTAAGGTACTTTGGTAGGGTGTAAGGTAACCTGTACATCTGTAAACACCCACAAAAAGGACCCCACAAATTGTGTATATATTACCAGTGGTGGACAGTAACGAAGTAAATGTAATTCTGTACTTAAGTAAGATTTTTGTTTTTTTTTACTTTACTCAAGTATTTACCTTTTTTGTAACTTATACTTTTACTCCACTACATTTGAAAGTGAAATATCTTAATTTTTACTCCACTACATTATGCGAAATCTGTCGTTACTTCAGACTTCATGTGTTCAACAAAGTAACGTCAAAACAAAAGAAGCTCAAAGCACGTGGACCAATCAGCGTACAGTTGAACGGTAATGCAACAGCAAACATGTTAATAATACAGGTAATACAACAGCATAAAAGAAAATATGCCTATTTAAAAAGTGATGAATCTACTGATTGTAACGCGCCACACAATCCATGGCCTTATTTGAGCAAATTTTTTAAGTAGTCGAGGAAAAAAAGACTCATTAATTTTCAAGTGCCTTCTCTGCCTGCCTCAGTATCATACGATTTCTTCCTCCAAACATTACCCATCCAATTTAAGGAAGCAAGTAGAGGTAAGATAATTTTATAGGCCTTCTGGTCATTTACCTCAATGAAAAATCTTAACAATATCTTGCAGCAAACCGTTTCTTTGTGTATGTTAAAATAAGTCCGACATTATCATTGTATACATGGTTAGTTAGCTAGCTAGCTAAGTAGGCTATTGCTAGTAGACAACCGAAAACTGCCTTAGCAACGCACTCTGCATGTAGCTAGCTAGTTATTTGGTTTACCATAGTTCATAGTATTTGGAGCTTCCAGCTAAAAGCATTGATATTGTGAAATGATAAACATTTGAACATAGCACTTTATGTTAGAAAACAAATTCTATTTGGTAGGTTTTACATGCAGAGCATGGTGCTAAAACAGCACGTAGCTGCTAGTTGATATTTTGTCTTAAAGTTTGCTTTTGCCTATGCTAAACTGTCTAAAGTATTCTGCAATAACTAAATTATTCTGTATCATATGGTGCAGTAAAACACAGGAAATGTTTATTTTATTCATCAAATAGGAGATTGATATCTGAATTTGCAATTGCAAATAGATCTGTAACCAAAATATTGCTTGTTCGCAAAAAGTTACTTCATAGCCACTTGGTGCTACCAAATAGAAATGATATGCCTTATGTGTTTTCGGCTTATGATCATTTTAATGAACAACAAAACTAACACTATAAACACAGAATTAATAATATTTAAATATTTGTGTACAAAGAGTCGAGTCTGTTCACATAAATGAGTTGATTATGCAAGAGTCATGGTATAGAGATAACAGGATATTAGACTGATGGTACTTATTAACTGATGGTACGTTACTTTCAATACTTAAGTACATTTGAAGGCCACTAGGAGGACTTCTACTTGTACTGGAGTAATGTTTTACCTTGGGTATCTGTACTTTTACTCGAGTATGTGGTTTGTGTACTTCGTCCACCACTGTATATTACTACACTTATATACTTGGCCCTCACACGGTCCAGACTATAACCATGCTCTGTTTTGTCCTTCCACAGCCTCTCTTGGCACTTGATCTGCTCTCTCCCCACTGCTCTCTCTCTTCTGATCTCTCTCCCCACTGCTCTCTCTCTTCTGATCTCTCTCCCCACTGCTCTCTCTCTCTTCTGATCTCTCCCCACTCCTCTCTCTCTCTTCTGATCTCTCTCCCCACTGCTCTTTCTCCCCACTGCTCTCTCTCTCTTCTGCTTTCTCTCTCTTCTGCTCTCTCTCCTCTGTTCTCTCTCCCCATTGCTCTTTCTCCCCACTGCTCTCTCTCTCCTCTGCTCTGATCTCTCCCCACTGCTCTTTCCCCTCACTGCTCTCTCTGCTCTTATCT
Source organism: Brachyhypopomus occidentalis (assembly GCA_020368025.1). Lineage (NCBI taxonomy): Eukaryota > Metazoa > Chordata > Actinopteri > Gymnotiformes > Hypopomidae > Brachyhypopomus > Brachyhypopomus occidentalis. The sequence continues at coordinate 9,549,602 of JAGXOD010000021.1, read as the reverse complement.
CTCTCCCCACAGCTTTCTCCCCACTGCTCTCTCTCTCTCCTCTGCTATCTCCTCTCTCTCCTTGTTCTCTCTCTCCTCTGCTCTTTCTCTCCCTACTGCTCTCTCTCTGCTCTGTTCTCTCTCTCCTCTGCTCTCTCTCCCAACTGCTCTTTCTCCTCTGTTCCCTCTCTCGTCCTCGCTGCCATCACCTCTGAAGTTCATGCACTCCAGCTGCACTTCATCCCTTCATCCTGGGATTCTCATGTCCCTCCACCTCTGGTTTCCACCCCCCTCTCTTTTGGTTTCTCCCACTCTCGCCCTTTCACATGCAGCTCCGTGCTGACTGGCTCGGGTGTGGAGACTTGTGTGTGGCGGGGGTGGTGGGTGGTGAGGGGGGCTTTGCAGAGGGAGTGTGTGTGAGGGCTGGAGTGTGAGCCTGGGGGAGGGAATCAAAGCGATAAAAGAAAGGGAGAGCAGTGTGCGAGGGACAGAAAGAGAGAGAGTGTGTGGGTGTATGTGTTTGTGTGTGTGTGTGTGTGTGTTTGGAGTTAGGGAGACAGACAGGAGAGAGGTTGTGTATCAAACAGAGAGGCTGTGTGAGTGGGACTTCACAGATAGCAGAGTGTGGGCTGAACATCACAGAGATTAGGAAATTAGTGTCTGTGTGAATGTGTGCAAGAGAAAGTGTCAGAAGGAATAAAAAAAAAAGAATAGCTCTATACAACCAGAACCAGTGAGTGATGTTATGATGCTGTGACCCTGGCACACACACGCTTGTGCATGCACACTCCATACAGTTTGGGGTCAGCTGTGCAGTCGCAATGGGAGCAGCAGGCTCTCCAAGTCTCAGGGCCTTATCTGGCCAGGGCAGTGCTGCTCACGTCAGCATGGGACTGCAGACAGAGAAAACGTACCATGCTGCACCAAGACTATAGAAATAAACACAGACAACGCATGGGTTCCAATCACAAAGTTTTGCACTTAGCATCTTCCAATGCTAATTGATAAAGCTTTATTTTATTGTGGGTTTTGATAGATAACATACACTTGTTAAGCTGCAATTTGAAACTGGTTTGACTGTTATATGAACATTCTTTAAAGGGAACCTTTAAAAATCTCCTAACTAGTTTTTACGTGCTAACCCTACATCTGCAGTGTGCGCACATTGTGAGGTGTTTGTGCATAGTGGTGCGCTCGGACTGATTCATCAGGAATTTCTTAAATCACCATGAGTTCAGTCACTGAAGTGTCCACTCCACAGCATACGTGACACATAAGGACCACGCCATCATTTCATGTCAGCGCTCCCGATCTGGGTTTCACGTGTTGATTTTCATTATCCAAAAAACAAGCTTGAGTTGGACTGCCCCCCCCACCACCTTTCCTGTTGCTTCAGAAAACGAATGACCATCTTTCACTCGGCAACATGCAATTACACTCTCCTCTCCCTGGGAGCTGCCTTAGCAAAGCCACAAGGCCTTCTCACTGTTTTGCACGGTGTGCTGGAAATGGCTGCTTCGAGATGAGACGGTTGATTTAACGTGGCCGGAAGGCCCGCTGCCGCAGGAGGGCGGCCTCATTTCCACGTGTGCCCTATTGCAATTGATCTTCGGCAGGCACACGTGCTAAACACAATTCCGTTATACAGCGTTACACGGCAGCAGCAAGTACACGGCACTGTGTCGTGTTTCCGATGGCATTTGTACCTCGATGCAGTGATGCTGAGCAAGTGAGCTCAGATCAGATCATTTTGCACGAGAGAATGTTTCACAGGCCGTGATCATATTTAGCACCTAAGTGGTTGTAAATATTTAAAGCAAAAGTTCCAAGAATGCACTTGAAAACATTTAGGCCTCCAACCACTAAAAATACACCGAATGCTTCAGATATATGATATCTAGGTTAGATATACCTCGAATTCCAAAGGCACGGAGGTGGGGAGACACACGGAAGAGGCGTTCTGGTCCACGCTCACTTGTTCCTGGTCTCTCACCCAAACTCAGCACTGCAATCCAACATTATTTCATCTGTGTAACCTGCGGTGGGGAAAGGTCCCAGCCCTGTTCCGATAAGAGATAAGGCAGAGGGCGAAATGTGCGGAGCCCAGATTAATCAGGGCTCTTTCTCCAGCTTGCCAGACGCCCAGCGTCCAGACGATGGAGCAACGCTGCAGACGGCCACCTCAGGCGCTTTGAGGAAACCGCCGGCCGTGCCGTCTGGGCTCCAGACCCACGTGCGCACGTTCTCACGGTGCATGAGCGTCTAGCCTAATTCAAGCGACGGCTTTTATCTTTCGTGGAAAGTACCAGCAACCGGATTTTACTTTCCCGATTTGTGATGTTTGGTTTTAATAGGACTGAATTTTTTTTTTGTTTTTTAATTTGATGACCCGTATCAGTGATCGTGTGGGCAAGAGGTGTTCCGGTTTGGTGCAGGAACGCAGAAGCCGTGACGTGGGAAGAGCGCCCAAGGCTGCTCTCTGTGTCACAGTACAGCACATTCACTCTCCCACAGGCCAGTGTCAGGATGCTAATTCAATTAAAAGCATGGAGCCTGCCATACTGAGATCCCACATTGTCCTCTCAGATGAAGGTCACCAATAGCCACCACTTCTCATGCTTCCTTTTTTAGCCATGATGGGAATCGGAGAGACGGGGCATTTGTGAAGGTCTTCTTTCATCTCAAGCTGCTTCTCTAAGTCAGGACCTGTGATTGGCAGACATGCTGCATGTCCATCTATTAACCTCGTCTGTCCGCAGCATTCTGCCTGGGGAAAGTTCTGAGATTCCCTCATCCGGTTACTGCTGTAGCTATTGAGATGATCGTTGCACATCAATGATTTAATATGAATATTCACTCGACGGCCACTTTAACAGTACTTTACAGATGTATGTATCTGTTTATCATCCACAACTTACGGAAGCCATTTTCTTTACCTTCATCAGTGGTCACTTCCTGACCTCTAGACTGGTTCTGACTGGATGGCTTTCAGGGGCGGCCCACACTTGGGCAGAGTTGTGGGAAAGAAATGAAGGGTGATTCTAGGAAGAGACTTCAGATGCTCTACAAGGATGCTGACTGAAGCACACCCCGCCCCTGCCCACCCCCACCCAAGGAGATTTTAGGGCCACCTGGGGGGAAAAAAGTACCCTTCCGAAGGTGGCGATAGCTGGATGTTCACCCCTTCGATAATCTGTTACACCTGTCTAGACTGGACACAGCCAATAAATTAAAGTTACCGTTCATGGTGAAGTTTAGTTGGCTCAAAAAAAGACCAGTGGAAAACACCCATGTCATTTGGTTTGAGAAAAAAAGGGGATATATATTCGGTAGTGACTCATGTTTGCCTACAGAACTGTAATTACAGACTCCTAGATAACTTACAAATAAGAATAGCAACAACCCTGTAGCCACTCATCACGTATTGTGTAACCTAGCTGTAGTTCCTCTCACAAGAGCGAGTGTTCAGAGGATCTGTAGATACTCTTGAGCCATTATTCCCAGGGTTATCCTACAGGACGATGCCTAAAATCTAAGATGCTTAAGCTTAAAATATGGACCAAGTGAGGAGCAGAGTTAATCTTTCATTTATATCTTTGCAGGTGTCTGTAGAGTGAAGATATTAAAATAGTTTCTTTATAGTCTGTTCTCCATGAGTATATTAAATATATAGTATTTTAATATGTAAATATTAAAATAGTGTAATCAGACAAAGTCACCAAAAGCAACAACTGCAGGTGTATAAACCAGATACTGAACAGACAAGCATTTTCGGTTGCACAAAATTAATTTAAAATAAATTAATTCAGAAACTGAATTTTGACCATTTTTGTTGATCATGAGCTGCCACGGTTTGAACCATCAAATAAATATTGTGGTTTCTCCTAATTTTCTTTCAATAAACAATGCTCTGAAATCCGCAGCCTAAAACAAAATAGTTGTTTATGGAACAAACGTTCGTTGTTTAACCCATAATGTTCTGCACTACGCACTGAAGAAACTTCCAGTATGATATCATCGCGGCAGTGTCACTGAGCTGCGCAGCATGGCAACAATGCAGAAGGATATCTGTTTTTAAACGACTGTTGATGGAGGCGGAGGCGGTGTGATCAACACATAATTACAATCAGCACTATCTCGCCCCTCTGCTGCCGGCCACTCTAATTGTGTTGTGTTGGACGTGGCGCCTTGTGCCATCCAATAACCAAAAACAATCACGTCACCACGGAAACCTAAACGGAGGCCATGGGGATTTCTCTGAGTGCCCTTTCCCACTGTTAAATATTCAACAGGTGGCGGGAGCATATGTTCGCCAGCCCCGATCATGTCACCATGACACATGTAAAATAATCACCTGAAACCGAAGGCCGATTTTAACCACAATTAACCAACCGCAGACAAACGTGCGGTCACGAGACATCAGTTTAGTATGAAATATTTTGATTGTTTCACTGGTCGGTTGATGCTCTTTGGGGGCGGAATTCTTGTATTCGATGTTTACTAACAGGTTGTGATCTTGGTTCACTGCTACGAAATGCCACTGAAGCTTCAAAGAAAACTGTCTCGAAGTAAACAAAATGCGTTTTAGCAACCTTTTGTCAAATCTCAATACACGTTTGTCCCCAAATTACTTTCAAAAATATATATTGTCTACCCTTAGATCTATAATATATAGATTGTCGCTTAAAATAAATATTGTTTAAGTAGTAGGAATAAATCTTTGTCTACGTCTAAACACTGAAACATTCTCCTTCTTTGAATGGATAATTATATTCGTGTGCTCCACGCAGTTCTCACGGTAATTTAAGCTGCCGGCTCCCCCGTTTCTGGTGCGCTAGTGAAGCAACCTCCTCCTCACTGTCACTGTTAACTTTACCGTTACGTTATAGTTTACGGTTGTTATTTTTAAAAGTTTAGCCTAATAATAACCATTTATGAAATGTATTCGCGTTCAGGATATGCGCTTACTCATTTGCGCTTTATAAAATGGGTTAATTTTTCATGCTTCTGGTAATGAGCTGTGTTGAACAAAATCAGTCCATTTTGAACACATTCAAACGAGACAAAATTAGGTTGAGGCATTCAGCTGCAGAAATCTCTCCAAAGACCGCACGGTTAATTTTGATTTGCCTGGTGGTGGTCCTGCTCGATCTGCGTTCTGTCTTTGAAGCCCATCTTTAAGCTACAAAGGCTGTTTTACTTGGGATGCAGCATACATTATCGCGAGTACAATTAAAGCAATCTACCAGCGACGGCAGGGCCGTCTTTGCTCTGACCACGTTCTGAGCCCTCATCTGGCGGACTTTCCCAGAAACCTGACCTTTGCACAAATGGAAACTGTACCAAGAATTAAACATGAAGCAAAATCAGCTGATAGAAGGAGAGGGTGCAACCTCGGGGTCTTTCCCACACCCCCGGCCCTCTTCTCGGGAATGCGCGAGACTTGGGACGTGTGGGGTTGCGCAGCCACAATGCGCGCTCTGATAAAGGTTGCGCTAATAAACTCCTGAATCGTGTAAGTAGCTGGCTTCCTTTGCATAATCGCGAGGCACACGGACGAGTTTAGCCTATTGTGGCATAAAACGAGCCGTCCTCTCTCATTCTTCAAGTGAGTTGGCGTTTTGTACGTTCTTGAAAGACATCGATGTAGTTCGTGAACTCATATAATCACACTTTTCTTCATTAAACGTGACTGGATTACCCACTTTCTGTCATGCTATGTCTCTAGCAATTTAAAGTCTAAGATGTACATGGAAGATTTAAATATGGAAATTCTAAGTTTCCCAAAACCTGCACTGTAATGGTAAAGTCTAATAAATAGTTTTGATTTCATTATAATAACACATTTCAGACTTGTGAAACCAGTCGCACTGGTACTGCTGTCTGGATGACTTTTATGTGACACTGTGTAGTTAACTGAATCTGACAGTTCTAATGTTTTATATTATTTAAAGGAATCCAACAACACCATTTTGAACCCCAAAATCAATATTTGGTTTGCAAGAGCTATTCAGATTCTCTTACTGCTCTGCCCTCAAGTTCAATGAAGCAAAATCTACAATAATCATGAATCTAAAATGTAGCTCTATTGCAGAAATTTAGCCTTCCAAGACCAATAGCAACAGTCCTTAGATGCATATCTTACAGACTTCAGATGTCAGTGATCTCCTCCAGTGACCGTAAGTAGCTCATGTAAGGTAATAGCTTTCCTTATCATGATAACTGTCATGATAGGTAGTCAAAACAAATATGATATTTCATTATTCCCAGTTGTTAAGGCCTAATTAGAGGTTTCTGGCACGCCTGAGTCTTTTGAAACATTGGTCATAGCAATACCTATGGGACCTGGATGGTTGTTTGTCTCTCACCGCTCTCTTGCTTTATAAATAGATGTGAACAATGGCTCAAAAAAAGCATTGTCTGCCCAGTAGACCACAAACGTGTCACAAGCTCAAGAGCTAGAATGACAGTGATGTGTGCCAAAGACGGAGATGTCTGCCACATATTCCGCTGAGTTGTCTCGCTTAAGGAAACAGACGCTTAGTTTTAATCACCGTATTTTACTACTGTACAGATGCTACGTAGATGCTACAAACCAATATCACTCAAATTCTTGCCTTTAAAGACACTGCATTTTATCAAAAACTGGATTACATGGTACACGGTTCAAAGAGATATACTGTATTCCACACATGTGTATCAGTGTTATGTAGGCTGTATGCGAAAAACAAAAAGTGACGGACCCGAGCATAGCTGGCACGGTACGGCATAGCTGTGTGTGTCGCAAACTGCGTAACTGACAGCAAGGGACGTGCACCGTTGTTTGGCAGTGACTTAGTTGTGTAGCCGCATTAGCGGACATCTAAATGTAAGCCATGCCTAGAGCCAGTGGGGCAGAGAGCCCGAGGGCCTGGCTCAGATAAAGACACCCAGGAGGCCTCATCATGTTTCTGGCTGAGAAAGAGAAGCCAAGGACCTGACGAGGGATGGCCCTAAGTCTCCAGCCTGCATTCTATGAATGAGCGGCATTCTGCTTAGGGCAGCACGCATTACGCAGTGGTTTATTTTCGCGCCCCAGTAATCAACAGCCCGATCAGGGTCCCCGCTCGCACGGAGCCTGTTTTTCCAGAGCGTCGACTCGGGGCCGTCCGCATGCCTCCCCGTGCTGCCTGCCCCGGAGTCCGCTGGGTCCATGAGAAAGTGTGTCTCATAGCCTTTATTTAGCCCCGAAAAGAATGTCTGCCTCCCACCCATTTGATACCGTAGCCTTTCTTGGTGCTCAGTATTCCCAAGGTGAGTGTAAATGTTTTATGGAGTGTCTGAAAGGACAAAAAAGTATTCTCACCAACCACACTGTCTCGGAGAAAAGGCTTGGAACCGTGACAGTTGGTAATAATAATAATTATTATTAACAAAAAGTTACCAGCAACAAAATTGAAAGTAGTTCAGTAATCACTACACACCATAAATCTAATATGTTTTCTGTCAAATGAATTTGGAATATTTGTGCATGACCTTTAATATAAGACTTGTTGTTAATCATGATTTTTTTTATTGTTGTTAATGAATTGCTCTATAGAAACTATGAACTTGGCAATGCTCCTCACACCAAAACCACAGGATATTTGTAACCAATAGAACCAACAGTTACGCATAAACGATAATCTAATGAGGCACTCTGGTTGATTTGCGGAGATCGATTAGCCACGGACGTCGGTGTCCCCGTCTGCTCCCTGCTGCCCCTGTGCCAGGGTATCCAGCCGTCTCGCAGGCCTCCAGTGGCCGGCGCGGCCGCGTCTCATTACGGAGCTATGTGTAACAAAAACAAACCCGCGCTCCCACAGTGTTTATCTCGCGGAGAGCAATGTGCCCGCACATCAAAGGCTGTGGGAACAGACGCCGCTCGGAGCGGCAGCTGCGCTCGGATCCTGCCCACGCCCTTCCTGTTTGCTGCGGCCTACCTTGGGGCTATTATTTCCCCAACAGCCCGGCGGTACCTCCCCCTCCCTTCACCAGCGTCTCCGCCATCGCCACGGCAGCCGGCCCCTCCGCTCCCAGGGCGCCCCCTTCGCGCAGACCGCGCGACTCTCCCGAGAGCGCTGTTGCCGGCCGACCATTGTTCCTTGCAAGAAGACCAAACAGGTCCTGCAATGTTTGATGGGTAATTTCACATTATTCTGTGTACGTCGATATAAACACAGAGAAAAACAACCACAAAAGCCACCGAAACAGATTACTTTAACAAAGCACGGAAAACCTAACTTAAATATAAACGAAATGTTTAGTGCCTCATAGTGTCTTATATAGTAATGGGAACATCAGAATTGCCTTAGCTGTTTATATATAACAATAACTGAAATAATAATTGAAATACAGGTAAAGTAATATACAGGGATTAATAAACAATGACCGCATTGTTTAATTATGGACAGCATGTAATGACAAAAACCTTTTGTCTGCATAAAGAAAAGCATTGTGTGGGCAGTAGTTACCTTCATCCCCCTTTATCTCCTGATCCTGCCTGCGTAGGGACCCTTCTAATCCGACACTTCCTGTGTGGGACAGAGAAGGGCATGCTCCGAGCGAAAGAGGGAATAGCCGGATCTCCAGCTGCCGTCACCCCTCTGAGATGTTGGGAGCGTTCACAGACATCCCGCCGTGTCCGTGCTGGGCCACATCAAACAGAGCAGCCCAGAGGTCTCAGAGCCCTGCTGCCTGTGACCCCCCAGCCCTGTCTGGACACGTGGCGTGACCCCCCTCCCTGGCTCTCAGGGGCCTCTTGCAGACACTCGTGCACAGGGTCAGACAGTGGTAACACGCCTCACCACGCCAGCCTGAATTTGACACCCAGCTGTGGGGACTCAAAGCCCCAGTCGAGATGTTTTGGGAAAAGTTTCTTCAGTAGTTCTAGGCTGGATGGGGGCTTTTAGCTTTATCTGGGGCCGGCTGGGTACTCACGCAGTGGAGGACCTAGGGGCAGCAGAACCACCTTTGGCTTCTTGGTTCCCAAATGGTCACACTGACTGACACATCTCACTTTCCTGGCAGTGCCGCGTTAAAATGTCCTGTCTTGGGGTTTGGTGTACATGTTCAGTAATTACAACATCAATCAGCAGTTGCTGTAACTGGGAGGAGAGTGTTCCGACTCTCATAGGCAGTTACTCCATTTAAAGTAAAAGGGATCTTCTAATTTATTCTCTGAAGCATTTTATTTAAAATTGTAAGTGAAAAAGAAGCCTTGTGTTTAAGATGTGTGTGTGTGTGTGTGTGTGTATATACATATATATATATATATATATATATATATACACACACACATATATATACCTTGTGTGTGTGTGTGTGTGTGTGTATAGTTTCAGCTATAATTCATTTAATCTCAGTGCAAAACCAAGAGCAAATTTCGGTTAGTTTCAGTTCGACTGTGTGCAGTCATACTGCTCCTGCAAGGGACATTACTGACCACCAACAAAACAAAACCTTACCACTGGGAAACAGAAGAGTTTTCTTTACCATTTCATCTTGCTTGGGCACACGTGAGAGCAACAAATCTGCATTCTGCATTACACGCTCAGGGTCAGGGTCACGCTCAGGGTCAGGGTCAGGGTCATGTTCAGGGTGCCTCGCTGCTTTTTCAGGGTTGATTTCATGCCCTCGCTGTATGCAACTATGGGAAAAGGAAATCAGAGAGTAAGTGGGCTCCACTGTGAAACCCCTGCTGATAACTTCACTAACGGTGCTGATTTGGACACAGCTGGACATATTTCAACACTGTATGTGTTTATCCAGCACGGTAGATGTTAATTCAACACTGGGGATTTTGCTGTGAAGTACAAGGCTAATGAAAGATTAAATGGCTCCTTAATCACTAAAATTACAATAACGCGCTTAGCAGGTCGCTCTTTACGCTATCACCTACTTAATGATATTAGAACGTTTGTTGGAATAGCACTGGTTTAAAAAGACGGCCTTTGAACTCACTCTGACTTCCAGCGTAGCAGAGGGCGAAGCAATCGAAACATGATGCATGTCCGTGACCTCTGTTACGTCAGCCAGGGGGACAGGAAACGGGCACACATGTTGAGGCAAATGAGCGGTTAGCAAACACCCATTATACTCTTGATTGATGTGTTTAAGTTAACCAGATGCCTGAGGACAATACAAGTTCCTGCCGTATTAACCATATTCACAAAAGAAAAACAGCATTTCTAACAATGAGTGTGGAGCATGGTGGGCTTCAGCTTACAGATTTTAGTTTATTTTTGGTTGCAGTAGTAAGTTATGTTAGATTTCATGTTAGATATTGTTGGTTTATGTTATTCTACACTCGCATGCATTTAACAGCCAAAATAGCTTCTTTCTGATGATTTTTTTCAACAGTTTGTGATCTCAAGACAGAAAAGCACCTGTCACGCAAACCAGCAGCAGGTTCTGCTTCCTGTTCCTGTCAGTGTTCCACCATGAGGCTTGTCCGAGGCTCTGCAGGACACACAGGACACAGGACCTGACAGGCAGGATGTGACATCAGGACCGCATGGAAGCCACTGCGCAGGCCCATCATGAATAGCAGCGCTCGGTGAGAAGCAGACGTGAAGGTGAGAAGGTCCTGAGGTCCTGCTTCCCATCCTCACGTCGGCCGTATGTCCTCAACTGGCCATAAAATGTGAATTTCCGCCAAAAACGCAAAAACAGACTTATGAATGATGTTAAAGAAGTGGACGTTCTGGTCACAGACAATAACTACATTTGTCAATTCACCATCTCTTGTAAATGGTTTTGTCACATACGCCATCATATTCTGAATACAGAAACATGCAACCAGCACCAACTTGTGGAACTGTTGATAATGCTCACTGCTTGACCCAATAGGATTTCACTCTTACTTACAGTGAGCACACGTGCACACCCAGGGGATGCTGCTCCGCCAGCCGACTGGCTCCTCTCGCTGCCTCCCCCTGCTAGCCAGCCGAGGAGCCCCCGCGCACCCGAGACGTTCCCGCCGGGGCCAAACCGAGCCCGGCCGCCACATCCCGCATAGGAAGAGGGAGAGTGCAGCCGCGGCCGGTGGTATCCGCAGGCAACAGCGGCGAGCCTCGCAGCAGCCGGTGCATGGTCTCCCAGCCTAACCCCCCTGCCCCCGCTCCCCGACCACCGCCCTCCCCCGACCCCACCACCGCTGACTCTCCGCAGCTGTTGGGACGACGGCAAGAACTGAGCGTGTCATTATTCTTCCTAGCGCTCTGGCCTCATCCTGTTGCCCAGGCGAACAATGAACTGCCACTTCCGCCTCTATTCACTGCCCCTCTTTCACTGAGACCATGTAAATAGTTCGTTCAATAGGCCCACCGATCTGCAGATCCCGTACCCTTTTATGGCACCGGCACAAGAATCGTTCAGATCTGAAAGTCTTTTTTTTTTTTTTTTTACCCTTTCTGCACGTTATCCAAAAAAAAAAAAAAAACACCTAAAGTTGTCCTCATTCTGTATAAACCTGAAGTGCTGGGAGCCGAAATTGCTTTGAGACCAACTGTGATCACGTAAGTGTGATCACAATATGAAATATTCCTTGGGCTCTTTTGTGGGACCACCTGAGTACTGAAGGATGTCAACACTGAGTATACTGAGTACTGAGTACGCGCAAAGTAATGAAGAACGGTGTCGTTTTTTAGCCAGATAAACAGCTGCCGGGTCCCGTTTAGATGTTACTCCATGAGAACACCTCCTATTGCTGATCTCTCCCATCCATCCACCCTGCTGCTCCACCCGCCAGCCCTCCTCCGCTCTGATATGGGACGATAAGCCGCAGACTGCCAAGGGGGCTGCGTCTGGGAGTCGTTGTGGACACCTCCCTTCGTCTCGTCCCTGGTGTGAACGTGGGGAGATTCCTGCAGCTGATCTTGGCCCTCCCGTTGACAGGTATTTTCCAGGCCTGGACCACCATAGCCGCGGCCGTGGGTTCCCGCGAGCTTGGCCGCCCCTGCTTTGGCATCACCGTATCGCTGATCTGGGTCCTGCCGGCGGCCCGCCTGCCAGATCTCGTTCCTCCACTGGGCCTGATAGCGCCGGCTGACCCTGCTGTTGTCACGTTCTCCCCTGGCCTGATCAGTGCCGCGCGAGACGCAGCCCCAGAGGTCCAGAGGTCCAGAGGTCCAGAGGGTCAAGCATGTGTTTGCTGCAGCTCTCCACCTGTTCACACCACTGATAGGCCGCAGTGCCGGATAGCCTGGCGTTGTAGCGAAAGAGCCTTGTGAAAAAGGATTTGTCCCTATTCCTCTGTTTTTGAATATTTGCCACATCAAATGTTCTCCGATTCTTGTGCAAATAATGCAAGACAATCAGAATATGAGGAAGAACAAGCAGAGTTTTGAGTCTTACAATGCCCATATCACTTTTCTGAAATGAATTTTTATAGTTTTGTTTCTTTTAAGCATTTTGGAGGAGGACTTACTCATGTGCTTTGGATTGCTGTCTTGTCTCATGAATGTCCACATACACATGAGCGGAGACTCTCCTGCGGGATTCTCCTAGGAAGCAAAATTTATGGTTGCAATAACTGTGGCCCAGGCCCTGAGGAAGAAGCAAAGTATCTCCAGACCATCTCACTACCACCAACGTATCTCATGCCATATATAGCATTACCTTGGATTTGTTAATACATGCAACATTATTCCAAAAGTGTTATTCCGAGGTGTTATTTGAGATAATCGTAGTAATTCAACAGCGTTACATTACTCTTTGACACACAACAATGTGAAATAAATTGCAAAAAGCAAAATAATGGTAAATATAATTCCTGCCTCCACAGTCTGATCCACCAAACACTGATCTGAAAACACTTGAATCGAAAATAAAACCGATTTAAGCCAAGTTCAAGATTTTTGCTGGCAGGCACAAATTGCTGTTTTAGAATGTGATGTACACACATCAGAATGATATTGAAAGCTTATAGAGAGCTGCACACTGCCAGGAACACCACGCTGGTCTGACCCCGCCCACCACTAGCACTGTGCAGTGAGATCACACCTATTGTGCTGCCTGTGCATCCTGCCTGCTGGCACAGTTCTGTGTGATGGCAGCATGGTGGGTTTGCCTCCTTACAGCAATACACAGAAGGCTGGTGGCTCGTGTACCACAGGTCTGTGATTTCAGTGTCTTGCCCTGATAGGTCCTTGCCAAGAAGCGACTTCCTGCGTCGCTCAAAAACTCTGTGGCTCCTCAGGGTGAGCGAAGCGCACCGAGGCCAAGGAGAACACCCGTGTCTGGGATGTCTGCGGGAGGCCCTCTGGGGCCACTGTCTGGAGGCTGCGAGCTCTGTTTCTCCTTGAGGGCTGTTTGGGTTTCTCGCGTGAAAGGCGGGAGGTGGAGGAACACGTGCCGATCTCGTGAGAATGCCACTTCACCTTGCCCTCAGATAAATGATCACGCTTTGTGTTCGTTTAGCTGGAAGTTTATGTTCCACGCATGTTTGTGTTCTTCGCCGCGTTCGAGAGCCTTGTTCCAGACAAATGTACTCACCTAGCATCCCTAAAGGCAGATAGAACCACAGGCTAGTTCCCTTATCAATTTTAATCTGTTACGTACTTAACCTTTTATCTCCCAGCCTGAGAAGTTCCGACTTATCACTCCTCAGATTACCCTAACAGCCTCGGTCCTCGCTAATTCTAAAGAGAAGTGTCGTGTTGTTTTATTTTGCTCCGGTGTGGGTGTGAGGCTAACGATGAGCACAGATGTCGACAGTTTCTCTTTTTTCTTTTTTTTTTGTTTGATGTCCTTTGTGGCCTGGTGGAGAGGAGGCTGCTGGTTTCATTGGCTGCTGTCGCGTGCATATCTCTTTCCCAGACTGCATCCTGCGGGCCGGGGCCGAGATTTCACAGTGGTCGGGTCACTTTCGGCACAGCTGATGGCTCCCTCCCTCTTGGCCGCTAATTGCTTTAACATATTTACCTCTGGAGTCCCGTCGGGCTGTGGGTGTCCACGGCAGCTGTAGCGTGGGGGAGGGGGAGGGGCTGCCACCAATCCAGGTCTGGGCCAGGAGACTTTCGCTGGTGGCTTGCATAACAGGACTGTAGCTCATGGATGTATTTGTTACAGTAGGGGTGATCACACTACTGCTGCCATGTGTCTCATAGTATGTGCCAGCTTAGGAGAGAGACACACCAAAAACTGAACCGCTGACTTCAAAGTAACGGTTTTGAGGATTTAGAGATGGCTTTTCACCCCATGCTGTAATACTGGACATGGGTGTGTGTGAAAATCCACAAATTAGCTCAGGGTGCTTAGGTAGAAAGTGTGTATGTGTGTGTGTGTTCTGTCTGTGCCACAGTGAAAACAAAGTATGTGTAACAATGGCGGGAGCGAGGCCTGAACAATAGGAGCTGCATGCATAGAAGGGAAACCCAAAGCTTCCTCAGACTTACGTAGCCTAACAGGAAACTCAGGTCTCTGGACAGGAAGTTGAAAAAAGAGGCACCTGCCTGTAGAATCTCTCCCACTTTGGCCTCAGTTGCTCGGTGGAGTGGCTATGCTCGACACACTCTACCTTACCTTACCTTTGTTTTTATGACTCCACTGCACTTTCTCTGGACGGCACGCTCGGTGCCAACACGCGGCAGCGGCTGGGATTAGCGTGCCTGGCGGTCGCGGGGTGGTGGGGGCGCGGGGGCGAGCTTCGGACGTGGCGACGGTAGAAAGCTACGGGCGCAGGCCAGCCCGGAAGTGGAGAATGGCAGGAAAGGCTCTGTTATTCTGGCCCATTCTGTACGGCGCTGGGCCGCACGGCGCCTGGAACCCGTCTGCAGCGTACCCGCTTCCCAGGATATCCGACTCGCGACCGCCGCTCCGACTCAACGCCAAATATTTCACTCCTGAGACTCGCAGGGCTTCCTGATATAGGATGCACTTGCTTGTCTCTCTGTGACCTTAAACACCAATAAAGGGCCTATAATTTGCCTCTGGAGTCAAGGGGCGTGGGGTGTATTGGCCTGCACTATTGTGAGTCTCTCACTCGCTAGGAAAACAAGCAGATGCCTGTTGATCTCTGATGGCTGCAGTAAGGAAACATGGGGACTGTTTATTCAGCATCAGGTTGTTGTTTTTGTTAGCAACTGAAACAACAGTTAGAGGTTATTACTTTTGTTCAATGAAATCTGCAAGGAGCGTTGCTTTTCACAATGGGAAAGAATCACTGTGGGTCCTCCTTGATCGCTCTGTGTATTTACCACAAATATTGCATCGTTAAAAGAAACTTTTGAAGCCTCAACATGCCATAGATACTTACTCAAAAAAAAACAAAAAATCCCAGAAAAATATGATTCTGGCTTCAGAACCTTTTACATTTTCTTTTTATTTTATTGCAGAAATGTTCCCCACCATTCATTTTCACATTCACAGAAAGAGCCCGGGCCAAGGATGCCTTGGCAACGCTGGGGTTGCCATGAAGCAGTTAACTCGGTTTGAAAGCGGCAGCTCACGAGTGACTAAGGGCAGCCTTGTGTGAGGAGGAGGGCTTGAGACTGTGGCCGTCGCTGTTGTTTTCATTGTGTGCTTGGGACTTGGGGAGGGTAAAAACAATAATGCATGTAATGCTGACTTTGGAACAGGTCCACACAGCTTTTCCCAGACTGGGCAGCCTTGGGAACCACTGATATCGTGGTGCACCAGGGCCAGGCCTCTCGCTGGGTGCAGGGGCAGAGCTGCACGACCGCACGCCCGCATGCCAGCAAGCCCCATACGGCCCGCACGCCCCATACAGCTCACGCGCCCCGCGTGCCCCACACACCCGCACACCCCACACGTCCCGCACACTCCGCGCACCCCACACGTCACCTATGCCTGACAAGCCCCGCAGGCCCCACTCTGCGTAAGTATGTGCAGGATATGAAAGGAATCCTTCCTCCTGCACGGGAACAGAAACAGAAACATTTGCATGATCTCAAACTGCAACCTCAGCCCCCTCAGACATCCTGTGAGGCTGGAGGTGCCCAGTACTGTGAATCACGCCATAAGAATCCCACAGAGGCGGTTGCGACGGCACGTTCTCAGCTCCCCCCCCCACCCCGCGACAGACACGGTGGCGGACGAGTTCCGGTCTTCGCTGAGCAGTCAGACCTCGTGCTGATTAGAGCGCCTCATGTGTTCTGTGGGCCAAGGATGGTGCATGAAAACAACCAGATAACAGGGGGCTCTCTGCAAAGCCGTGTTGCCTTTCGCAGATTAAAGTAAAATTAGCACACCTTCGAGCAGGGGTTTGGCTGCCCAAAATAGATTTCAACGCGCTGAAGAGCTCTCTATACACACCTGTCATATGTAACATTAACTAACCGAGCTACTGACTCATGATGTATTTTAGAATTACTTAAGACCTCCACAAAGCCTTATCTCTGGGCAGCATTGTCATAGCTTCATACCTAAAAAAAAAACTCTTTAGGAGGCCGTGTCCATCAGCAAGGGGAAACAGGGGAAAGTCCGGGGTGTGTGAAGGCAGTCGGCCGGCTTTAATTAGCCTGTGTAGCCACACACCTGGGAGAGAGCAGCAGTCCTCACTGGCCTATGAGAGGCTGCTGACAGGCTGATTGGAGCTGTCTGAGCAGGAGGCTGGACACAGGCCAGGGCAGCAGACGCACAGGGGCTGTGCAGCACCCGTGAAATGTGGAGCCGTGAAGGCCTTGTCTGGCCACTGTAATGACAGAAGGGAAAACACACTTTATCACGTGTGAGGAGAGAGGGAGAGAGAGAGAGAATGAAAGAAAGAGTAGATTTACTTTTGTTATTGTTATTCAGAACCCATGGGTGCTGATGTACCTTCAATGTCCTGGTAATTGCAACGGTTCTTAATTGGAGCTTTTAAAATTTACAGCCTTCGAGTTCTGGAACTTTCTATTCGCTCAGGGAAAAAAAGCAATAAACAGTCAAACAACTCTCTGCTCAGTAAGCTGCAGAAATGAATGTGAGAAAGGTCACGACCTGCCCCAGCTCGGCGACAGTAGCCGGGCATCACCACGGTTCTACATCATGTTAGTTCAGTTGAGCACGCAACAAACAAACAAGGTAAAGAATAAGGCAGCAAGCGGTGGAGGGGGGTTGTTGGTGTTGTGGGTGGAGGTGGTGGCTGTGGTGCCTCTTGGCCAGCACCAAGCTCCCGGTGGCAGCGGCTCTGCGGGCCTTGCCGGCCCTCCCTGTGTGCCCAGCCGTCTCTCACATGCTGATTGGGTTTCAGTGAAGCACACCAAGCTGTGGGAACAAGTTATCATGCTGGCCAGCTGCCTGGGAGACTGTGCTACGCTCCAGCAGGGTGAAGGCACATGACGGAAGGGGGATGGGGGGGCACCCAAACAATGTGCTGTCTTCACTGTTCAACCCAGGAAAGTCATTACTGGAGCTGGAGTCCACCACTCTCTCTCTTTCTCTCTCTCTCTCTCTCTCTCTCTCTGTATGAGAAAGAGAGAGAGATAAAGTGTGTGCATGTGTCTATGCATATTTCAGACATATTAAGTTCAGTAAAAGCAGAAAAGAAACTTATACGCATGTTCATGTAACTGTAAATCCATATTAAGTTACTTCACATAAGCTGATAAGTATGTTAGCATTTGTGCAACGCACTTGAGAGCATTACTAACCTTAAAAAAAAACTTTGCGAGTCTTTCTGAGTAGGCTCAGGTTTTTTGGTGTTTTTGGTGTTTGGCGTTCACTCCTTTAGTCCTCCGATCAGACTTTGTTTGCTAGTGTCATCATATACAGCAGTGTGACAAGCCAGTGGCATCTATCTATCTATCTATCTATCTATCTATCTATTTGTGTTGTCAGGTGTTTTTTATATGCATGTTTATTTCTTTATTTAAAAAATATGTGTAAATCTGTGTTTATTAAAAATTATGAATTAAAGGTTCGTTTCTGTGCCCAGCCAGGTAATGATTTTGAACAATGTAAAAGCTTTTTGGCAGGTGTGCGTACTTTAAAAATGCAGTCCAAAAACGCTTTGACATTTTTTTTCATTCTGATTCGCTCGTGAGCTTGTGTGTGTGTGTGTGTGTATGTGTGTGTGTCACGGTTTAAGGCGATCGTGGGTGTTACGCACAAGCTCTGAAGCCGGGCAGAGTCATTTGTCTGGAGAACTTGGCCAGCCCTCTGAACGAAGCCTGAGACTTCAATTCGGTGGCTCGGGGCGCGCATTTTCTGCTGTGGGTGTTCCTAAGCAGGAGGTGGGCGTCAACGCTCCTCCGCATCTGCGACTGAGGCTCCAACGGTTCGTGGGAAAGAAGTTCAGAGGGATTTGTAAAGTCACAAGCTAGGACTACCTGTGTGCACACGCTTCTCCGAGGACACGCTCCCGGCTTTTCAATCATCATGAAGCGGCCTTGTGAGGATACTACTTCTGACAGTGATATGGATGAGACCATTGATGTGGGTAGCGAGAATAATTATTCGGGGTAGGTTTGCAAAACTGCTTATCTGTGCAACATGTTCATTAGGCTACATTCAAACCTGGCGCTAATTGTCTCCTCAGTGCTCGATAGAAAGCACCGTCATACATTTTGTTGTTTTAACCCAGTGGAGAAAAATTGTTTGTTTTAGTTTACTGTCGAATCGTTTATCGAGTTTAATGGGTTATTGCATTTTTAATGTTTTTTAATGCTTCTGACATAAGTCCATTGCGATTTGTAATGACAGCTAGGATTTGATCCATATCAGGAGTAATTAATTAGAATTCATTTAACATTTCATAACAATGAATAATACTAATCGTTACATAACTGTAATTAATCGATTTTCATTACACGTGCATCCAGGCAAAGCAGCGGGTCGTTTATAAGATGTGGTTCCCCCACTACCACTTCCCAGGTTATGGCCCGAAAGAAACGTAGAGGGGTAAGTTAATTATAGCAAATATGCTCCTTTCCCTCTTGCAAATTTTAGAGACATGTAAGTGAATCAGCTAATGCCACTGTGTTTATTATCCTAGATCATTGAGAAGAGACGACGGGATAGAATAAATAACAGTCTATCAGAGTTACGTCGCCTGGTGCCAACGGCATTTGAAAAACAGGTTAGTTTATATGAAAACATTTATGTCTCTGCCTGTTGATCTACTAAACAAAATCATCCACAGGAATAACAGTGAGTTTACCTAGAATATGATACAACAGCCATAAATAAAAGAAGGAAAAAATTAAATATGATTTAAACGCAATGAAGAAAACAAGAATTCTGTTTCTTAGGGATCTGCTAAACTAGAGAAAGCCGAAATACTGCAGATGACAGTGGATCACCTAAAGATGCTTCAGGCCACAGGAGGGAAAGGTAAGGCTTTAATTGGCTTCTCCTTCTTCTGTTCTTTCACACTCTCTCTCTTTCTCTCTCTCTCTCTCGCCCTTACTCTGTTGTGAAATGTGAGTGAGGAGCTCCTTTTTGACTAGATTAAAGGAGTGGAAGTCAATGCTAATGGCAGGATTGAACTCGTGGGAAAGCGTTGGCAGGACAAAAGAAGCACTTGACCCTGGGATTGTGTTTGCTTTCATAAATCCGTGGGAGGGGAGTGGGCCACATTCACTGGCCGCCCTGTTGGGGGTTTGTTTGGGCTTTCCAGGGAGTGTAAAAATCGGTGCACTGGGGAGACAAAACAAACATACAAACAGCGCAGGACAATCCTAGGCCTGTTTAGGGTTAGAATCCCTGGCCCATGGGGCTGCATCGGGGCAAAGCAGCCCTCACCTTATTCATTAGCGCATTCATCAGCTGTTGGATTCATTAAAGTCTCTGATAAAAGAGCCGTGTTTATAGGCTTTTGGTGTTCATGTTTTAGGTGTTCTCTCACTCTCCCTCGCTCTGTTTAGGGTATTTTGATGTCCATTCCCTGGCTATGGACTTCATGAGCATCGGTTTCCGCGAGTGTCTGACAGAAGTGGCCCGGTACTTGAGCTCGGTGGAGGGGCTGGACTCCAGTGACCCGCTTCGCGCCCGCCTGGTCTCGCACCTCAGCAGCTGCGCCTCCCAGAGGGAGGCGGCCGCCATGACCTCCTCCATGGCCCACCACCAGCAGGCCCTCCACCCGCAGCACTGGGCGCTACACCCGCTGCCCGCCGCCTTCCTGCAGCAGAGTGGCCTGCCCTCCACGGACGGTCCCTCTGGCAGGCTGGCGGAGGTACCGCAGCGGGGCTCGGCGCTGCTCACCGCCTCCTTCTCGCCCACAGACTCAGCGTTGAGGGCGCCCCCTACGGGCAGCGTGGCGCCCTGCATGCCACCGCTCTCCACCTCGCTCCTGTCGCTGTCGGCCACTGTGCAGGCGGCCGCCGCCGCTGCAGCCGCTCACACCTTCCCGCTCTCCTTCCCCGGGGGGTTCCAGTTGTTCGGCCCCGCGGCCACAGCTTCTTCTGTGGCCTCCTCAGCTGTGAGCCCCTCCATATCCACCTCTTCCACATCCCAGCAGAGCTCTTCCAGCTCCACCAGCAGTAGCAGCAACAAACCATACCGCCCGTGGGGGACTGAAGTGGGGGCTTTTTAAGTGTGGGACCTGACGTGGCCTTGTACACTTTCACAAGCCTTTTACACTTTGTCGACGGGGGACGGACTTTTAATCCTGAGGACGATTTCTGGCCACTGTTATGGCGTTTTGGTCCCTTCTACACAATCAACTATACAAGTGCCTGCATGTATATCACAAATGGAACTTCTTAGGATGAAAAAGTATGGATCGTGTGTCTCTTCATCGTAGCCAATGGATGTGTGGATGATCGATTGGTCATTTTAATCAAATGACCCCATCACTCTCGTTCTGTCATCTTCTTCTTGTCTGTTTTGTTTTGTCTCCCTGGCTTGAACCAAGGAGAAATACCATGATCTTTTTGTCTCATGCTAACCTTGCTTTGCACCAAGGAATGTTTGACAGTTTCCACAGGAGAGTGTGACTAAAATATTGCATTTGAGATGTAAATGCTTAACCTGTGGAGCTTGTGTAATTTTTGTTTTCAAGTACTCACAGATATCATGTCTTTTATTTTGACTAAACCAGAAAATTCTCAAAGAAACCAAAGGTTTTGAAAGGTTTTCCAGATCATATGAGGTGTGAATGTTATAATCTATAAACTAACGACTCAGTCTGTAAATATGTATATGTGTAAGAGTGTAACTAAAGTTTATACTGAAGCTAAAGAGAGCTGTATAGTGGTATAAAGATGCACTTCAATCACTACTGTTTGGAGGGACGGGATTCTCTCCACCTATGAAAACCACACCGTACCTGCAAATTTGCATTACAGCACACACACACTATGTGCTCATGCTGTATTTCAGATTTGCCAGTAAATGACACTACTGTATATTTTTTAAAACCCGTGCCTGCTCTGTAATATGTAACCGTTTTCTATGCAAAAGGAAAAATGCTGATTTCACAAATTAAATTCAGTGCTTTTTATTTGAACTCCAAGACCCTGTCCCATAATTTCTCCCCTTCTCACCACAGTTGGGGAAGGGAATTGTTTCTTGAAACACAACCCAAATTCCATAAAGAAAAAAAACAGCAAAAAACAGTGAAGTGAAGAAAACAATAAGCTCTGATGTGGTTTTAAATCACGCAACGGAAACCAACAAATAGGAGAAAACAAATGCAATTATGTGTGCCACTTTGGAATTTAAAGAGTTATAAATCAGATTTCTATTGCACGGTCCTTTCCCATGCTCGGGTTGTATGTTCCAGCCACACTGAGTCTGCCTCATCCGCTACTGCTGCGAGGGAAAAAAGAAATTAATGAATAAGGTAAAATAAAAATCGACACACAAATCTGTGTAAAAGGAACCATTTCATTCCATTTACTTTAGAATTTCGAAAGAAATGTCAGTGATTTTAATGCTTTTTATTTAGTTTTGCTTGTTTTGATAATGCTACTTTTGCTACATCTGTCATCAGTTAACTTAATCAGTTCGTAAGATTTAAGAAGACATGGGTTCAAGCTGACAGTAGCATTCAACGGAGAAAAAAACATTGCCCGGCTGCCCCGGGAAGAAAAAGCAAGACGAACGCAGCCCGTCGTGACGGGTGTGAACCACGCGGGCCTCAGAGCTTCACCGTACAAAGCATGAAAGCAAGCAACGTTGGTCACTCCTGCCCAAGACGGTTCTCTGTGCCACCCTAATCCACTCCCATTATACGGGGGTCTGTTGGACAGTTTTACATTGGTAAATCACTGTCACGCCATTAAATCCCTTCCTTAAATTCCTAAAAGAAAAAGTATCAGGATTTCCAAGTGAATAGGGATTAGGGCAAACAGCGGCTGCTGCCCACCGCTATGCCTGGGAACAGGGCAGGGCCATAAATCCACCGGTTATCTGCATTAGAGCGGCTAGTTCTCATGCCGGGCCCCAGCCTTTGAAGCAGCCGTCGTATATCAAGGGTGCACATGATCTCCCCATAACGTCACGCGTCATGCCAAAAACATGTTCAGGGAGCTTTGCAACATTCTTTACACAATATTTCATATATTTAATAGCATCTCCTCCAAAAAATGCAATGATTGTGTGTGCGTTTGTGTATGTGTGTTTGTATGTATGTGCTTATATATAAATGGGCCTATATATTTTCTTCGAACCCTGGAAAATGAAATATGTAGCATGCTACAGTCAGAAATAACCAGAGATCTTACAGATAATAAATTCATTCATATAAGAATATTGCCTAAAAGTGAATGTCAAATAATCGTGAAGAATTCACGTGATGTTTTGATACCCTGTGATAATTTTATAAATTGTGTCATTTTAATAACTTTCTTGCGCTCCGCCCGCCGCCGAAATGTTGAGCAATATCTCCATCCAGGGGTTAAATAGTGTACATGCATTGCTGCTGATTTGAACAGTCTTGAGAATCTTTGCAGGAGTAGGTTAATAAGAATTTAAAGAAAAAATAAACGGTGTATTAATTTTTCTTGATAAATATACCCTAGCCAAGGAAATACCATTCAAACGACGTACAAGAACAAACATATAACATATATGTTTATTTTAATACACGAGATAACCACATGAGTTATCCAAGAACCGCATTATAAAAAAATCTACTCCGTTAACCTACGTTATTTGAACGTCGGGACGTTATGTCCAAATATTGAAGATTTATGAATCTCAGGCATCAAGGTTTCGCCGGCAAATTATCTCAACCAATGAGAAAGTTTGATATTTGTACCTCGCCAAATGGACCAATAGTCGCTCTTTTCTCTCGTCTATTTGTCAAAATAAGGAAGTACTCTAGTACTGTACTTCTTCATGAGAAGGCGCAATGTTGCAAAATGTCTTTCTGAAACGTGCGTGTTTCATAAACTGGGTTCCAGACGAAAACACATTTTCAGTAGTATCACGAAATAATTAATGTAACTTTAGTAAAAACGTGGGTACTTCATTTGATCCAAGAATGCTTGCAAACTAGCTAAACTGTTTCTTAGCTAGCCAACTAGTCCATTTAACTAATGAATAGATGACTCGTATGTAGCCAGCCGCTATACTAGAAGTTCACAGGTAACGCGGTATTCTTAGTATTAGCTCGCTGACCGTGGCGGAGCATGAAGTCGTTCAGGTGTTCTGCTCGACACGGTTATGCTGTGGAGTTCTCCCCCTTTTTCCCCACAAGGCTGGCGTGCGCCACTTCTCAGTATTACGGCATAGCAGGTAAGATAGGAGAGCGTGTAAAAACATGACTGGCAGAAATAACGTGCATTTATTTCGAATTGTATTCTAACATAAGCAGCTGATAAATAGCTGATGCATTCAAACTGTGTGTAAAGCTGAGAGATCGTGCAGTGCAGGAAGACCCTGGAAATTGAAATGAGAACGAGTGTATTAATGTTGTTTTGTGATTTTAGATTTTTGTTCATTTTAGGATGTGGAACATTGTTTGTGCTGGAACAGAGAGAAGATGATATTCTTCTCTTAAACAGGTAAATTTTGCATACCTTGTTAGGTTACAACCTAACGGTCCAGAGATGTATGGAGAATGCATATTGTTACATTTGAGAATGAAGTTATAATATGCAGTATAACAATATAGCCTTATTTAGCTGGAAATAACCTGAGCCGAAACATACCAACAGCTGCCAAGAATGGAAAACAATATGACTATGTGCCTTGTTGTACATTAAAACATGAACACACCAGTGGACCCCTTATTGGCCAATGTTAAAGCCAATAAATATAAATGTTAAAGTAGTGCACTTTGCATATTTCAGCCTTTTGAGATGTCAGTATGTCTGACTTTTTGCTTATATAGCTATAACTGTGCGGAAACAATATACACCATCTGCTATAACTTTAAAACCATCTGTCTTATATTATGTCTGCACCCTCTAAAGCTGCCAAAGCAGCGTTGAAATGTCAAGGCATGGACTCCACCAGACCTCAGAGAGGAGCAAGTCACCTTCTCCTACTGTTGATGCTTACATGCCCTTTGTAGGCACTTTACGCTGTGGGCAGGGGTCAGTGTGGGTACCATACACAGCAAGCTGTGTAAGCAGGTTGTTACATCTTTCTGTCATCGCCAGCATTAACTTTTCATAAATTGGTGCTAGAGTAGGTCTTCTGTGGGATCAGAACAAACCAGTTAGTCTTTGTTTCTCATGTGGATCAGTGAGCCTTGGGCATCCACGACCAGCATTTGTCCACCTGTCGCCCACTTTTGGTAGAAGTTAAGCCCTGCAGTGCATGAACACCCCCCAACAAGACCTACTATTTTGGAGATGTTCAGTCACAGTCATGTAACCATCACGATTTGATTGTCCATTTTTATTGCTTCCAACACATCAGCTTCAAGAACTGACTGTTCATTTACTACCTAATTTATCCCACCACTCGACAGGGATTCTTGTAACAAGAGATTCGGTGTTATTCACTTCACCTGCCAGTAGTTGTGTGTTGTGCAGATCCAGCATGTTTTCTCCCCGTGGACAGCTTTGACTGGAATGACGGACTGTTTGACGTTACGTGGAGCGAGAGCAACGAACATGTGTTGGTGACCGGAGGTGGGAACGGCTCGCTGCAGATCTGGGACACAGCCAATCCAAGCGGTCCTTTACAAGTCCTGAAAGGGCACACGCAAGAGGTGAACCGTGAAATGGTCATCTACTACAGACACCCACGGCTTTACCACACGTCCTTTCTTCATTAGCGTTCGTCACGGCTGTAGCAGTTCTTCATGGTTGGGATGATTTTTACCTTGGCTTCCAGGTGTATGCAGTGGATTGGAGCCAGACGCGGGCGGAGAACCTGGTGGTGTCAGGGTCCTGGGACCACACAGCCAGGGTGGTAAGCAGGAGCTTGTACTAAAGGTTCATATTTGTGAAGAAGACAGAGACAAATCCAAGATCTCGGATGTTGATCAGAGTTGACTATGGCTCAAATGTAGAGAAGACTACGAAGTTCTTTGTTGTAAAGTGGTTGCTTACTGAATCAACCCATTTAAATATGTTCATATATTGATTCCTTATAAGCAAATTACTGTGTTTCTTTTGCAGTGGGCCAATTGGCTTAATGTATTGTAGTACTATAGACACATTTTACATTTTCAGCCTGTTTCAATAAAGCGGACTCTATATTTTGGATGTACGGAGTAGAACCAACATGCATATACACTTCCACTGGACAACAGCCAGATTTAATTCAAAACAGACTGAAATTCCAGCTCAGTTTAACTCCAAACCGCTGCTCATTCCTTAAAGCACAAGTATGCTTGGCCTCGGCCAATAGGCATATGCGTTCCTGCGCTATATGGACAGACCCGAGCACATGTGGAGTAAAGGCTGCTTTCCCACAGTGGGATCCTGAGCGCTGTCAGTCTGTGGCCACTCTTCTGGGCCATGAGGGAGTTCTCTACAGCACCGTCTGGTCCCCCCACATCCCAGCCTGCTTTGCTTCAACGTCAGGTATCTGCACCTTGCCACAAAGCCAAGTGTCTTGTATACGTGTTAGACATACCATATAAGTTGTTGTAGTGTACTTCACATGGAAGAAAGATGAGAGGTTTTGTATAGTAGCTCACCTGGTAGAGAAGATGGATGAAGGTGCTTGGTACACCATGGGTTTGAGTCCCAGAGGCTGTGCACACTGTCATCCTGATTAATTTAGGGTTATTAGAAGATATAATCTTAATTCATATCTTAACATGCATGGTTCAGAGTTCAAACGTTTTTTTAGATATTTAGATTATACTACTAAATACTAATCTAAATACTACTAAAATATCAAAGAGCTTAAAGAGGGTGAGCACACTTTTCAGATGTCTACAGAACAATTCAGGCATGTAAATAAGCAGTGCATGCACCTTTCTCTATATTTGGTCTGTGGTAGTACTGTAATTCACCACAAGAGGTCAGTGATGACTTATCACCATGTTTTTGAGTTTAATTTTCAAATTCAGTCTGGTAGGAAAAAAAAGAACTTTGCCAGTTTAGGGTATTGTGTTCATATTGTGCCAGTTCTACAGAATGCTTCCAATGGTAGTTTCACAATAGTGGCTTTGTTGTTGGTGGAAATGAAGTAGGTCTTCCAGTTCTTATTATATCCAGGCTTATGCTTGTGGTGCTTAGAGTTAGAAAATGTTCCCTTTAAGCAGGAGAGGGACAAAATAAGTGAGTGACTGAGTAAATTAATAAGTATGTGTGTGTGGCAAGTGTATGTGTGTGTGGCAAGTGTGTGTGTGTGCAAGTGTATGTGTATGCATACATCCATGTGCATGCGTGCGCGTGCATTTGAAAGAGGGAAAGAGACAGAGCAAGATGCATGTGTGTGTGTGTGTGTTTGTGTAAGAGAGTGAAAGATACCGCTTATGTGTCTGTGTGCATACGGGTGTGTTCATATGCGCACGCACGTGTATGTGCCATGTGTGCTCGCACGTACTTGCACCTCCTAAACATCACGGGGCCTTCCTGTTCACTTCAGCACCAGACTCTGTCATCAGGGTTCATCAGAGTTCATCAGCTCCCAGCTGCTCCTGTTCAGATCTTATCAGCTCACCCGGAGCGCCCGGAGCTCCTCTGCGCCATCAACTCCAGCTCGTACTGAACCTGCTGTACTGAACCTGCCCTAGCAGCCCTGCCACACTCTAGCGGCTTGGAAATGAAGCCCTCAGCACTGGTCACTGAAGTGGAGCCGGTGGTGAAGCTGTAATTCAGCTTTGATTTATTCCAACAGTGGCCCGTTTGGGACAAGAGGTTAATGGTCAGAAGACAAAAGCTGATTAAGCCACCCAACACTTGGAGTCTGCGCTCCTCATGGTCGCTTTCCGTTTGGTCCCTGCGTAGACACACTTGCTAACGTACTGGGAATGGGACGAAAATAATTACGATAGTAATTACGAAATTATTGGTTTGCTTGTGTTTCTGAAAGACTGGAAGTGCCCAGTCAGAGCTTCGGGGTTAGACCATGGCATCAACACAGTAATGCGTTCACCCACAGGGGCCTCCTCACTCACGCTCGCCGTGTCCAGACCAGCTTGGCCCTCAGCGGGGAGGCTCGGCACTGCGGCGCTGCGTCATCATGATGGAGAGTCCAGGCGCTTTGCTATTAAATGGTGACACCCAAGGCATAAGCACGCATGCAATGAGAAGTGGCTGAAAATCGATACGGGACGCCGAATCCACACTAAATTTGATAACTGCAGGGGGGGGTGTTGGGGGGCAAAAATCGTTTGTGAAACGCATCGTCAGCAGAGCGGCCAACGGCACAGAGGCGTTGGAGCAGCCGTCACGACAACACTGCACGTTCACAGAGAAGGGACCTTCACCGGGGCTTTTTACCCAGCAGTCCCTGTGTGCGAGGCTCAGTATTAATTTCAGGAGTCTTGAGTGTCTTTTGGGTATTTGTTAAGTAAAGTGATAGCATAACCACACAGCTGAACTGGTTTATTGATGGGTTTCAAATTGCATAATTGTGGAAACGTGCGTTCTGCTTATGCTGAGAGAAAATATTGGTTTGCAATATTGATCTGTACATCCTCTCTTTGCATAATTTCTTAAATGGTTTAACTGCATGACCTCCTATTGCTTCCAAGAATTATGTTACTGCCATGACAAATTTAACCCAGTATACACAGCAAACAGAAGTACAAACATCTTGTAAATTAGTCCATAATTAGTTAAATGAACCGATTAATACCTAAAAACTGTCAGAGCTGGTATGGCTGAAAAAACTACAGATTATATGCTGGTCGTCACATGCGAGTTATCACATATGGTTTGTGTATATTTTAGGAGAAATACCCAGAGTGTTAAAGAAATAGTATGGCAATTTCAACTAACAATTTCCCTTATTGTCCTTAATTTATCTGTTTCCCGTATTCACATGTGTTTAATTCTGTTAGGTTTAATTTTAAGGCTTAACAGAACTTTGACGTGTAAACACGGTACCATCGTGACTGGGATCACTTTCACATGGCCAGAATCGGTTGGCTAGTCCAGATTTTCAAAGCAAAGAACGTGTCAAATGTCAAAGGAAACTGCATATGTTCCTAAAAAATATATAAAGGTATGTTCCATGACATTTGGGTTATAAGAGATTAATTTTCCTCCTGAGTGGGCTCTTCATCCCGTAGTCTTCGTCACCCCCCCCCACACACACACACACACACACACACACACACTCACACTCGCACACTCAATGACTGCTGAATGCTAATACCATGTACGCCCCCCCCTGCTGTACAGACCCGGCCTCTTCCGGCTGCCAAGCTTTAAAGGATAATGCTCAGCGTGGTGGCCGTCTCGTTGAGAGATCCATTTTACCGCAATTTAAAGTTCCAGCACGGCCACAATGCCCAGCAGTGAGCTGCAAATTAAAAGTGCTTGTTAAGCATCACATCGACGGCACCGCAGCCACGCTGGAGATCCTCCCCCTCCGTCTCCTCCCCGTGGGCTCGCGTGGTCCAGCTCTACTCGTGCTGTCTGACACGACTCTGTGGCTCATTGTTCACATGCTTGATGAATTTGGTCTGCGCTAGTTCTGCTTCTCAGTGATCTCTTTCAAATGATGGTGCTGTGTCAGCAGATCCAGGAGAGGAGAACTCCCAACCCTAAACGGTCAAATATTGTGACGCCTTGGTATTTCACCTGACCTATTCCAAGTTGAGATTTTTAGGTTTAAAAATGTATGTTGTGTTTTAGATCATACTGTAAACATCGTTTTTAGGGTACTGTGAAATTGTGCACGAGAATCCACAAAGAGGTTCCAATTATTTTGACTATGCACTACAAGCCAAAGCTTTGATCTCCTAGAGGTGTTCCACAGCTACGGCGCTGAGCGACAGGAACACGACATAGTTGTTAAAGCTCCAAAGGGGTAATTAAGTAAATTGAAGCCATTTGTGTGAGTGATGCACTATTGAATCGTCAAAGAAAAAAGCATATTTTAACAGCTCTTGACCTAACTTTACGAAGTAGAGATTTGTCTGCCATGTAGAGGGTTTAGGGCTGTCGTACTCTACTATACACTAGTGCCAACTGCTATTGTTAAGTGGGGATGCACAAATATGAAGTCAGAGAGGGGCCAGGTGAGTCTTCTGGAGCGGACATCAGTGCAGAAGAAGGTGTTCTGTGTCAGGTGTAGGACATTCTTCAGGAAATCACAGTGTAGTTCTGAATTTGAGCCTGGTGTGTACCCAGGGGATCGCTCCAGTATTACACGGCTCTTCTGTTTCACTGGGACATGAATGGTGCTGATGCTGCAGGTCTCCATGGACACGTGCGTTGGGCAATGAATGGCTGGACCAAGAGGTTAAATGTAGTGTTAAATTACAGAGCGTAGGGAGCAGACCCCCTTCTTTTGAGCTTCTTCTGTTAGTGGGCGAAACAGCCAGCAGGATGGTTACTGTGCAGAGGGAGAGAGAGAGAGAGAGAGAGAGAGACGAGGGAAAGGGACAGAAGTGGGGAACGAGGGGGAAAACGAGCTCCTTGTTGAAATTCTGTATAGCTATGGCTGCTGGCATAATGCTAATTGCTGACTCATTCCCTTGGCAGTGCTACCCCCACCCCCACCCACCCGTTTCAGGTCCATTCACGGGAAAGTGGTCCTGGAAACGAGCCCTGTGGCTCGTGAGGCTGTGCGGACTCTGCAGAGCGCAAGCGTTCCGGGAAGAACACTGCCTACGCAAAAGCGCTCGCGTTCTGAATGTGTATGTGTTGCTAGGAGACGGGACGCTGAGAGTGTGGGACGTGAAAGCGGGATCCTGTCAGTTGGCCATTCCAGCCCACAAGGCGGAGATCCTCAGCTGTGATTGGTGCAAATACGATCAGGTAACTCTGAGACTCTTTGTGTTTGAGGCTTTTGTCAACTGGAGAAAATGAATTAGCAAGCTAAATCATGACCGAAAAGCAGGATAACTGTGGCTTGTTCTATGCCCATAGAGGTGGAATCATAGCACTCCCTGACCGTGAGTTATTGCTGAATTTAAAGCAGTGTGTGGGCAAAGTGAAAAGGAGTTTGTAGATATGTGAAGATGATGGTGACATTTCCCCACAGCTGCCATTTTCGATTGACACTGTGCTTGTGTTAGCTGAAAGTTTCCAAGCGTCAGGCCTTTGGGCCTCTGAGGCCACGTGTCCCGCCTCTCCCCACAGAGCATCGTGGTGACGGGATCCGTCGACTGCAGCTTGTGCGTGTGGGACCTGCGCAGCCCCCAGCAGCCCGTGGCGAGGACGCTCGGCCACTCCTACGCCGTCCGGAGGGTGAAGGCAAGTCCAGATGCCACTGCTCCTCTCGCTCTCCCCCCTGTCTGTCTGGAGGACAAGCACGTCTCCCTGATCTCCTGTTTGGTCTGAGCCGCATCTCAAAGAGTCCGAGCAGGCAAACGGCTTTAGACATAAAACTTCGAAGAGACGATAATTAAAGTCACTCGGCGGATGGCGTGTAGGTTGCTGTTCGTGTGCATGCGCATCACCTGTTGTCAGGCAGAAAGACCCCCACCCCCACCCGTCTTTAAGCACTCAGCTGCAGGAAATACTGCTGATTAAAACCTCAAGTTGAGCGAAGGTGGCAAGTACAGTTTAGGCTGACGACAGGAGCCTGCGTGTGTACGGGGTCGTGACCTCACCTTTGTTCGCTCCGCGCTGTGACCGTTCTGGATTTAGAACTCTGGGTTAGAACTCCGCCTAATTGGGCCGGCGGGCCGGTGTGTCCGATTGGCCACGCCGGCGGGCCGGTGTGTCCGATTGGCCAGCGGTCAGCAGGAGAGTGCGGTGCCCCGCCTGCGTACTGCCGGTGACTCAGCACAGAGGACAGAAGCACAGCCGCACGAGCCAGACGCGCCACACGCCGCCCCCGGGCACCTACAGCAGTCACCCGAACATTCACCTTACGTGTTGAAGAGGAGACTCTGCCATCAGAGCACCTCCCAAACAAGCAACAGCACAGTGAGACCTTAAGGCTGCAGTGATCACGATGAGTCGCGTACGCCAGACCGCTTTAGCATGTAATGGGCATAAGATCATATGCTGCAGGCTAAATTCACTGCTCCCCATCAGGTGCATGTTCAGTTTGGCTGTCAGAGCCACGTTCTTTCATAACACTCATCAATATTGCATAGGTCAGTTGTAGTCTTCACCCATATTCAGTAAATTAGCTCTTCCCACAGCATTCTGTCCTGAACAATAACGCTTCGCTGACAGTGATGTAACTCGTTTCTCTTTTCCATGACCCTCCATCTAGAGAATGGACTGTGGACGTATGTAATACCAAACACAGCCCGTAGCCACATGAAATCAAACTGTAAAATCAATTTAGGTAGTTATTTAGTTGTCATTACCTTTTGAATTATCTGGGCTTCTGCATGAATGGCCTTTAAATTGCCATGTCAACTGTACTTGAGTCAAAATAATAAATGAAGGCAGTCGTGCTAACACACTGTAGGTAATTGGCATGTTTATATTAAACAATTGAGTTAAAAAATGTGGAAAAGCATGTAAACATCTAGGAGAATGACTCCTAATAGCTCCTTAAGAAGAGGGGTGTGCTGTTCTGTTGCCCTGGGACCTGGATGGCTTGCGGTCATTGAGGGATCAATGGATTTTTATATTCAGAGTGGCTATCTGTAACATAAAGCTCAACGCTGAGCCTGGGTCATGCTCTGCTGATCAAGACAACAAAATGACCCAGAATGCAAGAATGGCCCAGACAAAAGAAATCCGATATGTGAGTGTGGCCAAGTCCACAGCCCTGACCCCAATCCTGCTGAACACTGCCATGATTTGAAGCAGGCTGTTCCAGCCACAAGATGAAGCGGTTTGTAGAAGAACAGAGCAAAAGGTGTTCTAATTGCCACATCCACTATAAATGTGTTGTAGTGATCTGCAGCTGTGCACACCAGCCACTGGAAAATTAAAAATTATTCTTGAAAGGGGATAAAATGTTATAAGGATTGTGTTGGTAAAGTAATTACTAAATTGAGCTGTCTGTAAGTGATAGTAAAACTCATAGTAAGTCATAGTAAAACTCTTAGGGAGAAAACAGCTTGATCAATAAACTCCTGCTGCTTCCAATGTGCTTTGTTTTGAAGTTCTCAGCGTGTTACTTTAGCTTGGTAACGTACAGAATTCAGCTGTCCATTAGAGGGGGAACCTCTAATTGTCAAATGTTATTAATTAAGAACAACTGAAAGGTGAACTCAAACAGCAAATGCTTTTTAACCAGTGATCTCAAAGCATTTACCACAATGAATGAAAAGTGATTTTTCTGTGCTAGCGAAATGTGAGATATAATATTCACTGCCCATCACAGCACTCAGCAGCTTCTAGTATCCATGAAGGAAAGATCCTGCTGTTTGCTGGAGGTCCTCCTGTCTGCTGCACTAGTAATTTTTGTATGTTTTAATGTTTTTTTCTAGTTCTCCCCATTTTACAAGACACTGCTGGCATCATGCTCATATGACTTCACAGTCAGGTAAGACCAACAGCAAATCCCCTTCAGACACCACGCGTGCTAATAATTCTGGTGAAAGCTTTTTCTACATAGCTTTATGTTCTTACGCACCGTAGTTCGTGTCTTGATTTCTTGAGTTTTTCCTCATTGTCGTGGGTGTTCTTTCCGTTCCTAAAGACAATTACAAAAAAAAAATCGCTTTATCTACCCACACTGATTCTCAGAGGAAACTGAAGAAAACACATACAGTACTGGAGATATGGAGATGGGATTTTCATATGGAAATAAGATGGTGTTCATCATGTACATGCAGTGAAAACTCCTTAGGCCTTGTCCTCAGCTTCCTTCTTAACTACCCAGAAGCAGTGAGCCATGATCTCTGTAGAAGATAGAGATCTGACATTTGCCTACTCCGACCATGTACTTGGAGAGTATTTGTAAGGCTGACTACCCGTATAAAAGTGTGTGGTTTAATGAGAAGACCAGGTGCTAGGAAGATCGAGATGGTGATGGTCTTCCCTGTCCAGTGAGGTTTGTAAAACACATAGATCTAATTTCAGGGTTGACTGGTTTACTTACTTTGTTGAGGGCCCAGACTGTGTTTAAAGAATATGAAATGTGAAAATGTGCTTATAATTCTTATGAAGCTAATCTTTACGTAAAGAAGATAATCCTAAAGAAAACAGTCAGGGATATTACCTCTGAATTCACAGCTGCTAAGCTCCACTTCTCCTCAGTTACAGTGAGATCAGTTCTGATTACAAATCATTTTGTGTCCTGTGGTTTTTATAAGTTTACTGCTTTGGTCACTGTGGTTACATGAAAAATTTAAGAAAATGGTATGCTGCTTAATTTACTTATCATTTCATGTGATTGAGATTTCCATAAGGATCTTGGTTTGTGCTCAGAACTAGTTTGTTGAAGACAGCCTATTGTGGGACGGTTCTTGGTTTTGGGCTACTCTGTCATTATCGACAGAGTCAGACTGTTGGATATATATCTGAATGTGTATACCAAGGCTGATGTGTGTGCAGAGAGAGAAATAGAAGATTTTCCAGTGCTTCCTGAGAGAAAACATGTTTTGTTCTGGTTGCAGATGCAATCGGTTTATTGATGGAATCTTGGAGAAACATTTTAGGCCTGAAGTATTGTTCTGTTTTACTGAAAGAGGCCCAAGAAAGGCCTTTGGGGTACTTGAGCTTGTGTTAGAGATTGCTGTATTTGCCAGACTCTACTGTATGCATTCTTGACCCATTATGATCCACACTTTTCCATATCTCCCTGAACAAAACAGTGTTGGTGGTGGCGGCGGCTTCCAAGGTTGACAGGGGATAGTCAGGAAGCTTAATTGTTTTAGAAGTGAGAATGCTTCTGAACCCAGGTGTACATGCACTGCTACTTGGATACTAAATGAGTCAGAAAAGCCCAAATCAGTACCAGAATTCCAGTGAATGCTCGAGATTCTGCAGTCTAGAAAACCAACTTAATAACTAGCAAACTGGGGTCTTTTTAGACGCTTATCTTTGCATCATCAATTTGAAACACATTGTTCCTACATTCCTCTCTTATTCAAATCTAAAATGTATTTGTGTTCTTCCTTTAACTATTTTTGTGCATCTTATACAGATTTAGGTGGTTCATTTCATAATCCACCATATTACTGCGCAACAGGGTATAATCTCAGTCCGGGTGGAGAATTTTAATACTGCCTACTTTGGAAGGTCTGGTGCTGATTTGGCTAAGTGCCTCGCCACTTGCTTTACTTCAGTCTTTAACCTTAAAATAAAGTGGATGAGTATGCAAACAATAAATGTTTCTTTGTGTAAAAAAAAAAACTCGAAGCAGATGTTTCACTCACTGTGTCCACTGTTACTGGCTGCCATTGTTATTCCCAGAGCCTCCTATGTACCACGTGCAGCTGGTAAAGCGATTGTGCAGGAATGATATGACACCCTGCAATAATGCCTGCAGGTGGGTGCCGCGTTGATGATGGATATTTAGACTCACTCGGCTTCCCTTTGTTTTAAAGTTAAATGCGCTAGTATTACCCAGATTGTTCAACTTGTACTGTTATACTTATTTCGTAATATCACGCAATTATAAAATTATCGATCACAATTATTGCGTATTGACTACAACAACTGGTATAAATATACGAATGATTGTAACGATTATGAAATAATACTTGTAAGCGTTTTGTTTCGGGTTTACAGCCTTATGCTCGATCCATAAGCAGTAGTTGGTGTGTAGGAGTGACAGGGTTGCTCCTGGTAGAGGGGAAGGTGCAGGAGTCTCTCCCTCCCTACACTGCTCTCCCCCCAGGGCACATCTGACTCGTGGCCCTGTGTGAAGATGTTACTTGAAATCAAAGTGCTCCACCTGTGCTACACCCCCCTCCCCACCCATGCTCAAAGTAGGACATTCCTTGTACATTTAGATGTTGTTTTTGCAGACTGCCACATTAGAGGAAATCGCCATCAGAAATGTCTTTTTTTTTTTAAGGATTAGGCTGAGTGCCTCTATAATCACTGTCAGGAAGATCTAAAAGTTTGCGTAGTTCATCAGGGGGTGTTTCTTTTTCCTATAAAAATTAAAGCAATGGTTCCTTCCCTAATGGCGAGTAGTTAAATGCTAGCACAGAAGCATCTTGAGTGGACAGTCTGTAGTGACGGTGCAGTTCATTCCAAAACGGAGCTTAATCTCTACCCGGAACACTGGCCCTCAAGTCCCTAGAAGGAGGCCAGTAATGTAGCTCTAGACTCAATTAATGCAATGACCGTCCTTTTAAAGTAGCATGATTTGGCCACAGCGCAGTAGTCATTGCCATGGGGGACATGTAGAAGTTTGGTTTTATGATACTGGCTAGTCAGGTTTGTGTCTTTAGGGTTTCTTCATAAACTCAAGTTCATATATTCATATGCACAAGTAAATGTGTATGGACACCCCATCCATGCTGACAATTATATATTGGAAATGCTTTATTGCAGTAAAACCTAGTAAGAAAAGTGTCAGGTGCTTGGTGAATCAGTAATTCCGTGATGTGGTTCTGGAGTACTACTGCCCTGCATACCCAATACCATACAACCATTTTTTCATCGAAGTGTAGAAGGTAATTATTAAATATATTACACTGCTGCATATTTGCTTTCATGGGACTAGGCCCTGTGCGCTGTCCTCTGATCAAATGACGTCTCCTACTTATGTTTTAGCACTTACGATCTCCACCTCTCATGAAAGCACTGCTTACCAGTCACTTTCAGATGACCTACTCATTACCCTTTACATAGTAAATAACTAGCTTGGTCCCATCAGAGAAGAGCTGGTTGAAGTACTTTATTACAGTGGTTATATAGTTATTTTTTTATGAATGATGCACAGTAAGGATCAAGTTAGGTAATGGTCAGATTTCAGACAGGAGACTAAAGGTGGGGAGTATAGGATGAGAGTGGGGGTGGAGGAGTGTGGGGTGTAGAGGGGGTGGAGGTGTGGAAGTGTATGGTGTGTATTGGATGAGGGTGTTTGGGGTGGGGTGAGGGCAGTTAGATGGTCCTGCTGTGTTGGGCAGGTAGGAGTAGGTATGCGTACAGTGTTGTAATCGTGAGTAGCTGACTCAGGAACACCGAGTCAGAGGTCTTCAGAGTGATCACACCTGGCAGACACATCCAGTGAACAGAGCTTCTGCCATGTTAAACGGATTGTGGTGAAGCACTGTGTAATCAGTCCCTGTGTAAACACACAACATGTGTGCAGGTCTAGAATTGCAGTTAGAAATTGAAAATGAGAAAATTAGAAATAAATTGGATTTCAGGCACTTTGGGTTAACAACTATGGTGCTGTCTGTTCTGTAAACGCATTGTATATTATGCCACAAGAAAATTGTTTAAAGCTGTTTATTAGATTAGGATATTTATGTAGTCCATAGAGGAAGGTGAACTTTTGCACAGTAAGGTATGCAAGTACTAGGATTATATTTTTAAAACAATAAAACAAATATCCAGAACTTTCCCAAGATCTTGGCAAAAAAAAAAAACCCAATCTAAAGTCTACCCTCCTTTAGGATCTTTTGAGTGATTGGATTTTGTAATCTTCTCAACATAGCCCAGTTTCACGGCCAAATCGTACCTGCCTCTACACTCACATTCTCACCACTTGTGATGTTAAATATGTCGGGGTGGCAGGCGAATCAGGATCCTGCGGGATTTCTGCTGCATAATACGGGAGGCGCTGGCGAACTGGCCGCTGCACTTTGCCAGGACGTCGGGCGATCGCTCAGTTTAGTGGCCCGTTGTCCCGTGCCGGCTGAAAGGTGATTAACGGAAGTGATTTCCACTCGAGTGTGTGCACGGGTGAGAATCTTTTGTTCTCCTGCTGTGAAGTGAATTGAGTGTGTTTGGCCGGCCCTTTTTCTTTTGAACGGATGACGTGCACGAGAGCGTGAGAGGCACCTGCTGTCATACACACTGCCCTGTTTGCTTACACAAGTCTGCTCTGGGCTCTTTCAAAACCACGAGCCCTCCGTGTTTGCCAGAGATAAAATGTCCTATTCTGATCACAATAAACCGCCAGTACGTCCAGTTGCTATGTAGGAGGTTAATAGAAACGACTGTTTATATAGGATTAGTTGCAGAGCGAAAATTATGAGTTGCATCACATTACTGGAGGGTTAATGAGGGAAGGATATTGGCTGTGCTGTCCATACCACTGGGTCAAGAAGACATTCTGATATTTTTTCCCCCCCAGTCCTTATGTAATTGCATGATTGATTTACTGTTTGGCACAAAATCTATGCATTGAATAATTGCAATCTGACCCTTTTTTTGCCTAATGAAGAGTCGTCTGTAAGCACAGCCTCTTAATGCATCCCCGCCGTTCCTTCTAAAGCCTGGACCCGAACCACAATACTGCCACGTCCATGATTCATTCCACAGGCTTCTCTTATAAGGCAGAGCCCTCTGCGGGTCCGCGGCCATCACCGGGCGCTCTTAACTAATGCGCTTTGATCCTGCTGGATGTGCCAGCGCTAGCATTAATGCTCACCTAATGTCTTCCTGCGGCCGGCCAGCGTTTTCGGGGAGGTGATTTAATTGGGTTTGCTGGATGGATGAGGCTGGGCCCAGCGAGCCTGTGTCAGGACTTTGAGCTGAAGAGGGGGGTGGGAGGGGGGCAGCCACTCAATTAGCCTGATTGTCCCGTATTGCTCTGCGCCTGCAGGATCTGGGATTACTCCAGGAGTCCCGCGCTGCTCGAGACCATGGAGCACCATTCGGAGTTCGTGTACGGCCTGGATTTCAACCTGCACATTCCCAACCAGGTGAGATGCTCTGCAGATTGTTTGGGCAAAGCACTACAGCTGTGGCAACTTCTGACTTACAGCAATAATGTCTGAATATTGGTCAACAAAAAAATATTTGTTATATATGTTATTTTTTATTTTATTTTATTTTTTATTTTATTAATTTTCTCAAATTTCTGTCACATAGTTTCTATCAGCTGGTCGAGTACATCCATGACTGAATTCAGTTTAATTTGAAGTCCTTACAGACCATGCTTGGCCAGAACTTGGTCTACACAGTTAGAGGTTTTTTTTTTTTTTCAGATCGATGTTGAAACGATCCTTAATTTTCAGACCTGCGTCACTGTTTCCATCACACCCTCTGAATCTCTCCACCTAGTAGTAATGACAAGAGACTCTACCCAGTGTGACGTTCTGATTGGCACTCCTGGAAAAATCTAGTCACCCACATGTACACACACACACATGCACATACAGCCCGGTTGCTTGATGAGTCTGAAGTGTCTTTTGCTGGCAGCAGACGCACCCAGGTCAAGATGAGGCATCCTGCAGACAGAGCAGTCTAGGTCGCAGTGGGCGGGGCCAGAGAACAGGGGGGCCGGCCTCTGGGGAGAAGGCTCCGCCTGACACCAGCACTCACACTGATTGAGAGGAAGCTTGGAGGGGTGTGACCGCTCAATGAGCCGGGCTGACGTGGGGAAGCTCACACTCATCAGCCCCTGTTGGATTGGGGCAACACTCTGAGACGCGCTGCTAACACTGCACAGACTCCTTAGCATCACCTCAGTGTTCAGGCTGGCAATGTACTACGAATTGCAAGCATATTTACGTGTATTTCCAGCTGTGGAACTGGAATATCACATCAAAATAAAAATATATTTATATAGCATTTTTTTTTTACAACAGTTGTCACAAAGCAGCTTTGCAAGTGTCTAAGTCCAGGCCCCCAGTGAGCAAGCCAAGGGCGACAGTGGCAAGGAAAAACTCCCTAGGAGCCTGAGGAAGAAACCTTGAGAGGAACCAAGACTCAGTGGGGGAGCCCATCCTCTTCTGGCCAACACCGGTCACCATGACAACAGTAATTAAAGAGATATGTAAACAAAGAAGTGATGGGAATGACGAATAGTCCTCATCTTTGTGTGTATCTATATACATGCCCATCCATCCATCCATCCATTGTCTTCCGCTTATCCGGGTCCGGGTCGCGGGGGCAGTAGCCTAAGCAAAGAGGCCCAGGTTTCCCTCTCCCCAGCCACCTCTTCCAGCTCTTCTGGGGGGGATACCAATGCGTTCCCAGGACAGCCGAGAGATATAATCTCTCCAGCGTGTCCTGGGTCTTCCCCGGGCCTCCTCCCAGTTGGACATGCCCAGAGCGCCTCCCTAGGCAGGCGCCCAGGTGGCATCCGAACCAGATGCCCGAACCACCTCAACTGGCTCCTCTCTACGTGGAGGAGCAGCGACTCTACTCCGAGCCCCTCCCGGATGACTGTGCTCCGTACCTTATCTCTAAGGGAGAGCCCAGACACCCTGCGAAGAAAACTCATTTCGGCCGCTTGTATTCGCGATCTCATTCTTTCAGTCACTACCCAAAGCTCGTGACCATAGGTAAGAGTCGGAACGTAGATTGACCAGTAAATTGAGAGCTTTGCCTTTTGGCTCAGCTCTCTCTTCACCACAACGGTCCGGTACAGCGACCGCAATACTGCAGCCGCAGCACCGATCCGCCTGTCAATCTCTCGTTCCATCCTTCCCTCACTCGTGAACAAGAACCCGAGATACTTAAACTCCTCCACTTGAGGCAAGGACTCACTCCCGACCCAGAGAGGGCACTCCACCCTTGTCCGACTGAGTACCATGGTCTCAGTTTTAGAGGTGCTGACTCTCATCCCAGCCGTCTCGCACTCGGCTGCAAACTGATCCAGCGAGCTGTAGGTCTCGGCCCGATGATGCCAACAGGACCACATCATCTGCAAAGAGAAGGCGTGGAATCCTGAGGCCACCAAACCGAACCCCCCTCCGCCACTTGGCTACGCCGAGAAATTCTGTCCATAAAAGTTATGAACAGAACCGGTGACAAAGGGCAGCCTTGGCGGAGTCCAACTCCCACCGGAAACCAGTCTGACTTACTGCCGGCCATGCGAACCAAACTCCTGCTCCGTTTGTACAGGGACTGGGTAGCCCGTAGCAACGGGCCCCGCACTTATACTCCCGGAGCACCCCCAGAGGAATCCCCGAGGGACACGGTCGAATGCCTTTTCCAAATCCACAAAGCACATGTGGACTGGTTGAGCAAACTCCCATGCACCCTCTAGGACCCTCGCAAGGGTGAAAAGTTGGTCCAGTGTTCCACGACCAGGACGGAATCCACATTGTTCCTCTTGTAACTGAGATTTGACTATCGAACGGACTCTCTTCTCCAGAGCCCCTGCATAGACCTTACCGGGAGGCTGAGAAGTGTGATCCCCGATAGTTGGAGCACACTCTCCGGTCCCCTTTCTTAAAAAGGGGAACCACCATCCGGTTTGCCAATCCAGAGGCACTGCCCCCGATGTACACGCGATGTTGCAAAGACGTGTCAACCAAGACAGTCCCACAACATCCAGAGCCTTAAGGAACTCAGGGCGGATCTCATCCAAGCCGGAGCCTTGGCTCCAAGGAGTTTCACAACTACCCTGGTCACCTCAGCCCTAGTGATGGGCAAACCCCCCGCCCGAGTCCTCTGGTTCTGCTTCCTCTATGGAAGACGTGGTGGTGGGATTGAGAAGATCCTCGAAGTATTCCTTCCACCGCCTAATGACATCCCCAGTCGAGGTCAGCAGATCCCCAGCCTCACTGTATACAGTGTTGGTCGGGAAACGCTTTCCCCTCCTGAGTTGCCTGACGGTTTGCCAGAACCTCCTCGGAGCCGATCGAAAGTCGCTTTCCATGGTCTCACCAAACTCTTCCCACACCCGAGTTTTTTGCCTCTGCGACAGTCAAAGCCGCGATCCGCTTGGCCCCCTGTACCTGTCTGCTGCCTCCAAAGTCCCACGGGCCAACCAGGCCCGATAGGACTCTTTCTTCAGCATGACGGCCTCCCTTACCCGAGGTGTCCACCACCGGGTTCTGGGATTGCCGCCACGACAGGCACCGACAACCTTGCGGCCACAGCTCCGATCTGCCGCATTGACAATAGAAGCACGGAACCAAGCCCACTCAGACTCAATGTTTCCGGCCTCCCTCGGGATGCGGTCAAAGCTTTGTCGGATGTGGGAGTTAAAGACCTTTCTGACAGGTTCCTCTGCCAGGCGTTCCCAGCAAACCCTCACAATACGTTTGGGTCTGCCAGGTCTGTCTGGCATCCTCGCCCGCCATCTGATCCAACTCACCACTAGGTGGTGATCGGTTGACAGCTCAGCTCCTCTCTTTACCCGAGTGTCCAAGACACACGGTCGCAAGTTCGACGATACGATTACAAAATCGATCATCGAACTGCGACCTAAGGTGTCCTGGTGCCATGTGCACTTATGGACACCTCTGTGCTCAAACATGGTGTTCGTTATTGACAAACTGTGACGAGCACAGAAGTCCAACAACAGAACACCACTCGGGTTCAGATCGGAGAGGCCGTTCCTCCCAATCACGCCCTTCCAGGTCCCACTGTCATTGCCCACGTGAGCATTGAAGTCCCCCAGCAGAACAATGGAATCCCCAGAAGGGCACCTTCCAGTACCCCCTCAAGGACTCCAAGAAGGCCGGGTACTCCGAACTGCCATTCGGTGCATAAGCACAAACAACAGTCAGAGCCCTTTCCCCCGACCCTAAGGCGCAGGGAAGCAACCCTCTTATCCACTGGGGAAAACCCCAACACACAGGCAGCGAGCCGGGGGGGCTATGAGTAAGCCCACTCCAGCCCTCCGCCTTTCACCCTGGGCAACTCCAGAAAAGAATAAAGTCCAGCCTCTCTCGAGAGGATTGGTTCCAGAACCCAGACTGTGTGTGGAGGTGAGCCCAACTATATCTAGTTGGTATCTCTCAGCCTCACACACCAGCTCAGGCTCCTTCCCACCCAGAGAGGTTACGTTCCATGTCCCAAGAGCCAGCTTCAGTAACCGAGGGTCGGTGCGCCAAGGCCCCCCGCCGGCCACCGCCCAAACCACAATGCACCGAACCCCTAGTACTACCTCTCCCACCGGTGGTGGGCCCATGGGAGAGTGAACCCATGTAATCCCCTTCGGGCTGTGCCCGGCCGGGCCCCATGGGTAGAGACCCGGCCACCAGGCGCTCGCCGAGCCCCTCCCCCAGGCCTGGCTCCAGGGTGAGGCCCCGGTAACCCTGATCCGGGCAAGGGTATCTGGGTCCTGTTTTCATATTCCATTGGGGTTTTTATTTTTTTTTACAACTTTGTTGTACCACCCGTGCAC
Organism: Brachyhypopomus occidentalis; assembly: GCA_020368025.1. Classification (NCBI taxonomy): domain Eukaryota; kingdom Metazoa; phylum Chordata; class Actinopteri; order Gymnotiformes; family Hypopomidae; genus Brachyhypopomus; species Brachyhypopomus occidentalis. The sequence goes on along the minus strand of JAGXOD010000021.1, from coordinate 9,507,053 downwards.
AACTTCACCGTTAATTTTGTGACGTACACCGAGCCCAAATGCCAAAGCAAAGTGGTTAAAGTGTTGTACCAGCAAGACAACAAGCCTCCGATCGACAAGACTCTCGCAGATAACCAACTGACCAATTATCAGGGGAACTTCAGCCTGTCTCTGACCAACTGTGAGGTGAAGAAGGGTGTCCCAGGTCTCTTCCTTCACTTCAGGGTCTCTGTGTTCAGGAGTGGAACTCCATATCTTTGCACAGTGGATCTATATACATGTTCTCTACTTAATTCTTATTCTTAGTCCTAGACTTCTTGATAGTCAGAAATAGTCCAGGGCCGTGGAGATGCATCTGTAGTAGGGGAGGATTCGGGGGGCCAGTGCAGTGTGTTGATCCTTCATCCATAGCTGTGAATATGTTGGTATTAGACTCCATATTAAACATTGCAGCTATAGGTCTGTAGTAAAATGTTGAGAGAAAAAAAAAATTGTAATATGTAATATGATTAGGTTTTATATTTCGCTTATATACACTTCATAGGCTTTGTGTATAGAGACCCATTGATATTTTCTTGAATGGATTCATGAAGGCCTTTTCGATCACTAACACAGCTGTTATTTTGCACAGTTGGGTCATACGGTTTAATTTGACGTCCAGTTAGAACTGGGACCATTTCAGTGGACTCTGAATCCATTTCAGTGGAGGCTGTTGGATGTCTGTAGCATCACAGTGCTGCATGATGGCTTGGAAGAGTGTGTGTGCGTGTGTGCGTGCGTGTGTGCGTGTCTTATTGTTAGAGCCACATTTGAAAGCACAGCTGTTGGCAGCCCGTTCATGGCGTGGGCTGTCCAGTACAGACTGAGTTTATAGTGTAGTGTAAGTGGCTTTACATACAGTATTCCCTCAGCTCGGTGCCTAACGTAGACACAGGCACGCACACCCAGGCTGCTCTCTCCCTTTCTCCCTCTGACAGTGGCACAAAGCAGAGTCTCTTCTCACAGACACAAACACACTCCTGCATCCATATTCTTGTTCCTGCTCATATCACAGTCTTACAGCTTTGTACAGATACTTGCGTACAATATAACACTCGTTTCAACCAACAGTGGCAACAACACAGATTCCTCCAAGTTTCCCACCCCTTAACACTTGCTAACACGCACCTGACGCCTCACCCTCCAGCCCAACGCTGTTACGCCAGGCGCTTAAGCACCTTTTATTAGGGTGTGAGACGGACCGCTCTGCACTCAACAGCTGCATAGCTGCGAGCAGCCTGCACCCCCCACGCGCTGTAATCATATCCCAGCAGCTCCTTAAGGAGGAGCAGACCCCACCCCTCACCCCCACCCTGCGGCTGCAGGCAGGCAATGGAGCGGGAGCTGTACTCCCTGAAAAGGCTCCAGTGCAACACCGCACTCGCTGCACGAGTCTTCCTCTCAACCTGCTCTAACAAACCACGCGGAGTCGCAAATGGGGTCTGGCTATCCCCCTCCCCCTCCCCCTCACCCCTCTCTCTGTTACCTACTGGCCACCCATCCACACCCCCTCTCGTGGGTCATTACTCTCATCATCATCATCATCATCCCCCCGCCCCGTCCCCCCACACCACTGGCATCTCTGTGGCGCTCCGTCTCACTTGTGTAGTGAAGTAATTAATGGAGGGCGTTTTACCCTCCAGTGAGTGAATCATGGGCTCGTGGCCTGGCAGCCGTGTTCGCGGTGGCTTTCTTTACTCAGGAATAATGAGCTCCCCTCCCTCCTCCGGCAGAGGGGACAGCGAGCGGCTGAAAGTGCTCTCGGCTGTATATCTTCTGTCTTCGCCGCTCTGACTACACTACCCCACTGACTTCACTACCCAATTCTGGCTATAGCCAGCAACCCCCCCCCCCTCCACATTGTCTTATATGCGCTGTCATTTGCATATGTAAAAAAAATCGCATTCGGTTGGTCGTTTGAAAGGGAAATTTGTACAAGAGCAGGACTAATTGTTTTTGTTGTTGTCATTCGTTTAGTGATAAAAAAAAAAGTAATGTACAGCGGGTATTGAGGTTTTTAACTCGGTGAACACCTCTGTCCTGCTACTTCTTGATAGCAGAAGCCAGAACAGAACAACGACATATTTTCATGGCCAAGAGATTAAAAGGGCATTTATTTCCCTGTTTGTAATGACTTGTTGCTCGTTTGTTGCTGTCAGCAACGGGAACACGAACCAAAGCAGTGCAGAGATGATGATGTCATCAGAATACGCGAGCGATGCTCTACTGCATCTCCCCTTGACAACTCCACATTCTTTGATGTTGCTTCAAAAGAAATAGCCTAAACAAACTAGGGGCTTTGTTCCCTGATGTAATACTACATGCAGCATATTAAGACAAACGCATTATTGTCCATTTCATCCAGCAAAGGTTTTCCTTGATTCTGTGCATGAAAGCCCAGAGCCCTTTAAAGTAAAGGGGCAGTACAGTAAAACTGAGGTTGGATTTTTGTAGTCTACCGTGACGGTCCTTCATCCATGAAATGGTCTCTGCAGCATAAGCTTACATGAGCAAACACGCGTACCTCCGCATGGACATTCGAAGGCATCAAGTTCGCCCGGGGTGCTTCCAGGTTTAAACTACAGTTCGGGTTTAAACCCAAGTTGTGCCACGTGTCACCCGTGGCCAGTCGTCACTGAGAAGCCCAGTCGTCACTGAGAAGCCCAGTCGTAGGGGGACTGCATGGGGTTTTCAGTGTTTGGCCTCCCGTCTACAATGTTGCAGTCTGATGTACAATTTTAGGGAATAATTTAGTCAGTTAACAGAAATACCTAAATGGGATGTTTGTTGTTGTTGTTGTTTGTTTGCATTTATTTCTTTTTCTTTACAGATTCTGTTATTAGTGTCAGTTTTATTTTCTGTATTATTATTATTTTTAATTCATGTTTACTTTCCCTTACAATTATTTTGAAAAGATAGTGCTTAATCAAATTTCTTTCTGTCCCTGCGAGAGCTGATCACACAAGGCTTTAGGATGGCGAACGTTTGTGCTGTTAGACCGCCGCTTGGTTCCTTCTCACTGAGTAGTGATTTATTCGAAATGCGTCGAAATTAATTTAATAGCCTAATGCGAGGTCTGGTGGTGTGTTTGATTTCTGCAGGTGGTGGACTGCTCTTGGGATGAGACAGTAAACATCTACACTCCTCCATGCCTGGCCGCTCCTCAGCCAGGCCCATCGTAGAGGAGATAATTACCACACTGCGGTAGGGGTGGCCGGGAGGATTTGTTTCACTCACCAACACGGAGTTTGCAAAGACCCCTCTGCGGTCCTCCTAATGATGCTTTTAAAGGAGGGTTCTATGAGTGTGTCTTCAGAACTCACCGGAATGTGGATGCTGATGTAATCTCATTGCGATTAGCGGGTTCCAAAATCGCTCTCTGCCACGGAGTGGCAAGACAGAAACTGAAAAGGTTGGTTTTCGACATGAGTAGGTTTGTTATGGCAATTAGGTGCCTACACACGCTTGTGTAAAATTTGTTTAAAACAAATTCTCTAAAATGTTAATTAATTTACCGGTTCCATAACTTATTCTGAAACATTGTTAATGTCTCGGAAGCGCTGAATAATGCTCATGATTCCACAATTCTTAGCCAATAAAATGATAATGTAATAGAGATATTCTGCTTCCCCCACACTGGCTAAAAATGGCACAAAAAGGCACATGAAATGTGATTAAATCCAATATTTAAAGATTTTCTTTCTCCCCTTCTGTTTGCGTGTGTGTGTGCGTGCGCATATTTGCATACACTTATCCGTCACAGTATAACACCGTCAGTTATGTTTCAGGGATATCAGACTGTTCAGTTAGGAAGCAAAAGCTAATATGCATCAACTTCACCTGCTTTCGTACAAATGAAGGTGTAAGGGGAATGGTTCTGCAGGTGCAGGCTACAGACACTCTCCTTATCCTTCCTGACTGATTCTTCTCTACAGTACTGTCGTTTTGCATTTCGCTAGTGTCCTTGTCATTGCCGGTAGCATGAAACGGTTTCAGCAGCCCACTCAGGTTGCACAGGTCGTCCAGCTCCTCCAGGACCCCACAGACGTGTGTGACACCATGGAGGATGGAGGAGATACCAGGACATTATACATGGAGAGCTGGACAGGGGCTGTTGAAGGACATCAACCCGGCAGGACCGGTATCTGCTCCTTTGTGCGAGGAGGAACAGGAGAAGTACTGCCAGAGCCCTACAGAATGACCTCCAGCAGGTGTGTGTGTTTCTGCCCAACCTGTTAGAAGCATGTCTGCCATTGGCACCCTGTTCTCTTCACAGATGAGAGCAAGCAGTTGCGCACACAAGCATGTGGCAGATGTGAAAGGGTCTGGGTACGCTGTGCCTGCAACACCATGCGACGTGGATAGTTTTGTGGTGGGTCAGTGATGATCGCATGTGATGGCACTGGCTGCCGTTAGGGACCAGGATGAAATGGAGTCGTCAGATCTCATGCTGGTGCGGTGGGCCCTGGTTCCTCCACAGACAGAAAAAGCCTGGTCTCATTTGGCCAGTGTGTGTTGGCAGGTCCTGGACAGCGAAGGCACTAGTGCCAGTGACTGGCCAGTACACATCCCCCTGACCTGAATCCAAATGAGAATCTGTGGGACGTTATGCATCGGTGCATCTGACACAGGCTGTCCTGGAGCTCACTGATGTCCTGACTCAAGACTGGGAGGAGATCCCCCTGGACACCATCTGGTTGTCATCAGGAGCAAGCCCAGACGTCAGGACTGCATACAGGCATGTGGGGACCATGCACACCACTGAGTCATATTATGAATGGCTGTGATGAAATTCATGCAAATTGGCTTATGATCATTTTTTTTTTTCATTGATTCTCTGTGGGATTTTGAATCCAGTCCTCAATGGATTGATGATGTTATATTCCATTGACATATTTTGTTCTCAATAAAGTACACTGTATAGCAGTAAAGATTTTCTACTTGAATCTTTTGTTCATCAAGATCCGATTTTGTGAGCTGTGTGTGTGTGTTTGAGGTTTGTGTGAACTGTGTGTGTGTTTGAGGTTTATCTTGCAGCACTTTCAGACCTGATGAAGGACCTCTGGGCAAAGCATCCTGTTTGTGTAAATGTGTGAGTACTCACTGGTGTAGGGGAGGGGTACATTTGAGTGTAGTGTGTGTGTGTGGGGGGGGGGGGGGTGTCGAGTAATAATAAATAAAAAATAATAAAAACCTAAAAAAAAAAAAAAGCTGTCACTCTGCCTCTTGCAGTGGGACTCCAGAATTTTGCGCTTCGTCCCACACACGCACATTTCATATATTACATATAATACATTTAGATCATAACTTATTTCATTTTGACCTTTCACTGAGATGATACTATGCTAAATGAGAAACATCGAAAATGGAATTGATCAAAAAATGTAAAAAGCCCAAGCATCCGTTTCAGATAACAAGCTGATACAGATACATATAAAAGCTACTTCAGGAGGGCAAAGTGAAAGAAATACATCAAATTAAGAGGATTGGCTGCAATGGAGTCCCATGCAATCAGCTTATAGTGTACAGTCATAGATACAATTGGAGCAGCGGCCAATGTCGCATTCATTTCAGTAACTCCAGCGCAGACTTCGGCGTCCCCGTTACGCAGGGGAGGGCACCGCCGGTTATTATTCTGCAGAGTTCCCTCTTACATATAGTGTAGGCAATACAGAATGTGATATAGAAGGAACATCAGGAAATCCCCATCTTCATTCATGCATTGAGTTTTTAATTTTTATTGATACCAAGGACATTTACGATTGGAGGTTTCAGAGTGCCTGGCGCTCTGTGTACAGCATTTCGTGTTTGCTATCGGACCTTCAGTTGTAAGGTCTTAGTTACGTTCGGCAACTTGGCCATAAAGACACGGATCCGCACCTGGGCGACAGAGAATCCAGTGGCACCCATCACGGATATTTATATTATTTTAGTCGGGTTTGGTACACGTGAAAGAAATTTAGAGAAACCATGGAAGTTTGCAAGGGACGGCTGCTGGGCATTTCAGTGGCTATCGCTCACGGAATTTTCTCGGGATCATTGAATATTCTGTTGAAATTTCTAATAACGACTTATCATTTCACATACCTCACTTTGATTCAGTGCTTGACCAGCGGTACTGCGGCGATTACACTGGAGGTTTTGAGAAGACTGGGCAAAGTAGATATACCTCCTTTTAGCTTTCAGTTAGCGAAAGTTTTTGCGAGTGTATGCATTTTAGCAACATTGCAATCTACACTTACCCTGTGGTCGTTAAGAGGACTGAGTTTGCCTATGTATGTTGTTTTTAAACGATGTCTGCCTCTGGTTACGTTGGGAATTGGGGTTTGTGTTTTGAGGAACGGAATTCCGTCCTTTGGGGTTGTGGTGGCAGTTCTCATCACAACCGGAGGCGCAGCGTTGGCAGGTAAAAATATCCCTGTCACCTGTAAAATGTACTAGTGCGTTTAATAGTCTTGTTAACTGCAAAATCTAACATTTATTTTGGCATTGGATTTTACTCCCATTAAAATATATATTTGATTAAAATGTGTTTTCTTTGACACATAATATGGCATCTCCAGTAACTGCGTGATTCACTGTATGGGCAACCTTAATAACACAAGCTTTATTAAATTGAATCAGCGTGATGTTAAAGTTAACTTATGTCCCGTTGCAGCTCTTTCAATATTCACGCACACAAATATATAGATATAAATGGTTAATGTGTTCAACTCATTAAGATACATCGGTCCATATTACCTTAATATGAAACATGGGTGTACCGAGCTTTTCAAAAGTCAGGGTGTTCTGGGATGTAGTGGCATAGTTTTAATCTGGCAAAAATGGGGGAGGGGCGGGGGTGGAATCGTGTTTCATCAAAAGTTTGTCTGTAATGATTTTTATTCTTTTTTTTTCATGTCCACAGGTGCAGGAGACCTGACAGGCGACCCTTTTGGCTACGTTACTGGCATCTTAGCTGTAATTATCCATGCGTCCTACCTGGTGCTCATCCAGAAGACTGGTGCTGACAGTGAATACGGCCCCCTAACAGCTCAGTACACCATCGCAGTAGTGGCCTCCCCTGTGCTGCTAATTTGCTCCTTTGTGAGCATGGACGCCGTTGACATGTGGACGTACGAGGGCTGGAAGAATCCCTTCATCACTGGTATCTTCTGCTCCTGCATTTTCATTGGCTGCGCTATGAACTTCACCACGCTGCACTGCACGTATATCAATTCGGCGGTGACCACGAGCTTTGTGGGTGTCGTGAAAAGCATCGCTACCATCACCGTGGGCATGCTGGCCTTCACTGACGTCGAGCCCACCAAACTGTTTGTGGCAGGGGTGGTGGTCAACACAGTTGGCTCCATTACCTACTGTGTGGTAAAGTACTATGAGACAAACATGAAACTCAAGTACCAGGATATGGATGAAGCAGCCAAGGACGATGGACCGGCAGGAGAGCCATATGTGGATCCACCTCCCAAACCTGATGGAGACCTGAACGGCTTTCCCAATGGCCACCTGACTGGCACTGTTCATGCCAATGGCCTTGGGCCCGAGCATGAGAACAAAGTCGCAGAGTCCATAGAATTAGAAAGGTCAGCATTTTCATCAAACAGTGAACCTGCGAAGGAGTCTTTAAGTGAGAATTACGTTGGCGTGTGGAGATCAATTCGCACTTTGAAGTTCTTCAGAAAAGACACTTTACTTGACAACATGGAGGTGCAGAGTCCTTGATGAGGGGTGTCCCGTGTAAGAGCTGCATGCCAGGTTAAAGTATTGTCATAGACTGACAGTATGAATGAGAAATGTTTGCCTTTTTCTCGCTTTCTTAAAAGTGGTTTTAATGAAAGTATTTTTAAAGAAATGTTACTTTGTATATTGGCTGAAAACTCTACTGCTTTCTTTAAAGATGTGCTGAATCATCAGAGTTTTTTTCCAGAACCTTATAAGGCAACCAACTGATCCAAACTAATGGAAAAACCCTCTAATTTACAAAATAAATTACAAATTCTGATTTACTGTAATACGTATGGTACATATGTGAAATCAGGGAATGTACTGGATTTGAAATTTTATCAGATTTCCTTTTTTAACTATATTTTGCATGTAGTGTCTATATTTCAAGATCGGTTTAAAATATATTAAAAAAATAATTGTCATTTAAATGTAAAGTTGTGCAAAGTAATAAAAAAATACATTGTCAATGGCAATGCTTGATGTCAGCTTTAATGGTATGGTATTTATATAAGCTATCCTGGGTTGGCCTGTCATTGATTAATGGTTTTTATTTGCCAATAGATGATAGTGATACAGTTCACTTAACAGGGAAGCAATGCAGATTGACTTTGAAAGATCTACCCTGGGGCAAAAAGATGTTATCGTTTATGTTGAAGTCATTGTCGTTGCTGCATGTATTACCTCAGTTTGTACAGCTTAGTGGGTTCCAGACAACAAACGTTAGAAAACTTCTGGGATCATGAGCAACTGCACTGCAAGCCTTTCCAAAAAGGTAAAACCTCTCTCTAAAGAAATTTACGATGTTCTGTGCAAAGGGATGTCTTTATGATTAAAAGAGTGTATATCTGAATTGCTAGTGCTTTCAAGCCTTTCTTAAACCTCACTTTCATCTGAACACATACACAGTATCTGGTGTGCCTGTAAGCAGTGAGACACAAGCACTCAACACAGGTCTAGTCAGCATTTTAGCTGAACAAAAACACATACAAAGTCCCTGTGAAATGCTTTAATTTGGGAAACAGGGAACATCATCAACCTGATAACAGGCTAAGGAAAAAACCTGAACACAGCAAAGATTTCCATTTCAGAAGCCAAGAGAAATGGCAAAATTACTGTCAATGTAACTTCTGTCATGTAGAGAGGAGTATAGTTCACCATATCAATAAAATGTGTATTTACTCAGTAAATACCTCAGAGTTGTAAGTTGTAGGTAAGTAAGTACCTGAGAGTGGATGTAACATAGGGGTACATTTGTCACAGCGGAGAACCCTGTGAAACATTCAGAGTTCATGCAGCAAATATATGATTTAAATCTTACTGAAAACCAGAGTGAATGAAATCAACTCTTCTCTAGTAACATCTTTGTTTTGATGTCCTGCATTATTTCCACCCTAAATATGACTTTACACTTGGATGAGAAACACAGACACAGACGGTTCACCTCTGTTGCCGTTCTTTTCACATTGCACATGTGCAGTGCCTAATCTGACAGGTTAACTGTCACCACATCCTTCGTTTCAAGCTTCAGCTCTACTCTACCAACTGCTGTCTGCAGCAGGAGCTTTTGACCTAGTGTGTAAGAGCTCAATAAAAGGGACAATTTTTTTATGACAATTGTTTTGCTCAGGGCACATTATGAAAGGTTCATTTAGCATACCCAAAATGGCAAAAGGCCTTGAAGCCAAACACATGAAAAATTAATTAAAAGAAAAGTTAGCCTCAGCGTTACTTAGAAAAACATCCTAAGACCATAAAGTATTAATATCTTCTGGACAGTTAAAGTCATTTAATGCCAGTTTTTGTGTTAAAACATTTTCAGCTCATCACTGTCACAAGTCACTGATGGCAGTGTGGGCCGCCTGTTTTCATGGTTTAATTTCCTTTTCTACCTCATTTCTACTGTAGAGGATGGAATGCAAGTTACTTCACACGTTGATTCTTTAGACACCTAAGCTACTTGACCTATTTTGTAAATAAATAAAGTACCAGGAGCTATTGGGGAATTTATTGGGATTACTACCAGAGACTACTGGGAAGTGTAGTAAAATAAATTCAGCTGCTACATAGCTATGTAGCATACAGCTCTTTCCTATGGGAATAGCAAGTTTAATCAGAGACAAATCATGGTCTTGCAAGGTCATCTGGAAGTTGCTCACTCTACTCTTCCAACACACACTTTTAAGGGCTCACTTTTCACCATACCAAAAGCCTCCACACTCTAATGTCATATCACACAGTCCATATATTTTTGGAATGTCAACATTCCATGAGCCAATGATAAAATGAACTCCATCATTCAACATCTCAATAAAATGCACATCTTACTCCATATATTTCCTGTCCAGACGATACTCTAATTTTTAATATCAAACCACAGCCACAATAACTAAGCCATATATTTCCTACCTTATAAAGGTGTCTATTAGGCTTTCATTGATTTAGTGATTGGAACATAATCTAGAAATCTAATTTTTACTCCTGCAGTGTCCGTTTAACACTGGACTATACGCCATTGGTCTGGAAAAAAGTATAAAGAAATCATATTTTATTTGAAGTCTGTTTGAAAGACTTCTTATCTTTAAAATGTGCTGTGTCAATTCTAAGTCTAGCAAACACGTAGGCTGACACAGCAGGTATGCTGCGGACTTATTCATGTAAATGAAGATACCATCACGGTGGCCTGAGCTACCAGTGCAAAGAAGACCCTGAGTCGTATGCATTTCAAGGGATTAGACACAGAAGCTAGCAATTAGTACATTTTACATTGGCTCTTTTCAGAGGGATATAAAAACACTGGTAGTAAACGTCAGCACCTTCTCCAAAAGTTTCATACACTACTGCTATTTATTGCCATCACAGTTTAAGAGCTCTAGAGGACTATGTGCTGGAGAATATACAACATTCACTCTGAGCACATAAGTAGAAATATGCAAATAAACAGTTTTGCACATACAAGGCAACCCCTGGCAAGGCAGAGTAAGGTGAAGTAAATCCATGACATATATATGAGCAACAGTTCAACTTCAGATAAATGCCGCAATAATATGGAATTTCCCGTGCTTATTCATCAACAAGATTTAGGTCCTCAGAATCATACCACAGCAGTATAAGAGCACAGAGAGGATGAGGATGCTAATGGCTATTACACAGAAGACTTGTTTGGATTCCTCTGTAGGGAGGTGTAGCGACGCCCCTTACCAGCTCCTCTGGCTAATGATGATGGTGCTGGCCTGCAGCCTCCAGGTGTAATGCCATGGGTCACTGGGGTGGTTGGATCAGCCCAGACCATAAGCCCAGACAGACAGAGGTCTGACAGAAGCAGTCAGGCATTAGCAGCAGCTATCGTACAGACAACCAGATGGGAGAAGTATAGAATGTTGAAAGTTATACACAGCTACAGGCTGCTCATTTAGCATTAACTAAAAAGTGCAACATAGTATGTGACCTGGAGCAGAGTCAACTTGTTTAGCAGTGCTACGGCCGAGAAATGTGTACGCTCCCGAGGAAACACACAATACACTAAGAGTACGTCCACAGTTAGCACTCCACAAAAGCAAAACATAACAATCTCAACCACCAAGGTAGTTAGACACCCAAATGATGAGAAATTAGTGTTCTCTGATTACAAGTAAGACATGTAACTCAGAAAACACTTAATAATCAAAAGTCTGATGACCTCTGACATCTAAAGACAATGTGTCATTAGTGTTTTTAGCTACAGACTATGATTGTGCAAAAACTGGGGTGCAGGGTCACTATACGCAAGACTGAAAATGAGATTATTTCCTATTATCATCCTGTGGGAAATTTACAAGAAGAGAAACTGTTGGAGCAAAAACAGAATCAGATTTTAGCCACGGTTGGCATCTTTTTCCTTTTTCCACACTGCCATGGTACTGATTGAACCCTACACCAGTATGCACTATATAGTAGGCTATTTTGAACGCTACCATACATGGGCTACCATACATGGGCTACCATACATGGGCTACCATACATGGGCTACCATACATGGGCTACCATACATGGGCTACCATACATGGGCTACCATACAGCTCAGCAGGGCGAGTTCCTGTGGTGATAAACCTCCACCTAGCGGACATTGGTGGACTGATCTTACAGTAACAAAAGCGTTACCCTAGGTCATGAATTCAAACAGTGGTTCGAAGTTTGTTTATGACGAATATACAAAACAGCTCACAGTTTTACCGACACTTGTAAACACCAGAACCAATATCTTAGAGGTTCCCCCGTGACAATGACAAGGACAAATCTGCATTTTCCTGGAAAATATCAATGTAACATATATAGTCTCCAGAATATATCGCTCATGCTAATTTTCGAAACGCCTTATGTGAAATTTGATGCATTTGGTTTTCCGTAGTTCCGCATTGCCTACCAAACCATAGACCGGCAAAATTTGAAAGACGCGTTTTTGAACAGCTACGTGAGACTTGCTGGAACACAGGTTTGTAGCTAGCCTTAACTATTTTTATTTCGCCTAAATAAGCTAACTAGCAACCGACATTTTAGCTGATATGTTTGTTAAAATATGAATCTGCTAAACGAAAATTATATTGAAAAAGATAATCACTTTTCTCAAATAGCAACAACGTCGGCCTTGATTTAACGCTACGTTAGTTTGATTGTTTGGTTTTTTTTAGATTGCCAAATGGAGACCATCAGGAAAACACCGGATGCTTTCAAAACTCCATGCAAACCAGCTAAAACGAAGAGTCCAGGTAGGGTTAAGGTTATTCTCATCTTGAATTGATAACTGTGACAATTGGCGGTGTGTTAAGCTAACTATGTTAGCGTATTGCTTATTTTAAAGTTAATCTTAAAGCTAACGTATTTTAAAGCTAGCACCGTTAACTAGCGTAAATGAATAGCGATTCAGTCATAAACATGACTCAATGGTTCGTTTCGATTAAAAAATATTATTTGGATCTATAATAACCGAATAACATTATATATTTGGGTCATTCCTATAATTCGGTGTCTTTTGCGTCCCCAGTACTGATCACTATATTTATTATGTAAAAATGCAAACAATATAATTTCTGTAAATCCTACTGAAATAGTAGGACACTTTTAAAATGTTGAACATAATGCACTCTACCCCAAAATTTATTTTTATACCTATTTTTAACACTGTTTTTATTTATCAGACGCTAGGGGTCCCTGGAGTTGTACTTTCTGTTTTTGTGGTGGAAATATGAGGTGTAATCATTAGAATATTTCATTATTTTAATATTGTTTAAATATATTGCTTAAGTCCTCCCTAAACGATATATATTTTTCCTCAATGAGGTTTATTTTATCATCAATTTTAAGGGATTATCGCATGTCCCTCAAGTTACTGTCCACCCTGTTATGTCTCTTTAAATGAAGAGCTTTAGTTTTGCATATCGACATAATTTCCTGGAGCTCACATACATGTTTTCAGAGGGAAAACAACTGTGGAAGGTGAGTGGCTACTCCTCATCTAAATGTCAGTTATTCCTCATTTTATCCCATCAGTCTGACATGGTCAACCACAACATGTCCATCCTGTTTGGAGAAATATGAGGGCAAGCAGAAAGTTTTAATAATTTCATAATAATCATTTTAAAAAGCATAGAATTCTTTTTTGTCAGACTGGTTTTGCTCACACATTGGATAATGGCTACCTTTATGTCCACCCTGTTATGGTCCACCCTGATAACATCAAAGACCTAACAAGGGTGGACTTACACATAACAGGGTGAACATCATAGTGTATCTATGAAAATGCACATGTGTTTTATGTAGCTTTATTATTCAATTTAGTTAGATTATTGCTGGAAATATTGATATTAAGTGTGCATCTCTTAAAATAAGTGCTGCTGAGAGACAGAAGCATTACAAAGTTGGGATTCTGATCCTGAAAGGAGGATGAAATACCCACAAAAAGAGGTAGATAAAGAAGACAAAAGCTGAAGTCAATGTCATGGTAAAATGCATGCACCACATGCATTTTTATCCAGTATAGCAAAGTTCATCTCATTGGCAAAGTTTATGTCATAGGAATGTTTTTAAAACAACCTTTAATCACATAATTTATTACCTTTTATTTGTCCACCCTGTTACGGCTATGTCCACCCTGTTATATATAGAGTTTTCTGTCTATAATTTAATTAAGATAGTACAAATAATAACAGCATGCATCCTTAAAAATAATCAAAATACTTATAGGATTCATTGTTATCTAAAACAAAAAAGTGGAATCACTTGCTGGTGAGAATTCAGACACACAATTCATAAAATATCTCTTTTTTAAATAAAGAATATTTGACACTCACTTCAAAGTTGAAAAGGGACATGTTGGCTCTCAGCTAATGTCTGTTTTGCACATTATTTTAAACCATAAATCTTTAAAATTATGCACATGTCCGTAACAGGGTGGACATCCTGGATCAGAGATTTCATTAAAATGTTTAAATAAATGCTACAGATTATATGCCTGAGCTTGACCAAAATTAGTTTTAACATGTCCCTTTCATATTAAAACATGAAAAACTAATAAAAATGCATAATATTAAAAATAAATTTGAGGGCCAAATGGCACCGAATCCCAGGAATGACCCATTTACAGGGTGGGATACACCTAAATAAAATGGGAATGGTTGGTGATATACATTCCTGTTTGTGGCACATTAGTATATGGGAGGGGGAAAACTTTTCAATATGGGTGGTGACCTTCAGATGACCCCAAAGATAAAAGTCTAAGGGGGTCAGATCACCCACGACGTCCAATCTACTTTCCAGGAAACTGTTCATCTAGGAATACTCGGATCTGACACCCATAATGTGGTGATGCACCATCTTGCTGGAAAAAACTTGCTGGAACGTTCCAGCTTCAGTGCATAAAGAGGGAAACACATCATCATGTAGCAATTTGACATTTCCAGTGACCTTGAGGTTTTCATTGATGAAGAATGGCCGCACTATCTTTGTACCCCATACACCACACCATACCCTCAATTTGTGTTCCAACAGTCTTGGAGGGATCTATCCAGTGTGGGTTAGTGTCAGACCAATAGCGGTGGTTTGTTAACTTCACCATTCACATAAAAGTTTCCATCTTCACTGAACAAAATGTTCTGTGTAAACTGAGTGTCCTGTTCCAATTTTTGTTTTGCCCATTCTGCAAATTCAGTGCGCCAATCTGGGCCGTCCTCGTTGAGATGCTGCAGCAGCTGGAGTTTGTAAGGGTGCCATTTGTGAGTAGCTAATATCCGCCGAAGGGATGTTGGACTGATGCCTCTCCAGAGACAAGCGTTGAGTGCTGCACTGTGGGCTCTTGATGAATGAAGCTAGGACAGCCACTGATGTTTCTTCATTAGTCCACATTTTGGAAAATCCAACACTGAACCAGTTTCACAAAACTTGGCAAGCAGTTTGCTACCTGTAGCATGGGAGATGGGTGGTCTCGTAGGGTGTCATGCATTGAAATCTGCTGCAATGACCTGAGTACTGCGTTCACCAGACATCAACACAATTTCTATCCGTTCCTCACGTGTTAACCTCTGTGACATGTCAATGGCTGTAAACAAAGAGAAACTCATGAAAGAATAAAGTTATGTTAAAACCAAGCACACCATTGTTTTTCTTGTGAAATTCTCGAGACGTTTGATGTCACATGACCCTCTTCCCGTTGGATCCAAAATGGCCGACGTCAAACTGGCCACCATGGTCACCACCCATCTTGAAAAGTTTTCCCCCTCCCATATACTAATGTGTCACAAACAGGGAGTTAATATCACCAACCATTCTCGTTTTATTTAGGTGTATCCATATGAATGTCCCATCCTGTGTGTGTGTGTATGTGTGTGTGTGTGTGTGTGTGTGTGTGTGTGTGTGTGTGTGTGTGTGTGTGTGTGTGTATATATATATATATATATATATATATATATATATATATATATATATATATATATATGCAGCTATAATATAGCAATCTTGGTCCGTGTTATGTTGTGTTAGGTACTAAAAGTGACTGTGATTCCTAACGAATATTCTCTTTGATCTTTGCAGGTAGTGCTTGTGGAACCCCAGTCACTATCCCTGCCTCTCCATTTATGAAAAAGCTCGGCTGTGGTACTGGAGTTAACGTGTATCTCATGAATAGGTATAATTCAATGTTAACATCTGCAATGGTGTTTTTATCTGAATAAATGCTATAGTATTGTTTAACACTTAGCCAGGATGACTGTGTGTATTCTGACTATATCAAATTTACTTTCAGAAATGGAAGTCACATTCATTCACCTTGGGCCATAAAGAAAATCAACAGCAAGTGTGCAAAAACAAACATCTATGAGAAGCGACTGTCTGAAGAGGCAAAGATTTTAAGAGATCTACAGCATCCCAACATTGTTGGTAATTATACTTATGGCTTACTCGTGCCGATTAATTTGGCCAGTACTAACTGTTCATAAAATTAAAAAGTAAAAAAAACAATAATTAAAAGGTACAAAAAGGGTTGTGATTTCTGAACACCAGGCTTCAGAGCCTTCGCCACAGCAAAGGATGGCTCTAAATGCTTGGCTATGGAGTACGGGGGAGAGCAGTCTCTCAATGACCTGATCGAGAAGAGGAGAGAGGAGGGATTACAGGCATTTCCAGCTGCCATTATTGAGAAAGTTTCCCTTCACGTAGCCTGTGGCTTACAGGTACAGGACGCTTTCATCTCAACTTGCTCTTTCATTGTTTTCCATCAAATGTTGATTTATGTTTGAATTGTTCGTGTTCGTGTTCAATTTTGTAGTTTTTTAGCATTACATAAACAGAAAGGAGAACCCCCTATTTCTGTCTTTTCAGTACCTGCACTGTGAGAAAAAGCTTTTACATGGAGACATGAAATCATGTAACATAGTCATTAAGGGAGACTTTGAAACCATCAAAATATGTGATGTTGGTGTGTCACTTCAGCTGGATGAGAATATGCAGGGTAAGCATTAAGGGTTCTGGTTACTTGCACTGTTTTGAATATCTTTATTATCTTCTATGTATTGCCAAATACTCAATACTATTCTAATTACCTAAGTAATATTAATAATTCTGATTCCTAATTATAAATAAACCCCCATCTCTGTAGTGACTGATCCAAAGGCCCAGTACATTGGAACAGAACCATGGAAACCCAAAGAGGCCTTGGAGGATGGAACTATCACAGACAAAGCTGATATATTTGCATATGGACTCACTCTTTGGGAGATGATGACTTTATCTGTGCCCCACTTGGAGATGCTGGACAGTGAGGGTGATGATGGTAATAGACATTGTATTGTCTAGAATACCCGTTTTTACAGTATATACCTTTTATTACCACTTAGAACACGAATGGTTCATGACTAAGTTGCAAGAAAATGCCAAAAAAATAAACTAGTCGTAAAGAACTGAGAAATGAATCGATCAGTTACCGATTGCTTCCTGCATTTTTTTTTTCAAATGTTCAAAAACTGACTTTCTCCTAGATGACTCTTTTGATGAGGATGACTTTGATGAAGATGCCTATTATGAGAGGCTGGGGTCCCGGCCTCCACTAGACACCTCCAGTCTCGGTGGTGCCTACCAGAGAATGGTAGAGCTTTTCTGTCTCTGCACGGAAGAGGATCCTTCCAAAAGACCTTCAGCTACACACATTGTTCAAGTGCTAGAGTTCAATAGTCAGCTCAGTGACAACACTAGTGAAGTCATAGAGATAGATTAATGTCTCATCGCTGACGCAGTAGCAGTCTTCTTGAACTTTAATGTTTTTATTGTACTGTCTGTATTTTTGTGCTGTAAGTTTTTTTCCTTCTATTTGTATTGTTGCATGTAACGAACTGTAATATTACTAAATTCACATCAACACTGTACCCAACTGGAAGTTTGCAAGTTGTGATAACTAGTTGGAATTTCTGACTGTTTTTTGTCTGGATATACATGTTTCTTATTAAATTCTAATTGGTCATTGGTCAAGTTTTATATCTCAAAAAGATTGAAATTGAGATTTCCTATGTATTTTACAGCCTGTTTTGAAGCAAAACAGATGGGCAGAGACGCAATGCACATAACAGCAATATTTAATTGTGCATTTAAACAGCAATTATTTAATGTGTAATTCAAAAAACTAACATTTGTTATTCAATTGTCAGATTTCAGTTTGAACTGCATCATTAACATGTCAAACACCTGCAATCAGGTTAAACTCAAACATTAAAAGAAATCGGCGAATAAAATGAACATTTCACAAAATGAGTAATTACAACCAGAATCATTTTTTGAAGAAACAGGTTTAAAAAAAAAAAAAAAAACTAATCTGTATGCAAACATCCAATCTGTCTACCAACTGACTGACTGCCCACATCCCTTGACTTGGTTGGTTTTTGGTGGACACTGACTGGACTCAACATGTCCCAGGAACCCTAGCCTAAAGTACTGAACATAATGGGTTTAAAAATAAGTAGCAAGTAGCTGCTGTCTAAAAAGCTTTTGAAAATGCCAACAGACAAAGCACCAGTCCAAAACTGCCAATCTTAACCAATGAAGTTATAAACCAAAAACGTTGGTGTTCCACAATACTTAGTTGCAAACAGCTTTCCATCTGGGGTGGGATCAGAGAAGGCAAGTTCTTCTTTTGTTAGGTGACATCCATACATGAACGTATTCCTGCATAAAAATGAAGACAACCAGTTCAGATAACCTGCTCGTGCTTTGTACATGCATGTGCGCACACGTCAGCATTCGGGATGTTCAACACGCACGCACCTCACTGTGTCTAGGAGGCATGTGGCGATGCCCTTCCTTCTCATCAGGCTGAAGACCCAGATGCGACTCACTCCACAGATGGCTCGCTCAGGCACAGTGGAGCAGCACCAGGTTCGGTGGCGTTCCATGAAGTCCTCCTTGGTCAAGTCCTTTGGCTTCTCAGGCTGTTCCAGAACTCTGAAAGCCTGGCCAACAGCAAGAAATAACCAGCTGTTCAGTGACCTTGTTGAGAAACAACCAAAACTAATACTGTAGCTATTTAAGACACAGGGGAAACGTATTATTTTTCACATGAACTGATTTCATAATTTATGTAATTTTCCATAACCCAACATTCACACAAGAAGCAGGCATCAATTCATGAAAACCCAGTGTCTTAAATTCAATAAATGAACTTTAATACTTTGAGGGATCTAAACAATAATACAATTGTAATTACCTATATATTTTTTTTTATTCATTTAGAGGAGACTCACCTGTCTTATGGGCTCAGCCACCAGGCAACCCACGACCATCTTATCGCTATTGATGAACAGATAGGTTTTGGCAGTGTTGGGGCTACTGAGAGAGACCTGCTGGAAGCCCAGCTCACTATCTGCAATGCGCCTCACGTCTTCCGCCTGAAACAGCAGATCCATGGTCAGGTACTAACGCACAAGCTAATCCTAATTAACCCACTCAACAGAACGTCGTTCTCAACATGGACACGTGAAATAACGAAGGACAGCCAAGCACCTTTTTAGTCGCATATTTAGGGTCTTCGGGAAGGACGAGGATGATCTTCCCATCCCAGAATTCCCCTACAACTCTCTCCTTCTTCCAGCCCTTCAAAGACCAGAAAGGAAAAAGATAAACAAATAAATCAGTATTTATCAGAGAAGGAGACGGGAGTGGCTGTGCGAAGGTCACGCCCTCACCACAAACTTGATGGTGTCCAGGAAGCGCTGGTGGAACTGCGTGTGCTGGAAGTTGTCCTCTGGGCTGTCTGCGCTGTACAGCATGCCACAGGAGCTGCATGTGGTGGCACCAAACTGCTTCTGCCCAGCATCCTGCATAGGAAGCAATACCCGTCAGTATTGACCCGTCAGTATACCCCATGGAGTCTGGGCTATGCACCTTACGGTCTCTGCTACTCACAATAATGAGCTGATCATCACACTGTTTCTTCAGATCCTTCCTCCTGCGGGCACTCCTTTCTTTGGCCAAGAGAGCCGGGGTGTCGCTGAGGGTGGATGGCGTGCTGCAGTTCAGCGGGGACGGAAGGCCGCCTTTCTTCTGAAGCCTAAGACAGGAAACAAAACGTAAATAAAATGGTGTGTCCTTATCTTCTTCAATGCCGGACTGCTCAGGACGATAATGAGAAAATCAGTGGTCTGGTATTAAGTTCAAACAATATGCAAGAAATGGACAAATTTTACCTTTTGGTCCCAAAGATTGGGTACACATCTGACATTTCTGAGAAAACAGGAAGACACATTGATTAACCCATGAATATACGCATACATATATATGTTATATACATGTTCAACAGTTCAGCTATTTACCATTGTCTGAACAGCTGTCCTGGCCTGAGGGGCTAATTTCATTCTGGTTGAATTGTGTGTTGGATGCAGGACTTTTGGACAAGCCCTACAAAATAATTTTTAGATATTAAAACAAATATGAAGAAAAAAAAAAAAAACTTAAATGTTTAATATACATAACTTGAAACTTACATGGTTATCAGTGCTGGAGCTACAGGATTTTACAGGAGACACAGACTTCCGTACAAGAACTCTTAATTCTTTTGTAATGCCGTATATCTGAAGGGCATTAGGGTCAGAAAGGCTCGACAGAATCTGTTCACTGCTCTCAGCAGCATCATGGTCAACTACAGGAGGCAAACAAGGGTTCGGTCTTGATTTGTTCACAAAGACAGCGTGTCGCACTGGGGAACGATCCTTCAGCGTTACAGCAGTTTCTGCCTTCGTTTCGGTGTTTTGGGTGGTGGGCTTCTGCATGCTCGCGGGTTGTTTGGGTTTCGTCTTCTGCGCATGTATTTTGTACATTGAAGTGGGCTTTTTTCCTGTGCCAAAGAAGGCAGCACCCACAATGATCCGGGGCTTGCTTTTGGACTTTAAGCTGCCAAACATGACGGAGCCGTGCTGTTTTACGTCAACCACCTTTACGGACGGGTCCTCCAGTGTTCTGGAAGAACTGCTAGTGTTCGTCTTGGATGAAAAGTCTTTTAAGGCAGAGTTGTTGCCACTTGCATTAAGCTTGCTTTTAGGCTTCTTAGATTTGATGGGCCTCCTTGCTGTCAGAGAGAGTGAGGACTGATTGTTGCTGGGTTTTAAGGGAGGTGATTTGGTTTCCTTCAACAGCTTTCTTTCAAGGGGTGTGAGATAAAGTGGCTTCTGTTTGCTGTAAAAAGATCCTGCTACCACTGTGGGTTTGAAAGGTGAGGCTTTTTTAGGAGGGGATTCCAATGCTGTGGTCCTTGGCATCTTTCTGGGTGTTCTGGGAGACCGTGATAACGCACAGGTCCTTTCAGGTGATTTATGTGGGGATTGCAAATTCTCCTTTTGTCGAGATGATGTTCTCCTTGTATAATTCTCCTGTCTCGTTGGTTTCTTCTTAGCTGGATTACTGGGGGAACATGTTTCATCTTAAGTGGGAATATAACATAAAAAGCACATATGCACAATAACATTACTTTTTACTCGCACATACCTTCCAGAATCAGGGGAAGAGTGCTTTCTTTTCTTTGCTGTACGATTTGACATTTTGAGCGATCTGAAATGGAAAAGTAGAAATTTAGCGTGCTGAGGACGCAATATAGCTCGCCAACTACCGTTTTACAGCCAATTTAGATTAAAGTTGTGATGAATTTGTCCATCTATCCAGCAAGTTCTTTGACTTGTTGAGACGGTGGAGCAAATAAAAATGAATTACAAAGAATGGTTATTCTATGGAAAAGTAACTAACCTAGGTTAGCTATTTCTAACCTTTTAAGTAGTTCCACTTAGCTGGATAGGTTGCTTAGCTAGCGGGTAGCTAGCTAGACAGCTAGCCATTTCATTTTTTAGTTTGTACCTTGACATGTACACACTGATAATTTCCTCAAATAAGTATGTAAAACCAAATCGCTATATAAAACACTTATTGTAATACCAGAATAAGCAGAGTTTTCCCTACGATTAACAGTTGGCTAATAAATGAATAGTCATCTTACTAACGAGTTAACTTAGCACTGGTCTCGGAACAAGTAAGCGCGCGAATGTCAACAATTAACATCCTTCAGACGTGTCGATGATAAAGCAGCAAAACCAGGAGTAATCCTTCCTAAACATAAAGCACTCACCGGAATAATGATCTTTATACTTTGGATTGCTCTTCTGGGTGACAACTATCACAACTCCTGAACCCGTCACGACTCCTCTTACCGCGGTTTGAGAATTTGTTTTGAACAGCGCGCCAAATGCAACTTTCTCTCAGACGCGTGGGGGAGGGGCGGGCGGAAATTACCTTTCATTACGTCAGCTGATGTTTGTTCAGTTCCTGTGTTACTTTTGTCACTAGGCTTGATTCTCTAGGGTTGCAGTTTTTAATGTATCCTTATTCTTAATAATAACATTATGTAATTTGTTACGTTTTTTTTACATCAGCGAGATCTGTCACAAAGCTAAAGTAACATCACTCATAGCATACAGGCTATATTATCGACAAATAGAAGCTAATTTGGCACCCATCTATGCTGCCCCACTGGCCTGACATCATATCCATTTCCAGTGTTCTCAAGTTCAGTGTGGTTGAGGAGAAGGATGATAAAGTTTCTAATTCTGATCAACTTCTATGTAAGTCGGAGGTCTATGTCATGGACGTTTGTATGTGGGATGTCAAAACTCCTTGATACAAGTCGATATGACTCCATCTGAAATTATGGTGGAAATATTTAAATGATCATGATTAAAAATAATATGAATTTGTCTGGCATTTGAGGATTGCTCTGTTGTAGCAATGCTGCTCATATTCTTGCTCTTAGAATACTGCAGGATATTTTTAAGCCTCTGGTTGATCTTCATTGAGTGAAGTATGTTCATTGAAGCAGTATGTGAATTACAGGAGTAGAAATATGAACCAGTGTCTTCTCGTAGTATATAGATACCACGAGAGGTATAGAAAATATAAATCTACTTTGTTCTTTTATGTCAGCCATAAGACAGGTTAATCATGTTCACTGATTTTAAATGTTAGTGTATTATGGTTTTAAAAGTAATTAACAAATTGATGGTGCTATTACATAATTCTTTTTCACTACACATTTTAGTATATCTGAATGTAATGCCTATCTTTATATGATGGATACTTAAGAACATATATTATCTAGAATTGAAACTATTGCTTCAGCTTAGCTTTATTCTCTATTTCTGGGGACACGCTGCCCTTCACAGTACCTGCCCCAACAGATCAAGGCCTGGTTTTCAAGAAGCATTAAGACAAAGATCATTGTTAAGGATAGACAGAGTATCATAATGACCTCACTCACTCTCTCTCTAACACAATGATGTATTTGGGAAACAGGGCCCTGTTCCAGTTTATCAACGTTGGATTAGTTGTATTCATACTGAAACTATAGATTAGTTGAAATTGTGTCATGTCAGTGAGTGTCGATGAGCAGGATTAAGATCCACTGCTAAAGTTAGACAAACATTATGCATTTACCAAGTCAACAAAACACGTCTTTGACGTGTCATTCGTGTCACTCTACGTTTGTATCTGAAAATAACATTGGAATAGTAAGCATCAAAACAACCAAAGGGCAGGTTAGCTACGTTCATTATTTGATTTAGCTACTAAGCTCCTGAAAAAACGTGCCAACAATTCGAATGCTCACAATGGAAAGAAAACACACACATTTTTACCACACAAATTTATTCCAGTGTTAAAACATTTACATTATAGCTTGAGTTTTCCAATATAAACAATACTTACGAATTCGCGACTTATTTATGCGACAAAAAGAACAAACCGGCGCATTTGTATGACGCAGTATCCGATAAGTCTTCCGCCTTTCCAGCTTTCCCCCCAGGTCGTATCACCATGTAGTGAATAGTGAGTTGACGAGTGAACCGTTTCGATTATAGCGTATCTATTTCCAGGCTATTTGCTTGTACCTGGAACGTTAGCTAACGAAGTAATATGATGTTGGATGCGTATCTCTAAAACGTATTTTCTGCAATCAAATCAGTTTTCTTAGAATAGTGTATTTTTCCAGGAACGGAAAACATGGTCTTCTACTTCACTAGCGCCGGTGAGCGAATGTTAATTTAAAACGTTAAATTTAGCATCTTGCTAGCTGGAGGCACAGTACGGATATTCTAATGTAAACAACAGCATATTACGTATAGCTAGCCAACTTAATAAATGTCGTGAAAACATATACATAGCTGGCTAGGTTTAGCTAAATGTATTCGGACTAGATGTTAAACCAACGCTGGCGGGCATCTGCTTGACTTAACTTGCTCGCTAGTTAGCTAGCTGACTACTTTAGTTAGCTAACTACGGCTCTTAGTTAGGTCTGCAAGGTCCGGAAAATTTGGAAGCATTTCTAAAATCTCATTAAACAACAAATCCACAAATGTCACAAAATGTGTCTTCCAATCTATATCTGGTTTTATAGTCGGTTAAATTCACTACAATCCCAGGGTACGGCGAACTGCTCAGGCACCGTTCGGCAAGCAAAATACAACTACCTCGAATAGCTAACGCTAGCTGGCTAATAGCTCTGTCAAATAAACACTCTTCGCCATATCATTGAATGGCACCTGTAGTTAAATTTGTCTTCAAGGCATGTTAACTATTACTGTTTGCATACCGTTGGCCACAGTCTCTGTTGGGTAGTAATTTAAGTATCAGACATTCTTTTTTATTTTGGTTTGTTGGGGTTTTTTAATAATAGATGTGTTATTTCAACTTCTTTTGCAGTCATCACACCGCCCTATACTATCTACATGGGCAAAGACAAATATGAAAGTAAGTGCTCGTTCACTCACACGCAGTTTCATATTAACATCCTACGACATAGCTAATATTATTTGTATCTTTTCTTAACAGACGAAGATCTCATAAAGTATGGGTGGCCTGAGGACATTTGGTAAGGAAAATCTGGAACCACAGTACCTGGCCCCAGCCCTTAAATACAAATCTAGTCTTGAATTTTGGGTAATCACAGGTAAACTGAACATTAATGATGGTCTACTTATTCAAATAGTTAATCAAATTTGTTGGTCACTTTGTCATTGCCGTAACCCCAAGGGATTGGGAAGGTGGCAAACCTGTAGAACCTGGAGCTCAATCTCTGTAATTTGAATAGCTCTCCAATAGCAGAATAACACTATTGATTACAAAATTAACAACTAGATTGTGTATTTAAGGGCCAGGACTGAGTACCATAGGCCTAGATACTTACTACCGAATAATTAACCCATGGGATTGCACTCAGTGACTGTACTGCTTACTGTAGTTATTTGGCAGACTGACGAAAGGGGCACAAGGCACTCAAAAGTTGCAATAATCAGTTCTTTCACGAATCTTAATCTTTAGGTTTCATGTGGATAAACTCTCCTCTGCCCATGTTTACCTTAGAATGCCCAAGGTAGGGGTTCTGTTTATATCACATATAATTATTTTTATCGGTTTGTTGTTCCACTGACCAAAGCATTTTAACAAGGCTTGTTCTTTTCCCTTCGTATAGGGGAAGACGATAGATGACATACCAAAAGAGGTCTTGATCGACTGTGCCCAGCTAGTTAAGAATAATAGCATTCAAGGTAATGCTTATCGGAGAGCGTGAACACCAAGCTGTGTTTGAACATATTGTGGCTTCATTTAATGGATAATTGCACTGGCACTGACAGGGTGCAAAATGAACAACATAAATGTTGTTTACACACCATGGGGCAACCTGAAGAAAACTGGAGACATGGAGGTCGGCCAGATAGGTTTTCATCGCCAGAAAGAGGTACATTTAGAACTTAACCAAAAATGTGACTGCAGTAGAAATAGTAAAGACCATTTAAATTTAAGATGTTTTATGTGTTAATGTTTGGCTTTTTAAACGTATCAGGGCTCGTTCAAGTTTAACATTATCATGATTATTTACAATGGCTCGCACATTGTTGATAGGTGAAAATTGTGGCAGTAGAAAAGAAAATAAATGAAATCATCAATCGATTGGAAAAGACGAAAGATGAGCGATATCCTGACCTTGCAGCTGAGAGAGAATCACGAGACAGAGAGGAGCGGAACGAGAAAAAGGTTCAGATACAAGAAATGAAAAAAAAGGAAAAAGATGATATGAAGAGGAAAAAAGAGCTGGAGGAATTAAGGTATTATGTGAAACCTCTTCTTATTTCACGGCTAATCTGTTCATGCAGATGGAAATTTATCTCTGTGATCTTCTAAAAATAAGCATTTGTCCATGTCATGTCAATGTAATGCTTTATAATGAAATGTGCCACTGAAACAGTTGTTTGTATTATAGGAATTACTCATCACTTATGAAGAGTGACAACATGACCACAAATGAGGTAGTGCTTCTTTTTCTTCACCATTTCTGGACTTTATGTATCATACCCTAATACATGATATAGTTATGCCTAAATTTAATACCAAAACATTATAAAACATCTATACAATTTAGCCAATGTGCTATTGTACTTGACTGATCTTTTCACAGGATGGTTACGATTCAGATGACTTCATGTAACTGGAAAAAGGGATCAGCCAGGGGCGGTCAACAGTTTTCAACACAATTACCCAGTCCTGGACACTGCACATGCTCAGAGGAATGCTATAGTGTGCACTCCTATTGGTTGCAATAAAGGAACTTGCTCACTATTCTTTTAAAACTGTACTTGTGCCAATAATGACAGGACCGGACCGTCTTGCTTTCCTAAAAGTAAACTGACCAAAAGTAACATTGGTTGAATTGCATATCAAGGTGCATCTGCTGAGGATAGGTGGAGGCTGTTCATAAATTAAGATGCTGTTTTCACATCTGAATGTAGCCTCCACAAAACTTTCTGAAAGTTCTCTGGCTGTTGCAAGGCTATGATCTGTAATTTGTACTGAATGCATCAGTAGTCATTGTATTCCTTGAAATGATCCTGTTTCGTCATTTCCAGGTTTTTGGACTGGCTTGCTTCTTCATATAACCTAAAAGTGTTGGCAACCTTGGCCTAGCCTGTATAATTGGATTTCTTGTTAGGTATGAAAGCAAGATGCTATTTCAAGCACTTAGCTTCAGTACATAAATATATCTTTATATTCTCAACCCAATAAATTTGCTGGAGATTCCATTTTCTTTTAGAAGTTGATGTAAAATACATTATTCATATTATTACATACATGTCTGGTTGTTTGGGAGCTGATGTTCATAAGGGTCTTACTAGCTGCTGCAGTAAGATCAATTCTTCAGTCGAGGAAAGATGGCTTAGCTAAAGTGTCCTTAAAATGACTGCAGCGTTGAAGACTGAAATTGTGGAAATTTGGCCCTCTGGTAGAAGCGTGTAGCTCCAGTCCGCACGTGGATGAACATGCTTTTGCATGCTTGTTTTGTAACCATTTTAATATTAAAACGTCTTGTAATCAAATGTATTATACGAGCCAGGTAGTGTTATAGTGTTGTTTGCTTTAGCGAGATTTCATGGAAATCAAAATATCTAAAAGGAGTCACGTTATTTGGTGCATGTAATATCGCTAAGCGAACGGACCTGCGTCATACTATTCTGCACCATCGTAGGACGTTTCAGTAAGGCGGGACAAATTGTAGGTAGCAGGCACTAACTTTAGTAAGCTACCCTAACAAAATACTAGACTGGTGTGGTTTGAAACTGGATAAGTAATGTATGGCTATGTTGCGTGAATCAAAGTAATAGACTAAACTTGCCTGTTCAGCAAGAGCAGACTACATATTATATTTAGTCCCTTAGCATAAGGTGCCACTTGTAAAAGACGAGACTATTCTTGTTTTACCTCAGGCTCTGTTCCTGTCTCTGTTTGCCACCAGATGCATCTTAGGCATCTTTGTTCAATGATAGTTCATTAGGTTACTGTCTTTTTATATATATAACCTAAGAACTCTTTGTTTCTAAAATCGAAAGATCAGCCAATAATGACAGATGAAGTCGGAAAAACTAACGCCACATCTGACCTGACTGTTCTTTGATTTAACGTTCACAGCAGTACAAAGACACCGGCACGGTTTCATAAAAAGTGGGACTCGGTAAAACGTTATCGTGGTGTTAAATAGGCAGTGGAAGGCAGTAAACCACGTAGTTTCGGTGCGAGCGTTTGTGATAAATGACATGCAAACAAAACTAACTCGAAACAGTGGTAATTGCAAAACTTTAAGCCAAAAAGGAATTCAAGATAAAATGGATGATCAAATCTGAACTTTTATGTAACTTAAAATTGACCAGAATCATTATAAGGCTTTACTAGCCACGTATGTTTGTACATTGCCTTTTGTATTGAATTTGATTTTGGTTTTAAAATTGACAGTACTACTATTCTTTTGTATTATATTACTGTATTGTATGTTTGGCCACTCCGTGAGGAGTAGAGGAGGAACTGTTGACACTTCCAGGTCTTCTGAATTCTCTGCACACCACCAGGTGTCAGCGTCGTTCTGTACATATCGGAAATTTCGGCGCACAACCGCTTTCTCTGACCGTCAGTGGATTTCTTTTAATTTATTAAGCCTGTGCTAGGTACCGCGCGGTTTAGTCATGGAATAAAATGTTATTTCAACGTTAAATGGACCGCCACGATAGCCATTAAGTTCAAAACAAACAAGGGCCATGTCTAAATCTGGGTTTATATTTATGTAATTCATTTCGTCTGAAATGCTCACCATTTTGCTGTCTCAAAACATAGTTCAGATGTGTCTTCATGCTCAGTTTATAGAGTTTTGAACAGTTGTTAATCACCTAAACACCCCCCCCCCCCCACACACACACACACACACATTACACCGACAGTGCATTTAAATATGAGTATTGCTTTTGAACCAGAAAGATAGAACTCAACCATTGAACACACAAACCAGTTTCTGTGACTTAGTCCAATTTAGAGTAATTCAGCCAATATAGCTGGAATTCTGCAATTCTGGAATTGTTGTGCTGACACAAAGGATGGGAGTTGTTCTGAAGCAGGAGGTGTCTGGCAGCACTCAAGGCCAGTCTCGAAACTACCACCTCAGATGTCCTAGCCTGGGTGGATTGCTCGTGTTTATAGGAAAGATTCTGTCACTGCCAAGCCCATGACATGACCCAGCCATCTTGGTCCTAAAAGCTTTCTCCAAACACACCGCTCTCTTTTAACCAGCATCTCAGGCAGCAGGGTTTTGTATGTAGTACACATCAGTTGACTGGAAAGCTTATGGCGATTGTTGTAATATTCCAGAGTTATTAGACTGGAGCACTTAACCATAAATAAATAACAATAAAAGAAAATGTTTGCATTTCAGGCAAACTTTTTTCTTTTACATTTTTCCCCAAGATAACTGATAACTGAACAAAATCCCTTTTAACATTTGTGTCTAAGGCCTATGAACTGACGTATCCAGCCTCCCCCAAAACCAATATGTATAGCACATGCTGTTAGGGTCAGTCATGTCTGCTGCTTTACTGTGGGTCAGGGATTCCACACGGTGGCCCAACCACACCCCACTGGTCCATTAACTTCTTGTTTAGAAAAAGACAAGCACCCAAGGTCTCTTTAGTTGCAGATGCACACACCAACCTTGGTCAGATGTGCCTCACCTTACAGCTTTGTGTAACATATGTTATGCATGCTCTGTGGAGGACCACACACATATTTGGGAACTAAATGAATAGGAATGCCAAGGAACACCAGTGCTTGTAGGATGGCAAGGCACGCAGAGTGCCACATAAACAAGGACAGGCCTCTGGACTGTGGTCTCTCTCTCTGGCTGGAGGCTCTAACAAAAGGCCATGAAAGTGAGGCAGGGGAGAGCAGCTTTTGAGAAGAGCCCCGGCAATGTAAGGATGTATGGTGCACACATGGAGCCAATGGTACAGTGCCTGCACTAAAGGGGCAGGGCTGTGAGATACAACCCCAAACAAAGAAATGGGCTGTTGGAGACTATCCATATTCAAAACTC
Organism: Brachyhypopomus occidentalis; assembly: GCA_020368025.1. Classification (NCBI taxonomy): domain Eukaryota; kingdom Metazoa; phylum Chordata; class Actinopteri; order Gymnotiformes; family Hypopomidae; genus Brachyhypopomus; species Brachyhypopomus occidentalis. Next base: position 9,477,364 of record JAGXOD010000021.1, on the reverse strand, counting down.
TATGTATGAGGTTCTCTCGAGCAGGACATCAACTCCAGTCTCTTCGGTCTGCACTGCATGGTTTCAGGTTTCTCTACCCCAGCACATCTGATCCAGCTCATGGAGGGCTTGAAATCAGCTGGATCAGTCATGTTGGAAGTAGGGCAAACCTGAAACTGCGTAAGGGCAGAAGATCCCCAAGAGCGAAATTGAAAAGCTCTGGTCCTGCTGAATGATGGATTTCACAATTCCCAATCACAATGTTATTAGTAGACTTCATACTGCATTTACTGTCAGCATTCGTCACCCTGCTGACTCACGCGAGAGGCCCGTGACACAGCGATTATAGCGGATCAACAGTGAGGCCGTCTACCCGGGCCAGCTGGAACGGCTTCCTTCAGCACTGGTGTATAAGGGCAGCTTTCTGCAGGGGCAGGAGATATTGGCTGGAGGACTATTCATCATCCTGATCCGTGTTTTCCATCTTTACAGTAAATTCTGTTGTTTTTCTTGTAGTATTTCAATAGAACTAAGTAAGGTGATGCTTTAGGTGGATCATTTCTGCGTTTCGTGTTCTGAAAGAGTAGAAAGTAATGACATCTGAATTATATGAGACATGATTTAATCATGTGTAATGAAAACAGGTCTTGACGGCATTAAAACATGTACAGGTAATTTTAAGTAGGGCAAAAAAATATCTTTGTCTCATAAATATGTGTGAAATAGGTCAGCCATGGGTTGAAAACAGGAAAACATGTGGATCGCACCATGTGGATCACACAGGGGGAAAACATGTGGATCGCACCAGAGAGAGCCCATCAATTCCTGTGACATGTTGCGCTCCTGCCATCCAAAAACACCCTCTAGTGTCACGGTTCATTTGAGCCATGATACGCACAGGTCATGTGACTCTGAATCTCAGTCAGGCTGGGGTAAATTTCAGAGGCATCATTTTTTTGAAATCATGGGAGTTTAACAATTTATCTGATTCAGATAAGTATATAAGTAAGTATAAATATATAAGTAAGTGTAAGTATAATTAAGAATAAGTATAGAAGTAAGTATAGGGGAATTTCACTTGTTTGTCAAGTAGAGAGCTTGCGTACTTGAGCACAATATTGTAGAGTTTAAATACTAATCTTGAGTCAAAAAACATTCATGTCTCCATCTCTCAGGCTGATGTAAATATGAGCTGTGAGCTGTGCAGTTTAAATAAAACAGCAGCATTATTTGGACTGGCCAATAAGAAATCCAGCCCCAGAAATGAGTCTGTGGTTGTGGAATTGTCACAAAGAGGCGATAGTGAAATCTCTGTAGTGTGGAGGCAATTCTCAAAATACCAAATAAGCTGGTTTATTATTATCCATTGTGACTATGGTTCCATATGTTTTAGCCATTGCTAGAACATGGGAGTGCAGACTGCTGGATCTTTATCAAGGTGCCATAAGAGCTTTATATATGGGTGAAAGGTCTATGCAAGACAATTCAAGTGGACTAACTGTATGAAGTGTGCACTGCCATATGTTTTTGATGATACTTATTCCTGCAGGGTGTTCATATTGGAGAGGAGCTGTACGTGATCGTTATATTTGCAGAGAACGGCCTCAAGACCGTATATATACAGATATGCTAATTCACAATATTTCATGCATCTGTTTTTCCACTCAAAGGGCAACTTTCCAACATCTCTTGAAAACCTGGAGCCTCATTGAAATTGTGACAACTGAACAGATGTTAGGAAGCATTCCTAAGAGAGCTTGCCCTTATTTTTTATAGCAAATATGCAGATATGTAATGCAGTACATTCCTACCAGTTTCCTTTAGCTGACCTTATTTCAGGTTGGGTAGTGTAAAGTGTAAAACTGGATCATTCCTCCAACCTGCACATACAGTATTATATAGTTGTTAATCAAAACAAACATACAGTATAATACTTTTAATAGAGGGCTTGATGAAGGTTGAATTTTGAGTGCAGGCCAGTCTGTTTGAATTGCATTGCTCCCTTTTTCACTTCAGGAGTTCAGGATTTCAGGACTTTAAGATTCTTTCCTGGAATGTTTTTCCAGTTTCCAGAATATTTAGATGCATCAGTCCATTCATGCATAGTTTTTGTAACTTTTAAGTGTATGAAACACACTAGATTGAGTTCATCTATAGTTGGGCCTTGACACCAAAATGTGTTATCAGATTTAAGACTCTCAGCATATTCACCATATGCCCCTTTAATACCGACTGTAAAAATGAGGCTTATGTGTTTTAGCCAATGTGTTTCTTCCACATATTCAGTTGGATTTTGTTGTTTTTCATGCATTTTAGGCCAGAATAAACAAGGGTCAGGTGCAAACTAAAATACCAATACCTCCACCCTCTCCAATCCGAGCTCATGGAATCCACACCCATTAACGCTGCTTGTCCACCTGTTATAAGTAGTATGGTAATGTCCAATCAGCAAAAGATATTTTTGGATGGAATTTTAGCGAATCCAAGTTGATCCGTCTGTGGTTGGTGCCGCTTCCATTCGCGTCTTGCTCTTTACATTTCTCATGGGTCTCATTCCTTATTCGTTTCTTTTCTTCACAGCCAGTCCTTTGCCATCCCACTCTCATTGGAGTTTTTGGTGTTTTCAAAACCTTCAGCTTTAAAACAATATTAACAAAATAACATTTTCTCCACCTGCAGCTGTAGTAACACCACCCCCGCCCCTCTTCCCCAGTGCTGCCGCACCATCTGGAGCCTGTTAGCTAGGGTTGCCAGTCATGTCCTGTAACTCCCCCCCCCCCCTCCCCCATGCAACCGCAGATAATGAACTCAGCAGAAAGACTCAGCCAGCCAGGCCCCTCTGTTTGCTCCCACACTTCCATTCTTCTCTAATTGCACTGGGAGGGTTTGGCTAAGGGGCTCCTGACCATTAAAAACGCCTCTGCTGTCTCCACTCAGTCTCTTGTGCTTCAGCGGGTGGGTTTATAAGAAATAAACTCCACGGCAGCAGTACTTTCTGGTGGCGAGTGTCTCAGCGTATGTTTACAGGGCATGTTGTCTCTGCAATGATACTGGGCCTGTGGACATAATTTGATGTAACTGACAGGCATGTATGTGTTTATGCATGTAAGTAAATCTCAGTCCAAGCAGAGTGACATAATGTTCAGGACATCAATAATTACTGACATCCATCCGTCCGTCCGTCCGTCTAGTTATCTATGGCTTTGATTTTGCATATATCTTGGGATGGAAATGAAGAACCCTTCTAATCATGTCCTGTTTTCCTGAATGTTTTTCGGTATCGTCCATCCGTCCGTCCGTCCGTCCGTCCGTCCGTCGGTTGCCTGGACCAGTAGGTGCTGTATAACCCTTCAACATTCAGACAAACTTGCTCTACACTAAGGTCTTCACTAATGTTGGCAGTGCTTACAACTCAGCCACAGGTACTTTAATGTTGATGTGACATGTTTATATATGTTTATATTCACACGTTCTTTACTAATGTGCTGGTTTCTTACTGCAGGAGTGTACAGAGCGCCAGTGAAAGGACTCTACTATATTAGATTTACAGCATTTATTGGTATAAAGTGTTAATCTGTAATTCACACATTTATTGGTATAAAGTGTTAATCTGTAATACACACATTTGTTGTTATAAAGTGTTCATCTGTAATACACACATTTATTGGTATAAAGTGGCAATAAAATGGTCTTCTGTGATGTGGGTGTACTGGGTGTAATTCTGTTTTCAAACAGAAGAAGCCATACTTTCTGACCATGATAAATACTCCCATCTTGCCAAACACTAAATGTTTACGTTCTGCAGTATTTTGCCCTCATGTTTTTCGGTATCTCATAAGTGTTTAATATAAGTTTGCTTTCTTTGTTTGAGAGGGCCCCGTCTTGCACATTCTTACAGGTCCCCGAGCACTACCTCAAAATGGACTGCTGTGCTGAATGGGATGTTTTACAGCGTCTGAAGGTGTTGTCAGAGTCTGGATTCTGACCTTGCAGTCGGCTGGCTAGCAAGCACAGGGTGCCAGATGTGACGCTGCCGTTAGCCCGGACCCAAAATGAAGGGGGAGTGAATGCTGGCGTAGCGGAATATAACTGCTAATAACGGCGTGGGCACCTGAAGACATTCTCAGGGGCTGCCTGTTTGGACAGCTGTATTTCGCTGTTGGGTTCTCTGGTACCGTCATGGTTCAGTCCGGAATAAAGTGATGTAATTTCAGCAGTGGCGGACAGTAACGAAGTAAATGTACTTATATAGGGTTAAGTATTTTTTTTTACTTTACTATTATATATATATAATATAAGTATTTCCCTTTTTTGTACTCCACTACATTATGCGAAATCTGTCGTTACTTCAGGCTTCATGTGTTCAACAAAGTAACGTCAAAACAAAAGAAGCGCAAAGTACGTGCACCAATCAGCGTACAGTTGAACGGTAATGCAACAGCATACACGTTAATACCGGTAATACAACAGCATGACAGAAAATATACCTACTTAAAAATGGATGAATCTACTGATTGTAACGCGCCACACAATCCATGTCCTTATTTGAGCACATTTTTTAAAGTTGTCAAGGAAAAAAGACCTCTGCCTGACTCAGTATCATACGATTTCTTCCTCCAAACATTACCCATCCAATTTAAGGAAGCATGTAGAGGTAAGATAATTTCATAGGCCTACTGGTCATTTACCTTAATAAAAAATCTTAACAATATCTTGCAGCAAACCGTTTCTTTGTGTATGTTAAAATAAATTCGACATTATCATTGTATACATGGTTAGTTAGCTAGCTAGCTAAGTAGGCTATTGCTAGTACACAACCGAAAACTTCCTTAGCAACGCATTCGCGTGTAGCTAACTTAGCTAGCTCCACTCCGAATGCGTTGCTAAGCTAGCTAGCTAGTTATTTGACCATAGTTCGTAGTATTGGAGCTTCCAACTAAATGCAATGATATTGTGAAATAATAAACATTTGAATATAGCACTTTACGTTAGAAAACAAATTCTATTTCGTAGGTTTTACATGCAGAGCATGGTGCTAAAACAGTTAGGACGTAGTTGCTAGTTGATATTTTGTCTTAAAGTTTGTGCCTTTGCCTATGCTAAAACTATCTAAAGTATTCTGCAATAACTAAATTATTCTGTATCCTATTTGTATGGTGCAATAAAACACAGGAAATATTTATTTTATTCATCAAATAGAAGGAGATTCATATCTGGATTTGCAATCGCAAATAAATATTTAACCAAAATATTGCTTGTTCGCAAAAAGTTAGGCTACTTGTTAGGCCACTTCACTTGGTGCTATCAAATGGAAATTACATGCCTTGTGTTTTCTGCTTATGATAATTTTAATAAACAACAAAACGAAAATGATAAACACAGAATTAATAATATTAAAATATTTGTATACTAAGAGTCGAGTCTGTTCACATAAATGAGTTGATTATGGAAGAGTCATAGTATAGAGATAACAGGATATTAGAGCCTTATTAACTGATGGTATGTTACTTTCAATACTTAAGTACATTTGAAGGCCACTACTTTTGTACTTTTACTCAAGTAGAAGTCTAAAGGGAGGACTTCTACTTGTACTGGAGTAATGTTTTACCTTGGTTTGTGTACTTCGTCCACCACTGAATTTCAGCCTACAATAAGAATGACTAAATCAGTGTTCAATCAAGGGGTGTTCATCTAAGGGTTAACATCTTAGAGTTAGAATGCAAGCAAGGTTATGTGATAACTGGGAGAGGATGTTTCTGTTATAAATTTAACTGGCCACTGGCACATAAATGGAGGTTGCGCATATGAAAATGAATGTTCTGTAAAATGAAACTTTGAGATGGTGATGGTAAAGAGAAATCAATCTGTCGGGAGACATATGTGTCCCATGTTTGATCAGGGTGAGGAATCAAATAAAAACATTGGCTGTTTATCAGTTCTGTGGCGACATGGCCAACTAAATACCACAAAATCTCTAGGGCAGCACATCTAGCACTCTTTTGGTTGTTATCGATAAACATATGCACACATGGTTTACGTGTGTGTATATGTGGTTTTATGAGTGTAGTACATCTGTGAAACAGAACAAGAAAATTTATAACTCTTGAAGTCCAAGGTGAGACATCCCAGTTATGGTGAAAAGAAGAAATGCGTGCTAGTCATAGCATTTAAAGGAAAATAAAAAAAATATGAATCCATATTTCAGAGAAGGAGAAACTGCCCAAGGGAGGAAAATGAGGTGCAGAGTGCTGAAGAACAGTCACCTGGGATACACACACACACTAATCCTGAAAACCTTCCTAGTTACCCTTCCTCTCATTGTTTTAATGTCTACATCTTGACTGACCTTTCTTTTGGCCATGGCTAGACCTCGTTTAACAGTTATCGCTAATAACTGCACATGCTGTTTTGAGCTTCGTACGCCTTCTTTGTACGTTGGGTGGATTTTAAAATATAGCTACATTATGGAAGATGGATTTTAAAATTGTTCATCATGGCAAATGGAAAAAGAAGAGTAAATACTTTCATCTTCAGATATATGCCCAAAATATGTTCCGCCTGGATCCAGGGCCTAGCTCACCATCTGGTGTAGTTTATCCTGGCAGGTATGGCGTTTTCAAGAGAGTGAAAATATGGTGATCGCTTTCTTATTTTCTTGTTTCAGATCTAAGCAGGCCTTAACTACGGCACAGTTCTCCAGTGATGAGAAAATGGAGTCCGTTACTGCAGACAGACTTGGTCTCCCATGCAGTGTGGTCATGTGAGTGAGGTTTGTGAACAGCTAGGCTTTGCTTCTTACGTCTTTTAGATTCCTCCTGTTATAGGCAGTAAGAGCCACAGTGCTTATCACTCAACAAGATTTAAACTCACAAGGTATTAAAATAGGTAACCAATATGAATGTTGAGGTTGTTCCAGTGTCCAGGCAGCCAATCTCAGCATTTTGCTTGTCTTGGTGTTATTATTATCCACCATTCCAAATGTTCTTGAGTAAATCTGAACGTGTGATGACATTGTTGGTCTATCCCTGAAGCTACGATGTTTTCTTGAAGCAGGTGCTGTTGTAGGGCCGAATATCATGGCCTGGTCCCCTGTGGCCTGACTGCCAGCTGCAGAGCTACTACACAGTTTTGTTTTCTTTCTCTTTTTTGTCCTGAGTGCAGAGACAGAGGGTGAGAGAAAGCACCAGTAGTGAGCTCATAAATGGCTGAAACAATCTGCATGCTGTTTTCACAGCCAGCACGTAATTACGATCAAATCCAAGTTCCTTTACAAGTCATTAAATATGAGGGTTCACCAAAACAAACAAACAAAAAAAACCCCATCAAACATTGTAATGAAGCTATTCCCACAACTGATCTGGCTGGTTGAAATAACCGTGATGGAAATTTTACTGAAGGTGTTTAAACTTGTGTCATTGAAAACAAACTTGTGGGAACTGGTTGCAAGGCTTTTTTAACATGCAGATGTTACACACCAAATTCCATGGTAGCCTCATGCCAGATTGTGCATTTTGTGGGTATGCTGAAAAATCAACAATCCCAAATTCACAGTTACACCAAACGTACAGGCCCCATTGCGAACGACAACTACTGCAAAGTGGTAGATGGAAGAGTTAGAATACTCACTGCCAAACTGCTGTCACAAAACGTTAAGTCTATTGAGGCGTTCTTGCAAGACTGCAGATTTAGCTGCAGGTTGGTAAAAGGATAATTTTTGAGTCACAGTGTACTATATGGACAGATGAATACATGTTGCAAACTCCTTTCCTCTAGCACAGGTGCTGTAATGTTGATATATGTTTACACATGGTATTAGTTCAAAACGATATGAGGCTCAGGAAGCAGGGGCTTTGCTCAAAACACGAGTACCCAACACATGACAGAAAAGTCCAATCGTTTTCCCAGGTTGTTATACACCCATGGACAGAGCATACATCCAAGTACTGACACTTTCATCTGTTCAATATGAAAACGAAACCTTAATCTGCAGTTCAAGGGGCATCATGCCACGCCGATTTAGATTAAAAGCAGAAAGAATGTCTCCTTACCTTATTGCTGTGGCTTAATTTGGGGTCTGTTTCTCAGCCTGCAACTGCTAGTCTGGTCTCATAATATGGCTCTGAGTAGAATTGTGTTGAGTTTGTATGAAGTAAAGCAAATGCTCCGGTTGAAGGAGGAGACGGAACGATTTTGGCATCGATTAGAAGTGAGCAAACATTATCTTATGAATTATTTTGCATGTTTGCCTTTAATAAACGGCATTTAATTTGATGAGCATACCTATGAGCTATGAGTATAGCTGCAAAAATGATTAGTTTTCAATTAGATTCAACAGCTTCAACTGAGCTCAACACACTACCAGATCCTTCGATTTCTGTCAAGAGCAGACGTAGCTCAATGTCACGTTGTATCTGAAAAAGCTCAGAGTCAGTACTTAGAGCAATAATATGAACTATTTACACAATGCATGATGGCAAATACTTTTTCTTCCAAATATAGTATAAAAATCACTTTTTTCTCAATTAAATTCGTATAAAAGTTTTGTGTAATGTTGCACAAAGGATATAATGTGATAACACTGGATGTTTATCCGTCAAGAATGCTATACAAATGATTAACAGGAATGCACGTGGGAAAACCAGATGCATAAACATTCTACAATCTAGAGCATAATATGGATGTACAATTCAGTGACAAAAAGCCAACAACAGTTACGCTCTGTACACGTGGACCTTGCTGCAATTCTAACATGCAAAGCCTGCTACGTATCTCAATTCACTTGTGCTTTTCCTAATGTGTGCGCTTGTATTGTTTGTCACTGAAAATATCCAGGATTCATAAAATTTCACAATCATGTTTCTCATCTTATTTTTTGTTCAGAGTTCCTGCTCTGGATAAACTATGGAGAATATACAACAATGATTTTCTTTGGAAAAAAAATAAGAAAGAAAAGAAAAAAAAACTCCCAAAAAAAACTTCCTTCGAATTTGTTATGATATGAGTCGATTCTTTATGAAAAATAATCAGCTGTTTCTCTTAATATGAAAACACAATGCTATGGCAGTACGCCATGTTGTGGCCTGCATGGTACTGGGAGAATGTATGCACTTTAAAGCCTGAGGAATACAGGTTCAGCATAAAGTGGGATTACTATCTGTCTCATGAGAGCTACTTTGAGGTGAAGCTCCTTGACTGGTGATGCTCCAGGTACTGTTCAGTTTTCAGGTACATAAACTCTAGCGAGTTCCCTAAATCAGACTTTCATGAATGAGATCAAAGTTCACTTCCACTATCCATACTTAGTGAACGTTTCCAGCAAGGTTGTTATTGAGAGAACAGCCAGAAGATTAAGGATTTGTATGATTTCAAAAACATACAAACACAGACAGGTATAAATGGTTTCTTATCACCAAGTGTAATTCCCTGGAGGTCCAGGTGGGCCAGGAGGCCCAACAGGACCAGGCTTTCCTCTAGGTCCAGCAATCCCATGGACACCAGGGAGTCCTGCTTGTCCTTGGATTCCTGGTGGTCCTTTAGGGCCAGGTAATCCATCCTTGCCTGCAACTCCCATGTCGCCTTTCTGTCCCTTCTCACCACGAGGTCCTGCTTGTCCTAAAGACCCTTTGGCTCCTTTTAATCCTTGACTTCCTCTGCTTCCAGAAGGTCCAGGTTCCCCTTGAGCTCCTTTAGGTCCCATAATGCCCTTAGACCCTATAGGTCCAGGAACACCTGGATGTCCCCTGTCTCCTTTGATTCCTTTAAACCCCGCAGGCCCTGTGGATCCTGCTTCGCCTCTATTCCCTTTTGGACCCGGTGGACCAGGAGCTCCTGCAAGGCAATAAAAAATCACAGAACTTGGTTAAATTCAGTTTTGTTTACCACACTGTTTGCTGTGGATGACTAATTTAAGAATAGAACCTGCTACCTTTTAATATGGTAAAGTTCTGGATCAGCTGGGAGTGTCTGGTGTCCACCAGCTTCAGTTCCTCCATCACCATGGAAAGGTTCCTCACGTCAACGTCGAGTCGCACACTCAGCAGCATGTACTGTGTTCTCAGGGAATCGGCAAGGTTTAACAGAAGCAAAACAGTGCTGTTCAAGTTTTGCAAGTTCTCAGTATGGCTGCCCAGCTTGGACTGGCAAGAGGAGCTCTCCATGTTGATGTATTTGTACATGCTCTGAACATGGCTGACTGTGGCATTAATGCTGGAGGCGATGGTGTCGATCTCCAGCTCGATGGAACTCATTCTTGTGTCCAGTGTCATGAACCTTTCCCTGGTCCTGTTTTCATAGTATTTGGAATGGTATTGGTGGTCATGCATGTTCTCCTCATGCTCGTCGATGAAAGAGGACACGTTGTCCAGCTGCATCTGCAAGTTGATGACTTGCAGGGTGAGGTCGTGGACCATGTCCGAGCTCATGCTGATCCTCTGGTGTGTGGCAGCAATGCCAGTCTGGATGCTTCGCATGGTCTGGGTGGCTGTGCTGGAGTTAGACTTAAGCCCGCTTAGTGTTCTGCTGTAGTTTTGCCAGTCTGATGACATTTTCTGCAGCACTAACGTATCTTCTTCTGTCTTCCTCCGAAGAGCATCTATCCACATGGCACTAAGCGCCACAGTTGTGTTCACTTGCTGCATTGTACCTTTCAGATCATACTGATCCTGGATCAGGGACTTCATGCCCTGATCAGTCTCATTGATCACAGCCTGCCATCCATTTACTTGATCAAGATACTGTTCGAGAGACTGGTTAATTCGTTTGATGGAAACCCCATAAGCCTGGACGTCTCTCATGATCCTGCTATTCGACTGTGATAGAGTCTTCTGAGACTGTGAGCTCTGGTCCAGCAACTGCTCTTGGCCCAGGACCATCTTTTGGATGTCCTCAAATTCCCTTTTGAGTCTGGCGATCTCCTCACGGAAATGTGTCAGATGATAGCATTCTGTGCAGTTGCTTGCCGTGTTGAGATCTGCCCAAAAAGAAAGCAAAATTCTAAAGGCACTGAAGCATCAGCAAGCGCAGAACAGCTGAGTAGCGTATACTTTTGCAGCTGTTTCTCAAGACAATTATTCTCAAGTTATTAGTCTCTGAGGACAAGACCCACTCAGAGGTAAATCATGGGATTAAAAAAACAATCTTGTTCAACCCAGAAGACCTATTTAAAACAAAGGCAATGCTTCAAGGAAGATGTTTCCCTTGAGAACTAACATTTTCAGTCTTGCAAAGTATTGCAGGCTTTACCTTGTACACTCTCTTGGACTCTGGCAATCTTCTTATGAAATAACAATTCCTCTTCCGATAAGCTGTCAACTTTCCTAAAAACTAGAAGCAAAAAAATTAAGATCATTATTCACAGATTTCAGTGATTATGAAATCATGTTAAAAAAATATTGCAGACACATCTTTAATGCAAACTGAAGAAATTAAAGACGTGTAGTTATTACTAGCAAAGTTGTTCACTCTCTTAACAAAAAAATGTAAGTAGAATGGTAAATAAAGCTGTGATCTATTTTCCTAAGAGACCAGTGGTGGTCTGGTTTATGTTTCATTACTTTGCTTTTAGCGAAACCCAAACCGAACCCACATTTTGGGAGTAATAAAGTCCATTATAGATCTCTGATTTAATTGAATTTGCAATCTAATAACATTGTAATGTTTTATTTCTTTAAAGTGCTGAACAGAGCTTTAACAGATTTAACAGATTTATAATGATTCATAATGGCAGTCTACAGTAAATATTTCTCTGGTGCCAATAATAAACGTTACTGTGGTTACAAAAACACAAGGTTTATTAATTAAACATCTTGCTTTTGGATAATCTTGTATCTTATTTGAATGTAGTTGGAAGGCTGATGATCTGGGGTAGCATGAATTATGCAACAGATGCATGTGCCATGGGATAGATGCTTCTGTCTCGTGACCTTGGTTTTTATTTAGCATTGGCAGTAAATATTTTTGTAATTTCTCAATCTGGCCTTTATAGTTCTTTTGTTCTCTGCTTGCCTGGCTACAGTGTAGCTGTTTTGCAAGCTCATATAATATGAGGCAGTTTCCTGTTCTGCTAGTAAAAATCTGCGCTGCCACATAGTTGGCACTTTCGCCATCTGAGCGGGCTGGGGGTTTGTTTTGACTCTGCCTGCATCCCCAGCACACTTATCTGTATATCTGTAAACATGGATTTATTGCTCAATAATCCTGTGATATAGTGAAATCCAAGCGACATCTGCAGAGAAGCATTTGTGAACTCCGCGGTGGCAGACAGGTAATATGGTGAGATAGCTTCCCGGGGTGATCAGTGGTGATTATCTAGCACCATGGACTCCTTGGCACAGGGACCTGCATGTTTTGGTTCTCGTTGTTTCTAATCACATAGTTTAGTGTTGTGGTTAGTGTTGCACACGGTGAAGTCAAGCATGTCAAATGTGGGAGGCTCTAACTACGTGAACTAAGTTTTTATGAGACTTATCACTGTAGCTGTGGAACTCTTTTTAAAAGCTGGTCTGCTTCTGAGAATGAGTCTGGAAATAATTAAATTTATAAACATGCTGTTTCATGGAAGCTGTGTATGATTGATGGTATGAGTTCTCACCCAAAGGCCCCAGAGGGCATGAGTTTTCAAATGCAGGAAGGATGTTTTCTTTTATTCGCATTCTCATCTGCTGAGCACTTTTAATCTTCAACATGAATTTAAAGACCGTACGGAAACCACTGCTAAATCCATGGCGAAACCCATCGTCATGACCTGGTCTTGTAGCTGGTCTGATTTAGGGTGGTGTAAGCTCACCCATGGAGGCCAGGACTGCCACAGCGATGATGATGAAGGCAAAGAATCCATAGAGAACTCTGACAGCCAGCTGGAGGGAGCAAACCTGCTGACACTTCACACAACCTCCCCGGTTCCTTCCTGCAGACACAAACCCGAACCCACGCTCACTGCAAGACACTCCAGGGCCAAGGCAATCTCTGCACTCATATTAACATACTGGTCATATCAATATAGGATAAATCAGTAATAATCATATTTTATCAGTTACTCTTAGATATTTTAGATAGTTAGATATTTTATCAGAGAATTAGGTAACCACATGCACACAGTGTGCACTTACAAACCAGGATAAATTATTTATTACCGAAGCATGTCTGAAAGAGACATGCTTTAGGTTCCTGTTCTGCTCAGAGTTAACATGCCCAAAAACTTTGCTAAGTCAAATGAAGCTTATTAGAGTTCGCACAGCACTGGTTTCAAACAGTGTTGCACAAGCCCAGAGATATTTAGAGCGTAGGCAACAGGCCTGGTGCATAAACAGTGCTGCAACTGCAAACTCATGCACACAGCACATACGCTCACAGGGTGTGTGCAGTTCTGTTATCCTTAAGCTGTTATCAGTGGTAGTATTTCCAGGGCCAACCAACATGCTCATGAGGAAGCGAGTGTCTCTAACCTCTGAAGGGAGGTGTCTCCTCCTCCTCTCCAGGCAGCTCCTCCTCTGTGAACACATAAGATGAATGAGTCACATCTGTAAGGGTGTACAGCGTTGTAGGTGAATAGCAGCACGAGCAGATGAAATTATTGCTCATTATTGGTGGTGAAAACCCATTTCCCCTTTGTGGCTCATTAAATACTTTCTCTTTCCCTCTCCCCAGTGGAACTAGAGTACAAAATTATTAACATGTAAAAATCGCTGGGTTTAATGATACATTTCAAGCAGGCCAGATGGATCTATTTCAGCATTAATTCTAACTAATAGCCCAGTGGAGTCCAAATAAATGAGAAAAAGGTTAAAGAATTGGAAGATCGTACCTTTGAAGAGCTGATTCTCGTAGCCACAATAGCTCTCTGCAAGAGAGGGAATCAGCATGGGAGATGAATTACGTATTCACTCGTTACAATCAACAGTATGAAATATAAACCAGTCCAAAGGAGCAACACCCACCCAGTCACTGCAGCCATAAATCACACAGTGTACGTTGAAATGCAGTACTCTCCTATTCCTGCCACTTCTGCCCTCAATGACACAAACCGTTTGAATTGAGATCATTTGCAAACGTGAGGTCATTGTTGGCATATAACTTACACTAATACAATTACAAGAAATCACAGAGGGGAGTGTGTTTCTTGGAGTTTAACTGACTCCTCGGAATAACATTTCTTCTTGGGGGTGGGGATAAACAAGCATTACAATAACCTGAGTGGGTTGTCAGATGAAAAATCCCACGAGAAGAGAAATAACACAGTTAGGCTTATTAATCGAACACATTACAAGCTAGAACAGCAAAGCCTCTGGATTCTGCTACACTGAGTGAGTTAGAGTGGCACATTCCAACAATTACCAAAGACTGGTCTTATGGAACCTGATTGAAATATGTAGCAACAACCCCTTTATATCATTCATAATCTGTCACCAAGACCAATTCATTCTTATGCCTTTTCAACATTACTGTTTTAAATGCCTGTTTATTCATGTGATATAAATACAGTGCCTAGTAGAGAAAGTACCGACATCACAGCAGAGAACATCCATTTAGTGCAGCAGCCTTGTTTTTCTGATGAGATTTCCTTAGTCACCTTGTGCATATATTAAATTCATTTTCCAGACTTGATGTTTGCATGCAGGGGAGCAGAGAGGCATGGTTGGCAGAACAGCCGTGGGCGTGCTGTAGTGTTGCCTCTTGGAGCCAGAGTGCTCAAAGTGCAGGAAATGACTGCTGTTTTTCTCCCACACAGGCACAGCTACACAGGTGCCTTGGAGCAGAAATGCCCAGACCTGAGACGGCCAAGCAGCGCTGTAGGCAATACCAGCCACGCTGGAGGAACAGGCAGGCGGGAGCCTCTGGTCTGGGCGGCTGCCATCCTGTCCGCAAGAACAAGCCTCTCGTGTCAGCCAGGACGCTGAGCGCCAAGGTCGGCCTCGTAGAAGCGGCCGCCCGACGCTCCAATCGTACCAAAGGTGGCAGGATGTTTAGTTAGATGGAAAGGGCACCCAGTGAAGTGCAAAACATGGAAAGTTTTTTGAGGGGGTTTGCTGAAGTCAGAAAAGCATAAGGTGAATTTACCAGAGTGTAACCGGTGCAATGAGTCAGCAGGAAAGTGAATACATTCAGCTTTCTGCCCACTGAACAGAAACGAGTCTGAAGCACTGAAACACACCGGAGGACACGCTGAGGTAGAAAACTATAATCTGTTTGAAGGTAAACTGTTTACTCCTGAAGTATGCTGGATCTGGGGATCGTTACAGAGACTCCACTTGAGGTTTTGGTTGGCCATTGAAATGTTTTATCACTGTTGTAATGCTTACTTTCTGAATTCAGTAATGCAGCCCATGAAGACTTGTACACTTATATGGATATGCTTTAAATGCTCTCTCGGAGCAGCGGTCACACAACAGCATTACTTCTCTTATCGTCAAGTTCTTGATACGTATGTGTGAAACAGCCCAGATCAGAGACTAATTCAGTGGATACAGACATGGAGTTACATTTACAATATTATAGATGTGATGGAAAAGCAACACCATGTGTCTAGATCTGGTCCATAAAACATGATCTTTGACCATTGTGGGCAAAACGGACAGCTGCAAAGGGTTGAAACGGATCAGTACAGTACACAGTACACTAACAGTGTAGTATACATACACAGGCACAATACACAAGCCGGTATGTAGACAGCAAAACCTCAAAACCTTGGCGGTTGAATTCTCAGGTGAAGGTGGTGGGAAGCAGTGAAGGTCATTTGTCTCCTCAGCCAGATGTTTTATGGAGCACAGCCCACTTCTGAGTAAACATAAGGGATTGTGCTCTGCCCAAACACCACAGTAAGAACACCAGAGGTGGTGGTTTTCATACCTGCTTCCTTCAGCTTACCTCAGAACAGTGCTGAGTGAAGAACTGTATCCATACGAGATGGCCCATGGTAATGTCTTTACAGTAACCACAGGTAAACTATTTTCTGTAAAAAAGAACTCCGTGGATGTGTATAAAAAAGAAATAAGAAAAAGGCAAATGTCTAAAAAAAAAAACAAACCAAAACAAAAATTAAAATGTTTTAATGTTCCTTTGCTTATTCATTTCAGTTCACATTTTCTGGATTACTTCAGTGTTGAAGCACCATAACAAACCACTGTAATCGCACATTGTAATCATCAGAATCAGAATCAGAATCAGAATCATGTTTATTGGCCAAGTATGTTTACACACACAAGGAATTTGTTTCCGGCTGTTTGTGTCTCCCTAGACAATATACAAATACTAACGTGTAATTTACAGACAGTAAACAGATAACAGCAGTATACACGGTATACAGACTATACAATGACATTACTATACAGTGTGCTTTAGTGTTATTCACAGAATAGCAGTATACAACAATAACCAGATTAAATATGTGTAAGTGTGTCACAACAATTGTAAACATGTGGAGTGAATAATGGTAGTTATATATTAATTGTAAATAAATAAATCAATATGGCCCATAGCTGATGATGGTGATCAGCTGTTGATGAATGTGATGGCCTGAGGGTAAAAACTGTTCCTGTGTCTGACAGTCTTAGTGGACAGGGCTCTGTAGCGTCTTCCAGATGGGAGAAGCTGAAAGAGGTTGTGACCAGGGTGCGAGGAGTCCGTAATGATTTTCTCCGCCCGTCTTCTGGATCTTGAGCAGTACAAGTCCTGAATGGAGGGCAGGGAAGCACCAATGATCTTCTCAGCCGTCCTCACTGTTCGCTGCAGTCTAATCCTGTCCTGCTTTGTGGCTGCTCCAAACCACACTGTGATGGATGTACACAGGGTGGATTCTATGACTGCGGTGTAGAACTGGCTCAGCAGCTCCTGAGGCAGACCCAACTTCCTCAGCTGGCGCAGAAAGTACATCCTCTGCTGAGCCTTTTGAGTATGGAGGAGATGTTGGGTTCCCACTTCAGGTCCTGGGAGATGGTGGTACCCAGAAACCTGAAGTTCTCTACAGCTGACACTGGGTTGTTTAGGATAGTGAGGGGCAGCAGTGTTGAGGGGTGCCTTCTAAAGTCCACTCTCATCTCTACAGTCTTGAGTGTGTTCAGCTCCAGGTTGTTCTGACTGCACCAGAGAACCAGCCGTTCAACCTCCTGCCGATATACAGACTCGTCGTCATCCCGGATGAGTCCGATGACAGTGGTGTCATCTGCAAACTTCAGAAGTTTAACAGACGGGTCATTAGAGGTGCAGTCATTAGTGTAGAGAGAGAAAAGCAGTGGGGAGAGAACACATCCTTGAGGGGCACCAATGTTGACAGTCCGTGTGCAGGACATGACATTCCCCAACTTCACTTGCTGTTTCCTACCCGTCAGGAAGCTGGTGATCCACTGACACATGGCAGATGAAACAGTGAGCTGGGAGAGTTTGGAGGACAGAATGTCTGGGACAATGGTGTTGAACGCCGAGCAGAAGTCAAGAAACAGGATTCTTGCGTATGACCCAGGGCAGTCAAGATGTTGTAGGATGTAATGCAGACCCATGTTGACTGCATCATCCACTGACCTGTTTGCCCGATAGGCAAACTGTAGGGGGTCTAGCAGGGGTCCTGTGACGTCCCTTCAGGTGGGCCAGCACCAGTCGTTCAAAGGACTTCATGACCACAGACGTTAGAGCAACAGGCCTGTAGTCGTTCAGTCCTGTTATGGGGGATTTCTTGGGGACAGGTATGATGGTGGAGCGTTTGAGGCAGGGTGGAACTTCACACAGCTCCAGTGATCTGTTGAATATTTGTGTGAAGACTGGAGCCAACTGGTCAGCACAGGCTTTGAGGCAGGAAGGTGAGACCCCGTCTGGACCTGGTGCTTTCCTGGTCTTTTGTCTTTGGAAGAGTCGGCTCACATCAGCTTCACAGACCTTAAGTGCCGTCTGGGTGGAAGGGGGAGAATGAGGTGGGGGGTAGGTGGAGGTGTGATGCTGGTTGTAGTTGGTGCTGTAGGGTTCTGGGGAGGTGTCAATGAGTCCCTCTCAAACCTACAATAGAAGGTGTTGAGGTCGTCAGCCAGGTTTTTGTTTTCCTCAACTGGTGGGGATTGTCTTCTGTAGTTGGTGATGTGTTGAAGGCCTTTCCACACTGAGCCAGGGTCGTTGGCTGATAGCTGTTTTTCCAGCTTTTCAGAGTAGCATTTTTTAGCCATTCTGATCTCCTTTGTCAGCGTGTTTCTGACCTCTTTGTACAGTTTTCTGTCCCCACTCCTATAGGCCTCAGCCTTAGCCCGACGAAGCTGACCCAGTTTTGGTGTGAACCATGGCTTGCTGTTGCCGAATGTGCAGAAGGTTTTGGTTGGCACACATAGTTCTTCACAAAAACTGATGTAAGATGTAACAGTGTCCGTCATTTCGTCCAGGTTGTCAGTGGCGGCTTCAAAAACACTCCAGTCAGTGCAGTCAAAACAGTCCTGTAGATGTTGCTTTGCTTCTCTGGTCCACTTTTTTCACTGTCTTCACTACAGGCTTTGCAGATTTTAGTTTCTGCCTGTAGGTCGGGATGAGATTAATGAGACAGTGATCAGAGTGACCCAAAGCTGCGTAGGGGACAGAGCGATAGGCATTATTCAATACAGTGTAGCAGTGGTCCAGTGTATTATTATCCCTGGTGGGACATTTTACGTGTTGTTTGTACTTTGGGAGTTCCTGGTTAAGTTTGGCTCTGTTAAAGTCACCGAGAATAATGAAGAGTGAGTCCGGGTATTTTTGTTCCAGACTAGTTATTTGTTCTGCCAGGTTGCGGAGTGCCTCGTTCACGCTGGCTTGAGGAGAAATGTAAACACCGACCAGAATGAATGAAGAAAACTCCCGCGGTGAATAAAACGGTTTGCAATTAATGAACAGAGTTTCCAAGTTAGGGCTGCAGTGATTTTTCAGCAACGTGACATCCGAACACCAACCTTCGTTGATATAAAAGCAGATTCCGCCGCCTCTCGCTTTCCCCGATAGCTCCGTAACGCGATCGGCTCGGAGTAGATTAAAGCCGGGCAGATGTAACGCGCTGTCCGGGATGGACTCGCTGAGCCAGGTCTCAGTGAAGCATAGGGCAGCCGATCGTGCAAAACTCTTGTTGGTGCCGTTGAGGAGAAGCAGTTCGTCCATTTTGTTGGGTAGAGAGCGGAGATTCGCAAGATGGATCGACGGGAGAGCGGTTCTGAATCCCCGCTTCCGAAGCTTCTCGTCCGTGCCGGCACGCGTGCCCCGCTTGCGTCTCCTGCGCGCTCTCCACAGAATCCCCACTCCAGCAACACATAGCTCCAAAAAACTTCCTGCAGTCTCAAAAACCGGCGAAAAACTGTTTGTAGTGGACTGTCTGATGCTAAGTAGTCGTTCTCTGGTGTACGTAATGGGGTTAGAGCTGCATAAAGCACACAAAAAAAATAAAAACATACAAATTGCTAGAGAGCTCTGTGCCGAGGCGGCCACCCACGGCGCCATCTTGCATCTTGCATCTCACTTCAGCATGTTACCACCATTAAATCTGGAGCTCTCTCTCTCTCTCTCTCAAAGTTCTTCATTTCAATAAATAAAAGTATATATGTGTAATATTTTGACAGAAAGCTAATATTTGAATGCAATACAGCCCTTTGGTTTAAAGCAATCACAAAATGTTATTTTGAACTGCAGGTTGCACAGTACAGGGACATAAAACCAGCAAAGACCCAGGGATCCACAAACCTTGAGGATGTCAGAGGTTAGTTACTGACCGTTTTCTCATGCACTGGATCTGGCTAAAGGCTTCCTGGGGTTCCCTCAAATGTGATGATCAAATCTAATAAAGAACAGCTAATCTGCCAGGCCTGTCATCTGCATGAGTCTAAATATGCGTCTCAGATTAACTACGCTTTGTTTGTCTCCTGTATAGCTCTTTAAATTGTTAGAAAATCTCCAAACCAGCAAGTGTGATTCACAGCAAAACGGACAGTCGTTTGTCTAGTTTGTACTCGTGCAGAAACACTCCCGTTGTGTTGTGGGCCACTTCCGTTGTGTTGTGGCTGGATTTGCAGCGTTTCTGAATTTGCAGTGCGTTTCCAAAATGTAGCGCACGCGTTGTCATTTTGATGCATTTGCTTTGCGTATTTGAAGCGCGTTTTCCCGCTTGGGCTTTCAGGGCCACCATACGTTTGTCTGTGGCAGGGAAGAACATTTTTAACACAAGTTACAAAACCGCGCAATGATGCCTGACCATAAACAACAAAACACGAATGTAATCAAGAGTCGACAAACAACTCTTCCAGACTTAAAGAGGAATGCGTGGTGGCATTCAAAAGAATGAAACCCTGATCTAGATGGCCTCAGTTAAAGGGGAGACACGTCAGTGTATTTTGGTCTGTGGATGAATTCTGTCTTAAAAGAATATCCCTTTCACACTTCAGTAGTATATGATGTGTGTTAGTAGTCGCACATAGACTTCTATGCTGACATTTAAAAGTATATAAAATTTATTGTTTGCAGTGCCATCAAACTATGCAATGAAGTAATTTAAGCTCTTTAAGCTCTTTAAAAAGTAATTCTATACAATAACACACACGCACACCAGTGCAAATATACAGTACATGCATGCACCAATGCGCATAAACACACACACATACACGCGCTTCCCTCCGACACTTGTAAATGACACTACACATGACCTACATGGTTTCCCTATTTGTCAGATAAGTCCTGTCAGGCACAAACTGAGCACCTCTTTTACTGAAGCGTTCTCCCTAGTGCAGGCCCACTTGCAGACCTGCCGTGCAGAGCGCGCACCAGGCGTCTGGAAGAGCCATGCCGCACCTGCTGTCTGGTGGGAGCGCTGCAACACTAGAACGCACTGCCAGATTCACACCTCTGCTGGCACCCTGTGGAGTGTGGGCTCGGGAAAACAAAACAGGCCTCCTGCCCGCAAAATTTCAAATAAATACCTAAACATCTCAGCAAAGCGTTGTCCATATGCTGCCTCTCAAAAGGGTTCACTTGGTTAGTTTAGTTTTTAATACAAAATCCATAGGCCATTTTCCTATTTCAAGTAATGTTAAGAGAAACCTGGGTCCCAAATATTACCCTATGACTTGCATTAATGCAAGATCCGTTTTGAAATACAAAAGCAAATGTGTTTGTGTGGAAAACGGGGAGGTTCAATGGTGAAGTCTCTCTTAAAGGCAAGGAAAGACCGTCTCCCATCCAAGATCAACAAAGCCTGATTTTCCCTGGACGGTGAGAGGTGCGGTCTTTAAAGCAAGCTGTCTGCAGGTTTGTGAGTGTCAGCAGACTTTTAAAGAGTTTGAAGTAATAGATGTGATTTTGCAATGACACAACAGGACATAAAAACATACATTTCAACCAAGAGAGCATTTCTTTACCTTTCATGCTGTCTGTATAAAGATACAGCGGGGATGGTGAAAAACAGGCTGTTTTGAGGTCTCACTTCACAGGTCCTTTGTCATCTGTCTAAAAATACAGTTGCAGCAGTCCCTTTGATTAAAATCCAGCTGTATACTTCAGCATTCTTGTAATGTGAAGGTTTGTTTATATGTAGAGCAAGTGCCCGGAGCACTTCAGCACAATCAAAAAAAAACAAAAAAACAGCTCACAGAGTCAGCCAAAGTCAAAGACCACGGGAAGACAACAGCAATGCTACATGTTACAGGCGGTTTATATGGAGAAGGAGAAGCCCCTCTGGAACATGTTACGTTTTCCCTTGAAGACCAGAAGTAGCCAGTAACCATGTGTGGCGTGGAGAGACATAAAGGGCAGAGGGAGTGTATGTTTCTCTGTGGGAGGAGAACAGAGGGAAAGGGAGGGAGAGTTGGAGAGGAGGGAGGGGAGAAAGAGTGCATGTTTCTTTCTGCCAGTCCTATGTCCTGACCTAATTGCTAACAAATGTCTGGATAGGCAACGACAGACACCTTGAACTTCCGCAGAATCGCTAACGGCACATTTGCGGAGAATTCTATCACTCCGATCCGTGGCACCGGCCAACTGGCGTCTCCTCGGCATTCCGCAGGTCACTGTTCACTATTGTGTAGAAGACAGATAGGAGCGATCAGTCGCTAATACCCATTAGTAGATGAGCAGATACGGATTACAGAGCACACAAAGATATGGCAAGAAGAATATGATCACATTCCATGATGGAAATTAAACACAGACTCTAGTTCAAGTTGACAGCCACGTTTGGCTCATGAAACTGTGGATTATATAAATTGTGGTAATATATGAAAGAAATAATTCTGACCATCAAGCATTTTATGTTCACACATCAGAGAATGAAAAGCCAATCAAGCCTCTTTGACTAATGTTGTTTGTATATGAAGTCTTTAAAAATCAAGTCTTTCTGAAATGATGCAAAAGCTCTGGATTCACTGATACAGATCAATGCACACACACACTAACACACACACACATACACATACATACACACTAACCCAGGAGTAATAAAACTGTTACTTTCAATGTTTTAAACGCTTGTCATCAGTACCAATACATGCAATTTTATCATTTTGAAACAGGGTCAAGCATACAGTTAAACTCTCAGCATTTGCAAGATGTGAAAAACAACATAAATTTTGTCTTCTAACTTCAGATCATGCAAGGATTAAAATATTTTGTTTTACATAATTTTTATTACAGAGGACAATCTACAATACAGTATATCTGTCACGGTGGAGCGGGATATTGATGCAATAATAAATGAGCGGCCGTGACGGAAGGAATGCACCTTTTCCTTTTTATTTTCCAATTGATACAGCGCTATTAGCGCTTCATATAACAAATACACACACACACACGGCTCCACAGATACGACTCAACAAAGACGAGCACGGGACACTGCGCAAGCACACATTAAATAGACAAACCACGCTAACCTCTCGTGAAGACGAGACAAGCTACAGGTGCGACGAATGAACACACTCATCCCGACACACACACCCATGGAAATACACATAAGGACATCGACAACATAAACACACGCCCACAGGGGAGGGATCCGGGGCTGCCCGTGACAATATCTGCATAAACTTCATCTACATAAACTAACTCTTTGATTTCCAGGCTCATTAACATTACTGGTACATTCTCTTGGTCCTTGTCAAAAAGGAAGTCAGTTGTTGCACTTCAGTGATCAGCAATATAGTAAATGTCAGTAGTAAAGCCATAGAAGGTCCATGATACTTGAGTCCATGATACTTGAGTCTGCTGTTCCAAATACCTTTACCGTCTGTCCGTCCATCGAACATTTTCCTTTTTCAAGATTTTGTTGGAAAAGGCTTCATCTTGGTACACGTCGGATGTACATTTTCTTGTTGGTTTATTCTGTGCCCTACCTATTCAATCCCAAGAAAATTTACTATAATGTATTATTCATTCATCTTTATTAATGCATTTATTAGAAAAGCATTATTTTGAATGTAGTGGTTTTAGTCTGCTGTAGGACAACTTTGTGGATGTCCTTTATTGACATCAACAAATCATTTAAAGCTTGTAAATGAAGGTTTTGGTTCAGTGTTGAGTATTTTCTATGAAGTGTGAAGGCATTTATTCACTAAGTGGACGTAATATGTTTGGAAATGCTTTTAAGATGTATTCATTTCAGAATGAACCACCACGTGCTGTGCCAACTGCATTGTGTTCAGAGTTAAAGGAGAGTCTCTGCAGGATGGGATCCGACCTGAAGCAGGGTTTCCTCAGAACCCTGAAGAGCGCGGCAGACACTCAATGACTTTGCCCACGCTCACACTTCCTCTATTCAACTGCATGAACAGTTTGCATACGTCAATATGGATGTGTCCAGATATTTATATTAATATCTCAACGATACGATATTGCAAACACATGGTTCAAACATTTTCAGAAACTGCGAGCTTTCCTTTTACGTGTTCCTTCATGAATGAGCAGACGCAACGCAAGGAGCCAATACATGAGCGAGTTGAAAACATGCATACATTTGATTTGTAGGTTCGTGTGTCACTAAGATTTATTGCCTCTCGTGTGAATTGGAGATTCGAGTGTCATTTATTACATGACCGATGACCTCACTAAGTATCGCCCCTCGAATTTCTTTGAATTTCGTAATTTCATTTCTGCCATGGCAACAACTGGCTATACAAACAGTTGACATATCCTTAACCCTTAGAGCTAGGGTTAGGGTTAGGGTTAGACCTAGGGTTAGGGTTAGGGTTAGAGCTAGGGTTAGGGTTAGGGTTAGAGCTAGGGTTAGGGTTAGAGTTAGGGTTAGATCTAGGGTTAGGGTTAGAGCTAGGGTTAGAGTTAGGGTTAGGGTTAGGGTTAGAGTTAGGGTTAGGGTTGGGGTTAGAGCTAGGGTTAGGGTTATTCCTAGGGTTAGGGTTAGAGCTAGGGTTAGGGTTAGGGTTAGAGCTAGGGTTAGGGTTAGAGCTAGGGTTAGGGTTAGAGCTAGGGTTAGAATTAGGGTTAGATCTAGGGTTAGGGTTAGAGCTAGGGTTAGGGTTAGGGTTAGGGCTAGGGTTAGGGGTAGGGTTAGAGTTAGGGTTAGGGTTAGGGTTAGAGCTAGGGTTAGGGTTAGAGCTAGGGTTAGGGTTATTCCTAGGGTTAGGGTTAGAGCTAGGTGTTAGGGTTAGGTTACGATTATATGCACATACATACATTATTTATGCATATAAATAAATTATATATATATAGGGTTAGGTTAGGGCTGGGTTAGGGTAGGGTTAGTGTTAGGGTTAAATACACTTACATACACTATTTATGTATATAAATAAATTATATATATATATACACTTATATAGGATTAAGGATATGTCAACATATCTGTTTGTATAGCCAGTTGTTGCCATGGCAGAAATGAAATTACGAAATTCAAAGAAATTCGAGGGGCGATACTTAGTGAGGTCATCGGTCATGTAATAAAGGACACTCGAATCTCCAATTCACACGAGGGGAGGGCAATAAATCTTAGTGACACACGAACCTACAAATCAAATGTATGCATGTTTTCAACTCGCTCATGTATTGGCTCCTTGTGTTGCTTCATGAAGGAACACGTAAAAGGAAAGCTCGCAGTTTCTGAAAATGTTTGAACCATGTGTTTGCAATATCGTATCGTTGAGATATTAATATAAATATCTGGACACATCCATATTGACGTATGCAAACTGTTCATGCAGTTGAATAGAGGAAGTGTGAGCGTGGGCAAACCCTAACCCTAGCCATAACCCTAGGTCTAGCCCTAACCCTAGCTCTAACCCTAACACTAACCCTAGCCCTAACCCTAGCTCTAACCCTAATTCTAACCCTAACCCTAGCTCTAACCCTAACCCTAACCCCCTAGCTCTAACCCTAACCCTAACCCTAGCTCTAACCCTAACCCTAGCTCTAACCCTAACCCTAGCTCTAACCCTAACCCTAGGTCTAACCCTAACCCTAGCTCTAACCCTAACCCTAGCTCTAACCCTAACCCTAGCTCTAACCCTAACCCTAGGTCTAACCCTAACCCTAGCTCTAACCCTAGCTCTAACCCTAACCCTAGGTCTAGCCCTAACCCTAGCCCTAACCCTAGCTCTAACCCTAACCCTAGCCCTAACCCTAGCTCTAACCCTAACCCTAACCCTAACCCTAACCCTAGCTCTAACCCTAACCCTAGCTCTAACCCTAACCCTAGCTCTAACCCTAACCCTAGCCCTAACCCTAGCTCTAACCCTAACCCTAGCTCTAACCCTAGCTCTAACCCTAACCCTAGGTCTAACCCTAACCCTAGCTCTAACCCTAACCCTAGCCCTAACCCTAGCTCTAACCCTAACCCTAACCCTAGCTCTAACCCTAACCCTAGCTCTAACCCTAACCCTAGCCCTAACCCTAACCCTAGCTCTAACCCTAACCCTAACCCTAGCTCTAACCCTAACCCTAACCCTAACCCTAACCCTAACCCTAACCCTAACCCTAAAACCTAACCAATTCCCCTATCATAGCCCTAACCCTAACCAATTCCCCTACCCTAGCCCTAAACCTAACCAATTCCCCTACCCTGGCCCTAACCCTAACCAATTCCCCTACCATAGCCCTAACCCTAACCAATTCCCCTACCCTCGCCCTAAACCTAACCAATTCCCCTACCATAGCCCTAAAACTTAACCAATTTCCCTTGCCCGGACCGGTCTTCGGTGTCTTCCCCTGACCTAATCCAACGAACGCCATCCATCTTCATCATTGGGGGAAGCCTCCTCCCCAAAACAACCTGATGAGTTCCCTGCAAAAAGAAGAAAAACATAATTTAAATTAGATTAAAAAAGGTATATACTTACCTGTCTAATTCTAAAATTCCTCATTGGCATATTTTTTATTGGACCTAAAACTTACCTGTCTAATATTAAAATTAAATTTCACAATCTTCATTTGATTTATTTCTAGGGAAATGGGAGTGTGTGGGCTTGGGTGATAACTGACGTGTGGCAGGCCAGTGCACAACGTGAGCCCAGTATCGCAGGAATCTCTGGGCCGCGGCCAGTAACCCTAACCTAGCCCTAACCCTAGCCCTAACCCTAACCTAACCCTAACCCTATATATATATATATATATATATATATATATATATAACTTATTTATATACATAAATAGTGTATGTATGTGGGCGGCATGGTGGTGTGGTGGTTAGCACTGTCGCCTCACAGCAAGGCGGTCTGGGTTCGATTCTCGGTCTGGGCTGCTCTGTGTGGAGTTTGCATGTTCTCCCTGTGCCTGCGTGGGTTTTCTCCGGGTACTGCGGTTTCCTTCCACAGTCCAAAGACATGCATCCTAGGTTGATTGGACACTCTAGATTGCCCGTAGGTGTGAGTGTGTGTGTGCGTGTTAGCCATGTGGTGGACTGGCGAACTGCCCATGGTGTACCCTGCCTTCGCCCAGAGATGCTGGGATTGGCTCCAGCCCCCCCGTGACCCTGACTAGCGGTAATAAGCGGTACGGATAATGAATGAATGTATGTATGTATGTATATATATATATATATATATATACATACATACACTATTATTTATATATATATATATATATATATATATATATAAACACACACACACACACACACAATGTTTGATAAACATTATAAGATGTTCTTCAGCCAGATTGTTGGAAAGAGTTCTGACCAAACTGTTCTTGATTCACTCCAGAGGCATCTCGATCTCGGATGCACTAAGAATTCCATTCAGTTAAAAAAAAAAAGTACTGTGAGGTACTGTAGTCTATAAAATAAAATTATCCAAGGAAATTATTATAAAAGTGGCACTTTCTGTGAGGAAGAGTGCGGGGAGGAAGATTACAATGGCAGCCTCCCAGAAGGCCTCCATTATGGGGTCACTATTTTTAACCTGTTATTTGTGGCATTGTGGCATGTAGACTTGAAAATAACACATGGTCTTAATCAGATTGTTAAGTAGAAAGGAACCTTTGAAGTCAACATGTTCACATGTATACTCAAATGTAAATTTCGAAAAATTGTTTACAAACACTTTCACAAACTGACATGGTTTATTACATATCCTGAAAATGTATTACACTTATGCATAAGAAATGTGTAAATGTTTACAATAAAGGTTTACTGAAAATATGCAGGAACACCACCCCCACCACCACCACCATACCCACCCCAAAAATATAAATAAACAGACCATCATGTACCTGCCATATTTAACAAGTGCAAGGCATGTCAGAATGCTGGCAGAATGAGAAATTAAGCTGCTCTCTGCCCCAATAGGGTGAGAAAGAGTGAGTTCAGATCAACAAAGTTCTGTTAATTTCAGTAGCAGACTGTCGTGTGCATTGGCAGAGGGAAGCTGCGAGCTGTGGGAGCAGTCCAGTCATTTGAATAAGACTCTAATGACTTCAAGACCACCGGCTCAGATGTGGCTGCCAGAGCAGCACGTGTTGCGAATAGAGCAGTTAGGGTTAATGAGCTTTCACAGAGCAGTCTATCACATAATAAAACTCACAACCTGCTTTAGATGGTCCATAGGTTGAGGGGCGCTGGTGTTTTGGTAGAGATGAGGATATGTTTCTTCTCCTGGTATGGGTTCACAGAAAATTATGTGATGTAATGTGAATTACATAAAAGTCCATGGCCCTTAAAAGGCATTTCGAATTGATCTCCAGTTCGATGCTAAGACACTGAATTACTTGATAACGACAGAATAAAATCAAGTTCTGGGCTATATGCTCCCCAAACCTGTGCAGTGACATTATAATGGATTATTTCTCACCTCAAGCATTTATCATGTAGTCTAGTTTGAAGAAGGCATAGGCATCTGGTTTGATCCGGGGAAGGCACCATGCTTAGCCAAGCACTGCCAGAACCCTTTAACCCCCCCCCATCCATCCATCCATCGGACAGACGGTAGATGTATCCATCTAATCATGCTGAGAGTATAAAGTCATTCACTTTCATTCGTTTCACATAGAGTATCTGCAGCCACATTTCCTTCTGCTCAATGCCACAGTCACTGCCACCCCGAGGATGACAGGAGTAAAAATCTAAAGCAGCTGCCTGCAAGGCATTTTACACACATTTCTTCTGACTCGTTTAACATGCCCTGAACCTGGTTTAACTGAGGTTTCCAAATAAAGCCCTCTCATATAACTCACTTGCTGTTTGAACAAAGTCCATGATTTACATCCAATACACTTGGTGTTTTTGATTGGCCAAAAAGAGTCTCAAATGCCTCGTACCCAATTCCATGTTGACTTATTAATATAACTGGAAACAGCAGCTTTTGTTTTAAGTCCCAAAACTTAATGCACCAATTTTCTCAGCACAAAGGCCAGATTTACCGAAGATCTCGTTTTGCTTGTCATTGTGGGGTGTTTAACCAAATGCTGCAGGCTTTCATACGTTTTCACTGTTATTACTATATTTAATTGTGTATTTAATATTTAAACTGGGTGTTTAGCAATTGCTCAGGTCCTTTCACACATAAGCATGACAAATGACATTAGGATGCAGAGGGAGATTACAGAGGACTAACTAGTAATGTATTCTAACTAGTAATGTATTTATGGATTTCTTTGATAATAAAATTGAGAATATTAGACTAAATATAAATCCTTTTATAGGTAATTCATCTGGTTTGTCATCTGGATTGGCTGATATTGAACAAAATCTAGCATTAGAAGAAAAGCTTGAAGCTTTTCATTCACTCCCACAATTAGAATTGGAGAAAATAATTTCATCGTTAAATTCTACTACTTGCACATTAGACTCGATTCCTCTAAATTACTCAAAGAGGTTTTACCAGTTGTAATCGAACCTCTTTTAAATATAGTAAACTCATCCATCACAATGGGTCACATGCCCAGATCCTGTAAACTAGCAGTCATTAAACCCCTGATCAAGAAACCAAATCTTGATCCTAATGTACTATCTAGCTACAGACCCATCTCGAACCTATCATTTATATCCAAGATCATAGAAAAAGCTGTGGCCAAACAGTTATGCTTATATCTGCACAGGAACCACATATTTGAAAAATTCCAATCTGGATTTAGGCCCCACCACAGCACCGAAACAGCACTAGTTAAAGTAACAAACGATCTCCTTCTTGCCTCTGATCAAGGTTATGTATCTCTATTAGTGCTTCTCGATCTTAGTGCAGCCTTCGACACAATAGATCACAAGATCCTGCTAGAAAGGTTAGAAAACTGGGTTGGAATCTCGGGTACAGCCCTTTCATGGTTTAATTCTTACTTAACCAATCGCTATTGTCACGGTGAGAAGGCGGGATCGCCACCAGAGGGCACCCGCGAGGACACCTCGCACACGTCACACCCTCACTTGGCACCGACACACCCCCACACAGACCCGGTCACTCCCACCTTCCCACTCACCTGAGTACTGACACCTGTGCACGGTATTCAGGGTTATTATTTAAGCCCACAGGTCCTGTCGTTCAGTGCTGCACATTGGCCCTACCTGGAAGGAACCCGCTCCGCAGACATTCCAGGAGATCTGCTGCTGTCCTGAACGACACCTTGCATCTACGAAGACTCTCTTTATTGTTACTCCTTTTTTGGCAGAGTGCCTTTATTTGTGTTGTACCTTATTATGAGCATGGAAGAAAATAAAAGTCAAGGCTCGCTACCCTCGCCTCCTGCTGTGAACCTAAACCCGTTACAGCTATCAGTTTGTAGAGCTCGATAATATTCCCTCCAAACACTCAGAAGTGAAATATGGAGTCCCGCAAGGCTCCATCCTAGGACCACTATTATTTACATTATATATGTTACCATTAGGAATAGTTATAAATAAACATGGTGTCAACTTTCACTGCTATGCAGATGACACCCAACTTTATATATCAGCCAAACCTGATGACAAATCCAGATTAGGAAAAA
Source organism: Brachyhypopomus occidentalis (assembly GCA_020368025.1). Taxonomy (NCBI): domain Eukaryota; kingdom Metazoa; phylum Chordata; class Actinopteri; order Gymnotiformes; family Hypopomidae; genus Brachyhypopomus; species Brachyhypopomus occidentalis. Next base: position 9,447,055 of record JAGXOD010000021.1, on the reverse strand, counting down.
TTGAGGCCTGTGTAAGTGATATTAAATGTTGGATGTCGCTAAACTTCCTCCACCTTAATGGTGACAAAACAGAGGTTCTCCTTCTGGGCCCAAAGGCCACAAGACAGAAAATACCAGATCTAATGTTAAATCTTGCAGATTGCCCCATTACTCCTGGCTCGGTAGCCAAAAATCTCGGCGTCTTATTCGACTCTGACCTATCATTTGATAAATACATAGATAATACTACCAGGATAGCTTTTCTACATCTCCGTAACATTGCCAAGTTAAGAAATGCATTATCCCAGCATGATGCAGAAAACTAGTACACGCCTTTGTTAGCTCCAGATTAGATTATTGTAACTCGTTACTGTCAGGATGTTCAAATAGGAATATAAATAAACTTCAAGTAGTTCAAAATGCCACAGCCAGAGTTCTAACTAGAACTAGGAAATTTGAACATATCAGCCCAGTCTAATCGGCCCTGCACTGGCTCCCAGTAAAATTCCGTATTGATTTTAAAATTATTCTATTGACTTATAAAGCACTGCATGGACTTGCTCCTGACTACCTCCAAGAGCTTATCTCTTATTATGAACCCCCGCGACCACTACGATCCCAAGGTGCTGGCCTCTTATTAGTTCCATCAATTAATAAGGTAACAGCAGGGGAAGAGCCTTTTCTTATAAGGCCCCCCAACTATGGAATAGTCTTCCAGAATGTGTCCGGGACTCTGGCACAGTCTCAATCTTTAAGTCTAGGTTGAAAACTTACTTGTTTGATCTAGCATTTGGTAATTAATGTGCCCCTTTAGATAAGGTAACAGATCCAGGGGTTCATGGGTAAAGGGTTTTTATGGCAAACTGGGGCGCTGGTGCTGTCATCCTATCACTGCACGCGGTCACTCAAGTTTGTCGACGGTGTAGTGGATGGATGCCAGTGTCTCAGGATGCTCCCAAGTCTGTGTTACCTTCTGGTTCTGCCCTTTAGCTAGGCTGTAATAATTTAATTGCCGGAGTCGCTGCCACACTCCAGAAATGCTTACATTTACTTTGTCTAACATATTCCATATAGAACTAATTGTCCCTCTTCTTCCCAATGGCTGCCGAGAAATACCGGGACAAGGAGAGACGAGCCTTGCCGTTACCCACCCCATACAAGCATCTAGGAGATGGTCTGGCTTGCCAGTGGATGTGCCGATGCCGTGGTTGGATGTGCCATTATCGCAAGAGGACGTGCTGATGCCAACTCCCACCTGAGGCTCATCTACTCTGAAGGGACTGTGACTACTCGGCCTGGAATTAGAATCATAACTACAGGACTATATCTGGACTATACCTGAACTGTGAATGTGGACATTGCTAGCGGGCCGCCCAATGGAGGATGGGTTCCCTTTGAGTCTTGGTCCTCCCAAGGTTTCTTCCTAAATTCCTGCCATCTTAGGGAGTTTTTCCTTGCCACTGTCGCCTTTGGCTTGCTCATTAGGGATCTGGACCCACGCAATTTGTAAAGCTGCTTTGTGACAACATGTGTTGTAAAAAGCGCTATATAAATAAAAATTGAATTGAATTGAATTGACTTCTGCAAGGGAACTCTTCACATGCCACATGCACCCACACAATGTATCAATGTGTAAATAGACACATAGATCACAATAGTACATACAGCCATAACTGAAAAAAAGTCATCTGGTCTGAAGCAAAAAGAATAATTTAATCTAAATAACATATTAACAAAATATGAATAACACTTGGGGGAGCACGCTTACATATGCAGTATTGGCAATATTGGCAGTGCACATTTAAGGGAGACAGGCACAAATGTAAGCAGCTCCAGCCTGTGCATTACACTTCTATGAGACCAAAGGAATGAATGGGCTAAGGTTGCCAAGATATGTCTGCTTACACAGGTTTGAGTCACAGATTACAACAGATTGTAATCACATCTGACTCATTCTACAGCTGTGCTCTAAACTTTTGGTTCCTCTGGACCAGGACAAACACCTCTGCTAAAGGATTAGACATGACAGGTGATTACACGAACTAGACAACCTCATAAAATACTACTCATCTTCCTGCGAAAACAGCACTTATGTTGTCTAGATCTGCAGGCAGCAGTGAGGTCTACAGATGTAGTCATCTTTTGTCATGATTTGCCTTAACAGAAAAGCACTGTTTACACTGCTGCCTCTGTGGCCGACTCTGTATCACAGGTTTGTGTTTGGCAAAAAGTTCAAGGCCCCATTTGGGTGCTTGTCAGGTGAAGAGATGGTTCCTGTGCTGTCAGTAGGATAAACCCTTGAAATCTGTGAAATCTCCCAGTTCTTTGGGCCACTTGGGACACATCTGGATGCGAAGCTGTAGAATTACCAGTGCACTGACAAAATATTGCTTGTTGTTTAGAGTTCTTTGCTTTTCATAACCTGCAGAAAACCACTTATATTTACATTTTAGCAATTGTTTACAGTAACCTAAATACCCACTACTTGCTGTGTGCTTTAACTTGATTTTTTGACTGGATTAGACATCCAGCATTACTAATCCAGATTATATTTGTGTATATGCTCTTTAAGATTGTGTATTCAGGTCACGTGACTCTGATGATGCGTCACTTTAAAACGTGAACATTTTTTAGGCTGTATTAAGAAATAATTTTGTTCTTGCCTGTAAATGCGTGACTGTTTTTTCCCGTAAACCTTGAGTTCAGACAAGCTTCACACGCAGGTCTTCGATGTCATGGGATAGTACAACACTGCCCACTACTGGACATACGTGCCTAAGATCTGCCTGTAATAATAACTTCTGGAAAAGTCCAAAACAACAGCGTACTCGTCATGTGAATCACGCCATCAACATCTCCGCGCCTCTCAGTATAAATAGACTACCTTACGTAGCGGACAACGCTAGTTCCAGCTGTGCATCGGCTGTGGGGAAGGGACGCGTTTCCCGTCTGGGTAAGTGCGTGCTATTTTCACAGGCAGGAAAAAAGGATGAAATTTGTGCGCTCCGCCTGGATGATGCATTTACAATTATGCATTTGCTAAGGATGCATCTGCTTGCTTTATTTATTTTCACATTGTAACATATGTTGTATATAACTAAAATATAAAACTGTTCGTTTTAGCTCTATTTTGGTGCACGTCAGTGTCATGCTGTAGTCTACTTAAATTACGTATTCAAGTATAGGGTACAAATATGAATGACCATAATCCACGCAAACACTGTTTTCACCATCCTGCACAGCATGACCCAGCATAAATGACATTTGGATATTCTCAAAAACGGGAGTTCACCTCTTAACCACCCGAAAGGCTTTTTCGCGAATAGTTTTCAGAAACAGTCCAACTGCCGAGCTGAATTTGAACGCTTTTTGTCTTGACATAACCGGTATTGATTGGGGAATTTGATGCCCCGGTCCAAATGACGGTGGTGAAGCAGTGGATAAACCGGGCCAGCCGCGTCATAGTGTGCGCTCACTGCAGCAGAACTTCATAATAACGCCCAAACCCCAAAGGTGTTATCGCTGGCCATCTGCGGAACAATAATAAACCAAACGCTTTAAATAATTGCTTAACCAAAAGGATACAACGGAATAAAATGTCCACAGGGCGTCAGTAGAGGTTAAATTAATTATTAACAGTACACAGAGGTGCTAGCTTTTTCATTAGAGGGTTAGAGTGTCTGTGGAATTATGCCTTGCACAAATGGCCAAGTAAAAAGAACCACATGCTGTTACATAATGATAGTAGCTGCCCAGCATGTTAGCTCACACGTTTATAAAATAAAAGTCATTGTTTATAAACTGTTTAGTCACTTTCACCATGACCCACTGCAAGATGTGAAAGAAATCATGAACTCTGATGACTGGCTTTAGAGTTTCCTGCATCTAACAGCTGACCTTAGAGAGTAACGGAAGATGAGGGCGTGCTGGTCAATCCTGGGTCTCTCTCTACTCTACATCTCTGCTGAGTGTCTAGTGCCTCCCTCCAAGGATGATCTCCAACGTAAGTACAGTGTGCCTCACATACAAGGCAAGCCAATTTCATATTATATATCATACACAGCAGCAATTCAACCTAGTAACTAAAAGAACTATTTAAATGAAACTGATGACACATTAAATGTTGAGATAAGTTGAAATTAGCTGGAAACTGTCACCTCTTGTTTTGGGTTCTAGCGAGGCCCACATATCAAAGAACTCACAGTACTGATCTGAAAAAAAAAAACTACATAATTACCAGAGGCTGATATGTTGAGACCTTTTGATATAACTAAATGTAACCATGACAACCACATGGTGAGAGACTAAAAGAGTCCAATATGGCACAGGCAATATGTATATTAAAATCACCAGCAATCATACAATGGTCAAGATCTGTAGAAATAAAAGAAAACATCTGTACATTCCTCAGTAAAATCTGCATTATACTTAAGAGTTACTAGTACTATCTTGGCATCCATTTCAGAAATGCACAGAGATGCTCAAAGGATGCAAAATCAAAACTGTTTCCAAAAACAGTTTGCACTGGAAAGAACCATTAAAGTGATGACATCATCACTAGCAGCAGAGAAGAATGCCAATATGACACACTATTCGACACTTGGGTTTCCTCTTATATTACAGCAGATGATGGTGGGTGGAGGTCTTATTGACGATGGTGTAGAGAGTGCGAAGCTGCCTTTCTGTTGCTTGAGGAACATTTTTTTTTTTTTGGAGGAACTTGAGGAACAATTGTCTCTTTGAGATGCAGCAGGTGGTGGAGCAGCTTGATGCCTCTTAGGAGAAGGTTCTGGAGATTGGAAGTGGTGATGAGGCAGTAGATGAGGGTGGAGGAGGAGGAGATGGACTTACTTGGAAAGCAACAGCCTCATTCCAGCTCCTCCACTGTTGCTGTGAGGGTCAGGTGGAGTGAGAGGGGAGTGGAGATGAAGAACAGTGCAGAGTTCTCATGGGGTTTTGTTGTCCTCCCTGTAGCAGATAAGCTCCGTCATCATCGTGGCTCTTACCCAAGGTGAGCAGCTCTGTCAGGGCTCCCACAGTGGGGGGACGATGTTGTGACTGGAGCAATAATGTCCACTGATATAAGGGAGACCTTGGGCGTTTGTGCCAATGTATCTCCACCAATGGGGGTGGATATGTTGGGTACTGAGAAAATGAAGATGTTTCATTTACAGCTGTTATGTAGCCAAGTGTTTAATCCAAGTATCCTTGAGGTTATTTTTGTCTTCCATGTGGGAAGAGGACCACTGACAAATGATTGCACACTGTGTTAAAGAGATTAAGTCACTTTTTAATAACTGAGATTGCCTTATTCTCATAATTCCTGCCAACATGTACAATAATCTGCTTCCCTGTTGTGTATTCAGCCAGAATTGTTGGAAGCATTTCAATCAGCTTGGAGATTGGCTCAGATTGAGCTATGAGTTTGAGCTATGAGTTCATGGTTTTTCCACACCAATGGTGTCGTGTCCAAGGCTGAGGGTATCTGCTATGTCCACAGTGATGGAGCACTCTGACCAGAATTTACTGTTCTTTCCATGTTATTTTCATTGTTTTTTCTGCTGCCATGCGTGATCAGCAATGTCAGCTTTAGCATTAGCAGTAGATGAATAGGTGATGTTAGCAGTGCTGTACGTAGCATGGCGTGTGTTTTTGTCTCCAGCAAAGACCCACCGCTCACTTCTGTCAGCTGTACTCATGATGGCGGTTGCACTTGTGTGTTCTCCTGAGTCTTTTAGCCCCCGTCAGTGCCCACACAACTGCACTCTTGATACTCCTTGAAAAGCAAAGCGATTCCAGCTCATGAACTTCGCCAACACATTTTCAACACGGTCACTTTCTGCTGCAGTTTGTCGCAGTTAGAACAACGCCTGTAATCTGAAACCTGACGAGGCATTTTCTAATCCTTTTCTTTGCTAGCCAACAGGATGTTTTCCTGCTCCTGTATCAGTAGCGCTAAAGGAACAAAAATGGAGAAGAAAAACACTCAATTAAGGGTTTGTAGTGCTTCTGAGTTCTCTGTAATGACCCCAGACAACGTAGCTTGAAAACAACAAGAAACATCTGGAACTAAAGAAAAAAAGACAGAAAAGCAGAGCTAAAGAGAGAAGCATCTGAAAGGCAATGAAGCAGGAATACAAAGCAAGAATGCATTACATTTGCCTAATAAAGTAGCTCAGTGCAGTCCAGTATGATTGGGCCAGAGTTGCAGCTGTTCTCGTTTACCTGCAGAGATCTCCCAGTTTGGCGAAAAGTATGTAGATCAGGAGATTGAGACTGCTATTAATGGAGTGAAGGAGATGAAGACTATGATGGAAAAGTCTGAGGAAGATCACAAGAAGTTTCTCTCATCCTTGGAGAAAACTAAGAAGCAGAAAGAGGTTAGAGGTTACACACTGGCCACATCACTCTACAAAATGGAATTAACTGTTATTATGCATGGGGTAGGCGTTAACTTAGATAATACACTAGATCTCCCACTCGTGTGTACGGTAGGATGCTCTTAAAGCTGCACAGGATATGGAGGAGAAGCTGAACGAAGAGCAGAGTGTGTGTAACGACACCATGCAGGCTCTGTGGGAGGAGTGTAAGCCATGTCTGAAGAACACCTGCGTCAAATACTACTCCCGCACCTGCACCAGCGGCTCAGGTCTGGTGGGCAGACAGGTGAGATGATAAGAGCCACCCACCATGATGCAGACAATATGCAAGTTTTACCGTCCTCCATGACATTATTTGATTTGTATAAATTTAAGGTATAGTTCCCGTAATTATTTGCCTTATTTAGACAATTATTATTTAGATATTATTACTAAATATGTATTGAAAGGAATTGTATGTCTAAATACACATTGTCCCTCACAAAGGGAATGCAATGAAGTCTCTGAAAAGCAACCATACATTTCATATCTTTTTGTTTCTCTTTCAGCTAGAAGAATATTTGAACCGGGCATCCCCCTTTTCCATCTGGATCAATGGTCAGAACATTGAGACTCTGGAGAAGGAGGACCAACAGCAGAGCCAGCAATTCCAAGATCTGGAGAAACGCTATGGCGAAGTGGCAGATGGGGTCGATAACATCTTCCTGGACAGCATGAGGGTGTTTGACCACATGCGCTCACTCCACCCCTACCACACCCCCAGTATCTTCAGCAGGCCCACACGCTTCTACAGATCCCCCTTCCATGACCCAGAGTTCCATGGCTTCCAAAGCATGTTCCATCCCATGATGGAGATGGCTCGCAACATATTTGGATCGCTTGGACCCTACATGGGCGGTGACGTGGAATTCTCTGATAAAGGTAATTCTATCAAAACATTTCTAATGTACCAATGCACGTGACATGTTGGCAGGATTGTGTGCTGTGTGGTCTGAATGGTGTAAAATAGCCCACGTGTAATTGTATTTGTTATGAGAGCACGGCTCTTTCTCGTTTGCCCTTATCTGACAGAGGGCAGTGAGAATGAAGATGTTGTCATAACTAAGCCATTTGGGAATGATAAAATGACCTGCAGAGAGATACGCCGCAACTCTGCCGGCTGCATAAAACTTCGAGAGGAATGTGAGAAATGCAAGGAGATCCAACATATTGGTAAGCCCAGGGTCAAAGTGATTACAAAAAATTGCAAACATTGTTGAGTTGTTCAAGTACTGATGACAATAGTCTCTCAATTCTCATATTTAGTAATGTTTTTCTTTAAATGTATCAATTATGGACAGTCAAGCTTCAGTTTGGTTTTTACTGGTTCTTTTCTGTAGATTGTTCTGGAAAGAAACCCCTGGAAGGTCCCCTCAAGCAAGAACTGGAAAAGGCTCTAGCACTGGCTGAAAGATCTACCCAGGAGTACCAAAAGCTCCTGAAGAGCTTTGAGGAAGAGATGTTCAAAACATCTGAGCTGCTAGACTCATTCAACAAGCAGTTTGGCTGGGTGTCCTCACTGGCCAATCACACAAAGAATGAGGATGGTATCTTTAAAATCAAAGCGGTAAGACATTTAAATGTGAACTCATTTAAAATCCACAAGGCCAGCTTAAGAACTAAATGGTAACTTATCTTGTCTTCAAAGTTAAAACACTAAATAAAACTAAAGTCCATTTAATGTCATTTTCATATCACACCAGAAGACTTCACTAGCAAAAGTGTGAACATTTTCGCATTACTTTCACTAATTTTTTAACCCTTCACGTGACAGATCTCACAAAAAAACACAAAACATCATTGAATAACTGTAAAACAAAGAAAACATTTGTGACAGCTGATAAATTCCTTTAAATGCACTGAAAGATACTGACTTTAGGAATGTGTTAATTAGTAGATGTAAATGGACAGACGTGTTTGAGGAAAGGAAAAAAGGTCAAGCTAATGAAGCAACCTAAACCACCTTTCTGGTTTTGATTAAAGGTCATATCTAGAAGCTCAGAGGACCTTGAGAAGCAAGGAGACACCAACGTGTCAGTGCAGCTGTTTGATGAGCCAGAAATGAGCTTCACATTGCCAGGGGACATCCCATGGAATGACCCCAAGTTCTCAGAGATGGTGGCGAAGGAGGCTCTGGACCGCTACAAACAGCACACTGTGTGGGTATTCATCTCTCTGTAGAGACGCTGTATTAATGCTTCTTTTTGGGGTCATGTGAATTGTTAAACATTCTTTTTTCCCCCATTCTTTTAGAGTTACAAACTAAACATCAGGAGTCCAGGCTGGACATTCTGTCATTGAACTGACAAACAGCTTCACAAGTCACTGAAAAAAATGTACTAAGCATTAATCTCATAATAAAATACTGAAAGCTGTTTTACATACATAACTGGATAACTAGCATTATTCCTGCTGTACGATCCTCATCTTGCAGTCAAAAAGATCCTCAGGAGATTGTATGAAATTGAAGTGCTTCTAGAAATAACCAGCTGTACACTTACAAAAATGTTAATAAAATATGTAAAGGAGTTCCTCTTCGTCCTCTATTATTTTCCATATTCATTGTTACATGAGGGTTTGCCTGGATAAGCAGCTCAACCTTGGTCTCCAAACACACTATTACTCGGACAAAACTCTGGATTTTGGAAAGCAGTCTGCTACTGTAGCTAGTCATTTTCCTCTGGCAAATCAAGAGAATCACAGACATGTTGGGGGATCTACTGCCCCATTCTCTGAATGTAGAGTGCAAAGCAAGCAAACTCTTACCACAGTACACAGGACCACGACTCCTCCTGACAAGACTTGTCAAGGCATGAAGTTATACACCTCAAACAGCAATCTTGCATTCAGCTGCAAACATAAAGGAAACTCACACAAGCACTTCACAGAACTCACCTTATACCGAATTTATGGAAAGCTTTAATGTTGTGTTTAACTACAGCAACTATGGATCTCCTCCAACAAAACTCTCCCAATGGGAATGGACAACAAAAGATAAGTTATTAAAATATTGTGCCATTTTTATTTTGTGTAAAAATCACACAGCTGCTAGTTCATTCTGCAGAGATACATCCATGCAGTTAAACATCTATGATCCCACAGCCATAATATAAGCAATTAAATAGAATATTTGCTGTTAGTCAGCAATTAATGCAAATTTACATACGAGATCAAAAGATGTGTATCATACAATATACAACAAACCCCTTATACAGTACATCGACCTGAACAGCAGGAAAAGAAGGCTCACCTTGATTCCACACAGTTGGGGAGAGCATTGATATGAAAACCTGAATGACTAGAATAAGGCTTCAAGGATAGGTGGGTAGAAATGGTAATTTGACAAAACAGCAAAGTAACCAACTGACCAACGAACCAACCAACCTAGTTGATACAACAGACACAAATCAAGTGGTTCAATTGCAATAGCTGTTTTATATCAAATAAAAACACAAAAACATGCAAAAACTGTGTTAAGGTGTAAAAGGACAGACAGACAAAAGAATGTCAAGGTGGCAGTAGCACAGTTGTTCCATCTCAGGTCTCACATTTATAGCTGACGTCACAGAGAAGCAGGATACTGAAGCGTTTGGCCTGTGTACCTGGTGAGGTACACAGGCAGCATCCTTGCCACGCACAGGGCTGGGGGCCCACAAATGAAATATCTGTTACACTGGGTCAATGACTGTACAAGGAAAACAAAACAAAAACAAAACAAAAAAACAAAACATTGTTATACCACAGATGTTAAAAGAAGAAAATAGAGCAGTCTTTGTTGCATTATGCCTTATATTTGTAACCGTTGCTCACACACGCATAAATGTGTGTGCACGCGCGCGCGCACGCACACGCACACGCACACGCACACACACACGCACACGCACACACACACACACACACACACACACACACACACACACACACACACACACAAACGCATAGATGTGTCCTCCACTAGCAGGTTAGGGAGGTTACAAGAATTCTGAAAGACGTGCCTAGCAGTCATTCGTCAACGTACTTCTGAAACAGAGCATGATCTTCCCAAAGTCAGTCCTCCCCTCTGGTCACCGGGCACGCTGGCTAACACCATTATCAGAGCACACTCAGGCACGACTGTAGCGGCCCCAACGTCACTGCGCCCCCCCAGAAGCCTCATTGTGAGCAGGGCTTCTTAAACAGCACCCCCTACTGGTCACGACCAGCAGTGGGCACCAGCCAACTCCGCGCTGCAGAAGACAAGAGGACTGACATTTATAACGGTGCACGCTCAACGTTTCTTCAAAGTGCCAAAAATGTACCACACCCCTAACCCGGTGTCTCTGCACACCCCCAGCCCGGGCCAGGACGGGAGCGGCAAGGAGGAGGAGGAGGAGGAGGAGGCGGAGGCAGCAGTCTCCTCCCCCACGCGGTACAGGGAGAGTGGGAGGAGGAGCGGGAGGAGAAGGGGAGGGCTTGAAATGCGTGTCCTCCCACTGGATCTGCTGGACCGTTGCTATCACAGCTCTTATCTCTACAAGTTACAGATGTGAAAACGGTCTCAGCTGTTCCAGCTGAACCTCCAAGGATATTCTCTCTTCTAGCAAGTCCTGAAACAGAAGAAGGAAAAGATCAGTCCATGTGGAAGTGAAAGAGTCTCCACATTTGTGCCATGTTCCAGAGGGAAGCAGGCCTGGGCCAGGTAGCCAGGGCCTGCTGGGGCTTATGAAGCTGGTGTGGGAGTGCTGGAAGATCAGGGTGTGGAGAACTGGTTTAAGAACCCGTCTTAACACACCTTTAACTGCTGCTGTAATTCGCTGTTGAGTCTGGCCAGAACGGTGTTTGTCTCTTTGTTCCTTCTAATGGAGGCCTGGATGGCCTTTTTATCCTTCCCAACAGACCTGTTTCGAACGAAACCGAGAACGTGTCAGCGCACAGGATACCGCCACCGTCATAAAATCCAGAGGCGTGGAACGGTGAGCGAGCGCTGTTCAGGCACACGTGCACCTTGGAATAGAGGGCTGTGCTGCCAGGACGCTGGGGACCACGCTGGGTTTCTGCGGGTGGTCCTCCGCGTCAGGTCGGAGTTCATCCTCAGACTTCAGCCTCCGCCGGACAGGTTTGGGAGGCGGGGCCAGAGGGGTAGAGCCTTTGGCCTGCATGGAAAAACACAGGTGTCACCTGGGCACTGCTTAACCAACGCTCTGGTTTGGCTGAGCGTGTGTGCATGTGGGCTCGAACTTGAGTGTCTAGAAGAGTGTCTAGAATTACTCGTCTCCTTGGTGAAACATAACCTTTCTGTTTTTAAGCTTCGTCTTACGCAGAAAAAAAAGAAAATGGCAATGTCAGTTAGCAGCAGCCCTGCACTGAGGGCGTAGCGGGTGTGTGTGGTGGGGGGGGGGGTGTAGCAGGTGTGGAGAGAGCATGCCGTACAGAGTTCACAGTGGCTGGAGTTCGCTCCTCCACCTGCGTGTCATTCTTCACTGCTCGGACAGCACCGACAGCGTCCGCACCTTTTTCCACCTGCGCACAGCACAAGCAGGCCGCTTGAGGCACCATGAACAGCAGGGCGGCGCTCTACCGACCGCTGGGCGACAACCACAAGCACACACAGACCTCAGGCTTTCTGTTGCCAGCCAAAAGGTGGAGTTTAATTATACCTTAAAATGACAATTTGATATATGACACAGACATATGGTTCTCATGAAATCTGTTACTAGTCAGTACCAAACCAAAACCACAGGGTGTCTGTGTCAGCAACCTGTTGATTCCTAAAACCATGTAATAATTCATGTGATATACTGGACTTTAGATTAAAGTTTTACAACTCCCAAGGCATAAACGTTTAAAGCCGGTTACCTGGGTTAACCCCAAACCTAGATAAATAAAAATTCCAAAAGTGATTCACCACTGACAGTGTAATTAACTCCAAGGTAGGCTTGATCCTTTCCCAGGAAAACAACCCTTAGTTTTAGTTTGTCTTTTTAAAGCCTTCCCTAAAAACGATTTCTAAGGACTAGGAAGGCGTGGCCGTGGTTTTCTTCTGCTGAGCCCACCTGCCCAGTGTCCTGCGGTTTGTCTCCATCGTCTGCGGGCTGCTCCACAGCGAAGGCCTGGAACTGGCTGAAATCGGCGAAGTTGGGCTGCTCTGGCATCTGCTGGGGCGAGGTGCCAGAATGTGCTGGAAGCCCGTCTCCGTCTACGGAACGATGCCCATGTGGCACTGACGTCTGGGCACGAAGAGACGTTAAACATCAGGCACAGAGACACTCGCAGGCTCACGCACGCAGGCTCACGCACGCAGGCTCACGCACGCAGGCTCACGCACCATCATAAGTTCATACAACACCCCTCCCCCCCTTTAACCAAGTGATAATCAATCTCCCCTGCATGGCTGTGGAAGCGTGCTGCTCCGGCAGCTCCAGCAGTGAGGGGTACCTGTGTGGGCAGGGGTCGGGGAGGCACGGCGGGGGGAAAGGCCACGACTCCTGCCTGCTGCTGGGCTCCTGCCAAACACAGCACACAACACGAGCTCAGCACCCCAACACCCTTCCAGAAGGCAGGGAGGCAAGACGGGCCGGCCGGCAGCGAGTGTGGTGGGCACCTGCAGCGACGGCGCTGAAGTTCCTGTTCATGTCCAGCGAGGAGGAGCGCGAGTGAGAGGCGTGGGGTCGGGGAGGGGGCGGCGGGGGAGCCACAGCCTTCAGGCCCTCGGGGGACGTCCCGGAGTGAGACCTGTGAACACGCCCCTGTTCAGAACCGCCGCAGGCACCACGCCCAAAAATGGCCTACAAATCCCTCAAATTTACTGTTACACACGTTTGCAGATCTTGCAGGTAAAGTTGATAAAAAATCATAATAAAAAATAAAAAAATAAATAAAAAATCTTTTAAGGTGTAAAACAAAAAAAACTTTTTTTACTTTAGTTATTTATTAAAGGCTCTTGAGATAGAACATAGATCGCTACCTCTGTCTAGTTACAGCACTTGGAACAGGCTCCTGGTCAGATGTAAAGGAGTCAGAGCTGCTGTAGCCATCACCTGCAAGACAAATATACAGAAACCTTAGACTAAGAACTCTACTGGATACATGAGAAACTCATCCCTGCTGCCCCCGAGAATCCAGCAAGGCGCAGCTGACGGCAGCTCACTGCTGCCGTATTAAACTCACCCGCAGTGCTGCCAGGAAATTTGATTGCTGCTAGCTTTTTCTCATCTGAAAGTTCAGGCGGTTTAGCCATTAACGGACTGGTTGGATGCGTGTGGTCTGTATAGTGAAAAAGCGAAATACAGAGCAATTTCCAATTCGTTAAAACACCTTTAAATTAATCAAATTTGTTCCTTTTACGCATGAGATTTGAACGATGCAAGTTAAATCAGGATGGAATTAAGATTTAGGAGATGCAAAGAAAAACCCCACCAATTTTAGATCGTCCTATTATGACTGACACATGTTTAAACTAGAGAAGACAGCTTACGAAGTTACAAACACCAATCAGCTAGACGACATCCTCATTCATTTATTCATTCAAAAGTGCCCACAATGCTAGCAGGACTGCGTGACGATTACAAATGGCCAAGTCACTAGCAGTTGGCCGCTAACCCTCAGAACCTTTTTTCCTCTCCAGTGATCGACACTTACAGTGCAAAGAGGCTCGGGTCTCCCAGGACACAAGCCCAGGACCCAGAGAGGAGGGGTTAGGACTAATGTCCTGTCCACAAACAAAACAACAGCCCCGCTTGAAGTGCTGTGTGGAAAGCTGGAGTGTAAACAGCTGCCCTACCACTCGCTGTTCTCTTCAGCTCCATCTCCTGCATGTGTATCTTGCTCGGAGTCATTCGGATGGGCACAGGATGCACTATTGCTGTATCCTGTGAAATACATTCACCTGTCATTCAGCACAGCAGTCGCAGATTTTACTGCTTGTGGAGTGCAGCTATATATGGAGTACAACTCACAAAGGAGAAATATGCTGCAAAAAAAACCAAACAAGCTCAAAATATCTTAAGGACACACAGACTAACGGGACTGGCATCGACTATACATGGCTTCTTTACCCTTTTCCCCTTCGTAAAAAAAAATGCTATGAAACGTTGGCATGGCTCATCACCTAGACCATGTTATGTGAAGAGTGAGTGTGACAGAATATTTCATAAGCTGAGCAAGCAAAACAAATGAAAAAAATTGTACCGTGGCCAGTAATGCGGATGAAATTGTAATGAAAACATGCATTTTTCCAGACAGAATCCCAAGGACACAGGGGGGGTTAATGAAAAATCATTAATCATGAAAGAGCACTAAGTGATTGACTTACAGGGTCAGCTGGTGCAATGTTAGAATCAAATTGGGTCAGAGTTTGTGAGCTTGAGGAACGTTCGCTAAAAGTCTCCCACTGCTGGAGAGACAGAGCAGAGACATGTCAGCATGGGGCCCCCACTGGACTCGTGTCCAGCAGAACGCAACAGCACCACGGAGCCTACAGTATACAGCTACAGTGTACATCTATAGTGTACAGTATACAGCTACAGTGTACAGTATACAGCGTACAGTATACATCTATAGTGTACAGTATACAGCTACAGTGTACATCTATAGTGTACAGTATACAGCTACAGTGTACAGTATACATCTATAGTGTACAGTATACAGCTACAGTGTACAGTATACATCTATAGTGTACAGTATACAGCTACAGTGTACAGTATACAGCGTACAGTATACATCTATAGTGTACAGTATACAGCTACAGCGTACAGTATACATCTATAGTGTACAGTATACAGCTACAGTGTACTGTATACAGTATACAGCCAGTGTACCCACAGTGGACCTAAGGCTTCCAGTTTGCCACTCAACAACAGTACACATGAGGGAGAGAGATATATGCTAATGACACAAATATGCTAATAACACTAATGAAACGCCTACTTATTTTAATATCTGAACACGTGCATACACTTCCTCCCAAGACATCATAAGCCATCTTTTCAAGCTGCTACTAAATGCACTTGGAACACTAGATTCTGTACGTGTAGCAACACGCTAGTTTGACTACCATTGCACTTAATGGTAGAGTAATGGACTGAAGGAGGGTGTCCGGCTACCCAGACAATAGTGCGGGCTCTGGTTTGAGCCTGATGAGGATACTGGATGACCGTCTCCTCAAGTAATGTGATGTTTTGCGTAATGTGCAAAACGTCTTCTTAGTCATGGAGTGAAAGACTGCTGCACAGCAAAGTTTACCGTGGAAACGAACACAAATGTTAAGGACCCTCCAGTCACAACTGGACTAGGCAGGATAGGCTGCCTACGGACTTCCCGCAAATAAGTGGGAGCACGACCAGCTCCAGCAAACACTACAGGGTATCTGATCTAGTCACCGAAAATGAACTCTTAACATTCACAGAGACTGAAAGGGAAAAGCTGGATTCAACCGAAAAGCCTTTTTTAAGTATACCTCAGGAACAGACTTCCTTGTGCTTTGTATGTTTCACTTGTGAGCATATAGATGTTCTCACTTCGACTTTATTTCCAAATTGGGGGGGGGACGGACCAGAGTAACTGCTGTGTGTTCACTAATGAGTCCAGCCGCTCTACTCGCTGAGGTGAAGCGTAGCGGGTCAAACCTCGTTGCTCTGGTTGAGCTCAGGCCAGTTCTGGTTCAGGGAAGGCATGGAGGGGGATTTGTTGGGGGTCACCTCCACGGGAGAGCCGGAGAAGCCCACCTCGGCCGCAGGCTCCGGGACCCCTGAAACACACAGGCGGGTGTTCACACCTTCACCCCGCCACGCTGACGCGAGGAGGAATACGAGCGCGCTGCCGTTCTCACGCTCCTACCTGCCGAGTCATCCAGATCGATCAGCTTCGGCATCAGGCTCTCGGGAAGCTTCTCTGGAAGGTCGTAACCGTTCTTCCGAGCGACCACAAGATGAAACGCGGCGCAGAACTCGTCCAGAGTCAGTGCGCCGTCTTTATCAAAATCTGAGAGCTCCCTGCAGAGCGAAGAAGGAACAGCTTATGCTGACAGCATCAATTTTATGTTTCTGAAGAAGAAGAAAAAAATACACAAGCAAAACCCCTCTGCTAAGCTCTGTGCTCTGTGGTTTTCGCAGGAAGACGACTTCCTCTTAAAAGCATGACTCAGGAAAGTCATTCAGACAACTCAGTGCTAAACATCACAGACACCATCACTGCACATATAACCAGAACTATCGAAATGTGAGCAACATTTGACAAGATTTGTGGGTTTTTTTGTTTGAGATATTGGTTTTCTGGACAGGCCTAAGGTTTCCCCAAGCACAAACAATGAGGGACAAGGTAATCTCAGCAAAGCTACTTACCAAATGTGAGACAATTCTAGAATAGGCAGCTTCGACTTAGTAAAAAACTCCTTTGCAGCAGAGCCTGAAATACAACAGTGTTCCACCAGTTAATTGGATAATACAGAAATTCAGATCATCGTAAACAAAAATGTAGTCAAAATAAACTCTGTGTTAGAGCTGCACAATATAGACAAAACACCATACAGTACAAATATACTGATATATATTGTACTTGAAACACAAATACATAGGCCAAGATTATGCCTAATTACCAACATTCTGTACTATATGAATTCACATAGTGCAGCTTTGTGCTTTAAAACTGCTACAATCATGACCAAAACCATATATTGTGCAACTCTACACAGAGCCAAGCGCCAGGTTAACTTGCCAGGGATGAAACCCGTCAGGTCAGGCTGAATTGTTTTGAACTGGTTAATGTAATACTGTCTCTGCTCGTCTGTGATTTTCCAGGGGTCCTCGTAGCCGCCGGCCTGTCTTTGGATCTCGTTTGTAGTCGCCGCAGACGCCACTGTCCGTGCAGTTGTGCTCTCCTGCAGCAAAGCACGGCATGATCGGGGCCATTAGCATGCAAACAGGACCACGAAAAACAAGATGTGTACAATAATGTAGCGCTTACAACTACAGAGGAAGAGGCAGCGAAAGCAGGCATTAAAGTTATTTACCTATGTGGGAAGGCACAACTGTTTTACATGTAAACATTTGCTTAGCTCCCACAGATACCTACTTTGTTTGCTACAGGTATCTGCAAAAGAGGGGGGGGGGGGGGGTGTTGGGCCTAGCCTGTCTGGACTACACAAATATTGAACCGACTTTGCGCTGACCCATTCGTGAGAGCAGTCACCTATAACAAAAGGTGCTTTGAGAGGGAGAGGCTGGTGAGAAAGGCAACAGATGGAGGGAGGCGTGCACCACCCTACCTGCGTGGAGGAGGCCTGCGCCGCTGGAACAGTGCTGGAGGGAGGAGTGTCTGTGAAACTGACCCAGCTTTCCTGGACGGGAGGAGGAGAATGGGAAGGCCACATCCCATCACCCGCTGGCGGAGGGCGCGGATAGGAAGAAGGAGGAGGAGGAGGAGAACGTAGAACCACTGGTTACCTCGAGGCGGTGTTCAACGGCCGTTCTAAATGACGGCGTAAAGTTGTCCTTTTAAAAACGGGGACTCTTTTAAGACTCCCGAACGGACGGGCCCTCCCAACTAAAGGAACGCTCTCAGAAAGAGACTTAAAAATAACTTTCATAAGGAATCCAGAACAGAGGCATCCTTCTCTTCATCTCCTGTATTAAAACAGGACAGTGGTAGAGAGGGCCGTGCCTGAGATGCAGCAGCACGAGCTCACGAGTGGACGGAGAGCCATCCGTCCTCCACCCCATTCCACGAGCACCTTTTTTATTAATCACTGTTGTGCTCACAGCGTTCTGAGAAGCAGCTCCATCAATCGGGCATGTTAGTTTTCTATTAAGGTCTATTAAGCACGATTTGACCATATACTTGGTTAACATTACGCATGCTGACATGATGACTGACATTTCAATGATATATTAGAAGTGACCTAAATCTTTTAATAAACTCTTGTTAATTGTGAATTGCTTAGTGGGCGTCGTCCTTCCCGGCCACGGCGGAGGAAGCCCTCCACGTGCGCGCGTGCTGGTGGGTACCCGATTGTGCTTCTCTGAAGGGCGGCCAGGCGGCTCCTGCCACGGTGGGCTGTCTCTCCACGGCCCCGCCGCTGGCCTGACGCTTGTGCTTTCTCCAGGCAAGGGGCGAGGTGGGCGGGGACTGATGAGGCGACACTACAGGAGATGTGGTGTCCGGCTGGGGTCAGAGAGACAGAACGTCCATCATCACACCAAACTACCAAAGCCTTCTTGATAGGACATATGCCCGAACCAGTTAACTGTGGGGAATGGTCTGACACTGGTCACACTTGGTTCAGAGAGCAGTTGGAAACTGGCACTTGAGGCAAATAGAATTAACACAGACACTTTCTGTCAGTTACTTTTGAAAAGTTAAGTTTGCCCGTCCAAAATAAACTGTGTTATAATAAAATCTAAAAAGCAACCCGATCATCCATAAGAAGAATATAGAAACTTTCAGGTGTTAGAATTAGAAGAGAGGTGCGATAACTCCAAGAAGATCCACCATGATGGCAGTGGATCAGCAGACAGGAGCAGTACACTGACCTGGGGCTCGGCAGCAGGCACACATGGCTGGATCACCTCGTGGGTGGACACTTTTTTGGCTGGCACTCTGCCTGGGGGCCTGGGAATCACGCTGGAGTAAGGCCCCTGGTTCTCCGTGTCCGGGTACATGGCTGTGTGCCTAGACTCCTGTTCATTCTTGCCCACCACAAAGCGAGGGAGGGGCAGGTCTTTCACTGCAAAACCCAACATAACAGAGAAACATACACGTAGAACCGTGTAACGACACATTCGCAAATACAAACAGCCAAGAAGTAATTAGAAGTAATTAGAAGTAGTAGCCAAGAAGTAATTCTAATGCAATATCACAAAACACACAAGCTGAGGAGACCCAAGTCCTTCAAGTCTTTTACATTACGGTTCATTTTAAAGAAAGGAAATGGCCCTTCCAAATTGTATCTGTGCTTAAGGTCCCCTTCTGCAGTTTCCTGTTGACTGAGTTTCCATTCTTCTACAGTATCTCCAGGCACACAGGGATGTCCTTATTTCCTGCTCATTTACATCGGCACCCGCTACTTACACCGTCATCTCTGAAAACACCCATTTCCTCACGTCTTACCTCAGAGCTTTTTAGGATAGCAACTAAAACACAGTTTTGTTTGCATTGTGACAGAGGACATCTGCACAGAGCAGTTAGTGGAGTGAAGTCCTACTGCAGACCACAGGACCTGTAACTGAGGTTTTCAGTACTTGTGGGGAGAATCCAAAGTATATTTGGATTTGAGAGGCCATTTTATATTACATACTTGATACTTTATATTATATACTTTTATTTAGAACAAAATAAAGGGGAAAGCCCAACCCAACATCAAACTGAGCAGATATTTAGTTAAACGTATACATTCTAACTTTGATCCAAAGAGATTCAAAGTTCAAAGGGGCATGTTTCTTTACAGAAAAAAAAGAAGTGTTCTTGCTTACCACTGTTTAGGCTCTCTACTCGAAGGGGCAGGCCAGACTGGGCTAGAGCAATGAGTTTCAAAGCAATGTAGAACTGACTCCTGCCAAAATGGCCAAGACGAGTGGCTCCACAGAGTTCTGTAATCTGAAGACCAAATGGGAAGAGTACAAGTATGACTAAGCACATCTGTAACACTACTGATGTCTGGATGAAAATACATTTTTTGTCAGGTGTGATAGATGAATGAATAGTCTGAATCTAGCCTCTAACTATTTCAGTTCACCAAAGCCACGAACATCACTGAAAAGTTTGCACCAGGGAAAAACGGCCCTATGCATAGAGCTCAAGTAGACAGCTTAGCCAAGCAGTTGCATTTAGACTCACATGTAAACATGTGAGTGTGACAAAGCCTCATTTGCTGAGACATCATTAAAGTTACTTTTTTAAATCACACTGTCTCAAACTAAATCAGGAAGCAATGTTGCAGCTCCTTCTGAGAGCTACTATAAATACTGGAACAAGAAATCTAGACATTGAGCAAGGTAACATTAGCCCTAATGCTGTAAGAGCAAAAAGGAGGGACAGCTAATTATTTGTAGACAAAAAATTGTGTGTGTGCATTAAAACAGATCATTGCCATGGACAATATACTAAACGACCTTTCAGGTTTTCAGGTCTCAGTCTAGACAGGTAAAGTCTGACATAATATGTTCCCAACATAAAAGAAACAAACTAGACGTTAAATGACTAATGAAGGCTTCAAGTACCCTTGATAACGAGCCATTGTTATCTCTAAATGGCGAAAAATAAAATAACTGTACTGACCCAACGGATTTAGCCACATAATCCACTGTTAATGTATTCTGTTCAACCATACTGGGATCCTGTGTACTAGCTAGCCTACTAAGCACATTATGGTCTCAAAGATCATTAGCTGGTTTAATCCTCTACAACAGACCAGCTGTTAGATGTTGGTTGTTTAAAAAATACAGTTATGCAGCAAGCAGGCTCGCTGGGCAACCAGCAAGCTAACTTCGCAAAGAATGCAACCGCTAACAGTTATGAGCGATGGCTAATGTGTCATCAGCCGCCTAACGTTACTTAAATCCGCCACAGACCAAGGCACGGCACACGCTGGCATAATTAAACAGAATTTTACTCAATGCAAAACAGAAGACTTCGGGTCCATTAGGTGACAAGAGTAGCCGCACATATTAAAGCTTATTCGGGGAATCAATTTCGCAGCTGATAGCTATGCCCCAGCTAGCCATCCATCTAACGTTCACTTACCTGGAGCACCACATCGTTAGACAGCTGGGCCGCCCGGAAAAGGTCAAGAACTTTGCCGTTGGATGCCACCTTCTTGGTGTTGTCCACGTCGCAATAGACAAACAAATCCGAATAATATTTCTGCTCAACATCGCTTAGCGTTAAACTCTCCATGGTGGCATATACTACAACGACGACCGAGCTAGCTAACGGTAGCTAGCGAGAAGCCAGGCAGTAGAGTCTCTGGCTCAGCTAGCTGGTGAGCTAGCCAGACGGCTACCGACTGTCCAGAGAAGGGCGAGAGACAACGGCGCGGACTCGCTTAGCAAAGGCCAAATATCCTTCCTTGTTTGTTTTTGTTTTTTTATTTAGTTATTCTAAAATTAAACGTGAAATGGACGGACAATGAAGATGAGGTGTTTAAATGTGTGACTGGAGCCCAAACCTCTACCTTTAGCTCACACACTGGTTAAGTAGCAGCTAGCAGGCTAAGCGCGCCCGTCGTTCAGTTCAAGCCGAAGGACTCCGCTCGTTTGCCAGGTTAAAACATAGCGAATCAACTCCTGAATCGCTGACGCTGAAATTTTTTCAGAGGAAGTGATAATACTCTTCCCTTTACTTGTTTCCAGCGACAGAGCAAGACGTCTGTAAAAAAAATATATATATCAAGTTTTAAATCCGCTAGTTTTGCTAGAAATAAAGTTTCGGGCTCTTTGGGCTCCTTCCATCAACAGACAGCGCCGCCATTCCCGCACCCCTGACGTCATCATACAACCCTAACGCGTCTGCTCGGATGGAGGACCCGGATAGACAATAGCCGAATAATCCCGAGACGATTTTTGTCTTTGTCAGTAATTATTGGGTCTAAAGAGACATTTTAGACTCTCAGATGAGAAAATGAGGTTATTGTTTGATGTCGCGTTAATATATTTTATTATATTAATAAATATTTTATTTACATATTTTTATTTTATTGTTTGTTTAGATATGATAAATATACATATTATAAATATAACTACTCCTCAAAATCGTGGCTAACATGAATAAGTTGAAGGGGACAAACTTGTCCATTGATCAGATGGGCAGCAATTACAAAAGAAGCAGCCCTGCCACATATGATTTTTGAGAGATTAATGGTTAATGTCCACTAGGGGGCGCCTCAGCCAACGAAGAATCACAGGCACGAACCATATATACAATTCATATATACAGTCTGGCACGAACACACATCAAAACTAAAATAGAATTCATCCCAAAATATATCATTCAGTACACACAAACCTAAGCATGGGTTAGTTTATATGTACATTATATTCACTTCATAGTCATGTGAACACACCTGCTAAATGATTCTTTGGTCATAGTTTTCTTCGTGAACAGAAATTCAGAAATGAATCTGAACTCGTTAAAGAGAAGCAGCCTCCTATGTTGCTGAGTTGTAGAGTTTATATGCAAATGTATCTTTATTTCCAAACAAATTCCCAAGACATGCTTCACTGAGGCTGGTACTTTAAACCCTCAAAGGGGAATCCCAGGGACAGGTCATCATTATCTCAAAATAGCCATTTAATTTTCATCTGTTTGAATTTAAATTTCCAGTCCACAGTCCGCTCATTTTCTGGAAAAAATATATGTTGTATTAAATTCTTGTATTTTCAGAAAAAAGAAAAAGAAAATATTTCATAGTTTCAAGTGGTTCAGTAAAGCTGTGGTTCTGAAATCTTAAAAACTGAAATATATCGCTTTGCAGTCTGCTCTTTCATACTTTTTATGGAATCTGACCATATTTATTGAGTAAGCTGGGCCTTCACATTTAATATAAATTCAGTTGATTAACGTTTTGTCTAAAAACTTTTAAAAGCAGGAATTTAGGGGCAAATCAGCATGATAAGTATGATAAAGGGTAGATTATCCACGTATCAGTAGACAATCTTATGTTTTTTTGTTGTAGATTATCCTGTTATCACTAGACGCTCTTTGTCATTGTTGATGCTATACTAAACGAAGCCTGACATGAGTATTTTTTGTCGGTGCTGATATCTAAAGCTACCTTCTTGCAGATTAATGTACTTCTCAATGTAATTTTCATTTCACCAGGTTTATCTTTTGTATTCTGTAAAATATGGCGTGATTCTGTAAAGATCCACTAGAGGGTGCAGCTGTCTATAAATTCAAACCGCGAGATAAACCAAAAGTGGGAAGTTAGCCAAAGTCATGGCTCAGACGGAATGAAATTCAGAAACATTCAGGCAGTGTTTTGATATAGTAAGATGACCACATGGGCAGGGTAATAATTAGGAAAAAAAACGCGCCTTACATTACATTAAATTAGATTTATAAGTAGGCTATTAAAACATTTTGCAGTGTTGACTTTTTACACTGTTGACTTTTTACATTGGGTCTTAGGCATACTGTATTGAGATAAGCACTGCAAGTACGCACAAGTGCAACCGTTCACTATAAGTAGAATTGAGGGTTGTGTTTATGACACAATCAGATAGGCCTGTGGCCACGGGAAATGTCCCACGGAATAATTTAAAGGAGGAGAAAGTAGTAAAATATTTTCATTTCAAGGAAATTTAATGTGACCCCCCCCCCCACTTTTTAAGGAATTTTAGAAATTATACCGTTGGGAATTAGATGAATACTGCTGTTACATTTTTAACAGCGCCAGGATTAATAATAATTTCCAGACAAACATTTAATTAAAAACAAATAAATAAATAATGCTACTTTTTTACAGGTTTTTGACAGTTTTCCTGACAGGTTTTTGATAGTTTTATTGATAAATGTGTATGTGTACCACAACACTTATTAGAAAAGCTCGGTAGCTTAACACAAGAGCACTGAAGTAGCCGAGGAAAAAATGTTAATAATCGTAATAAATTTGCGTTTTATGCAAAACACATTCATATTCGAAATCATAAGAATTAGGATCACACTGACCTAACGGTGTGTATTTACTTGGAAGTTTGAAATATCGTTGATTTTAATTGCAGCACTGCCGGCGCGCTGCGAGCTGTGGGTTCCCGTTCCCTTTCGTGCGCCGACTACCTCCTTGGCAGGCTAGTTACCCCGATCGCGGAGCAAACCGCCACTAGTCGCCCCCAGCGTTCTGGTAGTCTTTTAGCGCGGTGATGATGCCTCTCACATCGTGAACCCAACGTCACGTCCGTACTTGAACTTGAATTCCATTCCATTCCTCAGAGGCAACCCCTGCCACACACGCGCAGGGTCCTCCCAAAGAACCTGGACTCGTCCGACGTAAATGCAAGACGTAATTACATGGCCTTGATTGATTTGGAGAGGAGGTGGTGTCTTTATCGTCGCTGGCCTCTTCCGAGGGACTGCGAGTGAGTTGCCATTCTGTGCATCGATGCCAGTGCGCATGCAGGATGGTGACCAAGGTTCCCATCACCTGTCAAACCCACTTTCGAAGGAATTTGGATTTTCAAGAAAGTTGCTTTTGACCACCACAGCTAATAGGCTTAATCTTTAAAGAAATGTTTGGAGGACAGTTTGTTTAATTTGAAGACCATATTAGCCAACTTATTTGGAGAGTAACCAGCCTCGTTCATTGCGCCACTTCACTGCCGAATCAAGCACAGGAACCTTTTTAAATCGGCGCATATGCATTAAGAAATACTAATCCTTCGCTTAGATTAGCTGGCTCAGAACTGATCGAATACTTTTCTCACTAATTCTTTAGGCAGGGTGCAGGGTTTTTCTTTTTCTTTTCTTTTTCTTGTCCTTCTTCTTCTTCTTCTACTTCTTTTACTACGACTACTACTACTACTCCTACAACAACAACAACAACTACTACTAGCTACTACTACTACTACTAGTTATTATCTACAAAGGCCAACGTGTCCAGAAAGTTCGTTTTAAAGCAAGTGGAACATTATCCGGACAGAAGCAGACTTTGGAAAAAGTTTGTAGAAGAAAAGGAAGAGAACCTCGTGGACTCGTCAGATTTCCAACACAAGTCCAAGTCTCCGTGCGATGCGATTGTAAATGCTGGGACAATGTCCCGCCGCAAGCAGGGGAATCCGCAGCACTTGTCCCTGTCGCAGAGGGACACCATACAACGTGAGTACATGAACTTAACGATAAAGACCACACGCTAGGTTAACTGACATAACCACGTAAAAAGGCTTGTTAAAAGACTTGATTCAGGGAATCCGTGACATAATTGAGAGTAGCGCTTGTATTTCTTTAAAAGATTGCATTTGTTAATTCTTTTTTTTAAAGTCTGGTTAAAAAGAAGGCCTTTACGTTCAAGGGGTAAAGAGCAAACACCTTGATTTTTATTCAACCTATGCGTTTTACGCAGTTTTAACATCTTTTAATGCATCTTATATTCCGCATTGTTTCTAAATTTAGAAAACGCAACTGACAAATCCTATGATAACAGTCTGACAAACTCTAATCCCAACAAAATCGTAAATTGAATTGTTCTAAGTGGTGGAAAGAAGCATGGATTGATTGTACATAGAGCGCAGTAAATTATCGATTTTTTATTCCAAGTCACAAACTTTTGCTAACATCAAGAAACCAAATATCACTGAATTCCAATAAATTACGCAAGCTTGAATGGTGGCCCTATGATTTTAGGCTGTGCGAATCGGTTTCAGTTGCGTGTTTTAATCTGCTGGGATGTATCAGCAATTTAAAATTCGTTAGTTGTAGAAATATTAAAAACAAGTCATACTCAAAAAGCAATGCTAACACTGCAGGACCCCCAAGGCCCAGTCGGACCTGAACTATAACTCTCTCTCTCTCTCACACACACACACACACACACACGCGCGCGCGCGCGCACACACACACACACACACACACACACACACACACATATCGTGAACACATACAGGACTAGTATCTCGGTGATTTTAAATTTCATTTCTCAAACGTATAGCACTTCAGTGCTAAAATTAAAATGCTTAAGAGCGTGTTAATCAATCTAATTCAAAAAGCCCCAGGATGCAGTATTTACCCTTTTCTTAATGCAGAATTAATAGCAAGCTAATATTTTAAAAGATTTCTAAATAGAACATGCTTACAACAAATTATTTACTATAGTAAAGTCATATAATTTATTCATATAATAATATGTTTGGAGGTTATGAATGTCACCCTTCCCTGATTAGACCTGCAGTGTTGGTGAAGGCACCCTAAAACCTTGCCAACCCTCTCTAGTGCCACTGTTTACTCTAGGTGGTAACTTTAAATAAAGCTTCATTTATTTGCTCCAAATGAATATGTGGCACTTTAATCAGGTGTTGAAGGATAAGACATTATCATTACATTTCATAACGACCCGACTTTTTATTTTACCTCGCAAGTTCTAATTTTGCAGCTAGTGTAGGTTCAGTGGGCTGTAATGGGCTATTTTTGAAACAAATCAGCAGGCCTTAATTTCTGTCAAGGAGCAGTAGCTCGGTGAGCCGTGCATCATGTTTGCTTTGTGTTCGAGGTAGCAAGAGGGCAGTTCACGACGGCAACTGAGCACGGGGGGGTGGTCGACCTCTGAGTGAATTCAAAAATGGAAGTGGGAATCATCTTCCAGCTTTGCTTTGTGTGGTTAAAGTTGAACGGTTAGCATCTACTCAGAGGACATTGACCTGGGAACATTTAGACAGGTTAAAGCTTGCAGCTGGACTTAATAATTAGTGAAAGTATGAAAGTAATATGTTATATGTGCACGTCCACTCTTCTGTGTGGCGTGTATGTGTTTGTGGGGGTTGCAGGAGTACAAATGTTAGAGCACAATAATGAGAATGAGACATGCTCAAAAACATTGTGTGTGTGTGTGTGTTTTTATGGTGGTGGTGGTGGGGGGGTCTTGTGTGTGTATTGTGTGTATAAGTTCATGTGTATCACGTGTAAACCAGTCATATAAAGTCAAGCGTGTAGATGAAAGGCCAGGTTCACCTGGCAGGTTCTTGAGACATCTTTCAGGGCTCAAACAAACCTGGGGGAAAACCTGAATGGCCTCATTTGGCTAAGTCAACGGTCTTGGAACAGGACATGTCAGTTGAGAGGGTTGCTCAATACAGACAATGTTAGTCTCGAGTGAGGAACCCTGCAGGTCACATTCATTAAAAAAAGAAAAGAATAGAAAAAAAGATGAGGGAACTGGAATATCTGCATATTTCGTGCCTCAGAATAAATGTAGGGCATACTGTTGTGAACCTGTGAACGTATGTACACACACACACACACACATGCATGCACATACACACACACACACACACAGGTTTCATCTTGAAATAACCTCTGTGTTTTACTGCAGTTGCAAATGTACATGGAAGTGTGACAGGCCCGCGTTAATACACATAAAGCTTTATATAATCATCACACAGAAAGCATGTCTCTGTTTGTCCTTTCTCATTTGTGTGAGCACGTGTCGTGAGTCAATGCACGAACACTTAAGTGTGGAGGAGGGGGATGTCCGCCATAGCCCCCGTGTTTCGCCACATACGGTGGGGATTCGGAAGCGTTTCATAAGAGTTCTCGGTCATGGCGCTTGACACTCAGAACCTTTTTTCTCAGCACACTAACAAAAAGTGATCATTTGGATCGCCCTCGTGGGTCGTGCTGTTGGTACACATGCCACTCAGCTGCTCGTGGCGCCAAAAGAACATTTGATGGACATGAACGTTTTTATTTGTAGGTCTTCCCCTTATCGTCAAGGCGACACACGCAAAAGCATCATTAGTGGGGAGAAACAAAAGTGGATGAGGTTCATGCCCATGTTATGCAGCGTTCCATCAGTAGCTCTGTGACGCATGTGCAGTATGGTTTTCTACATCTCCATTACTGCATGCTGAAACACTTAACTGTGTCAGTTATTTATTTACTGAATTTTTTTGACGGGCTGTTTGCAGATCCTCGTGAGTGTTTTTCTGAGTTTACTTGTGCAGTTAGGAGTCTGACTGTGTGCAGCACCAGCTGATAGGGGGTGCTCTAAGTCTTTTGGAGCATCTTGCAATTGTACAGGTTGAAATTCCTACATTTTCTTGTGTGTGTGTGTGTGTGTGTGTATACTCAATCATAATTTGTACTACCCTCTGATTATAGCTTTCAAAAATCATGTATAGAAAATGTACGCATAATATGGACAACCCCATATGCTTGTCATCCCAAGAGTATCAGCCCAAATACACACTCACTACTTATGCTGCGTGTCATTAATTACATTTTTTGCTTTATAAATTGTCCCTGGAGAGGACAGTGCACTGGGGTGCCCGCTGCAATTACTGCCTCATGACCGTCATTGATAATCTTGCTTCCAGAGATTTTGGTGAGATGTCACCGATGTTTATTTGACTCGATTCTTCTGTTGTGGTGCTGAGAGGCACAGGTACGTTTGAATTCCTCCAAAGCATGTAGATCATCAGGAACATGTGCAGAGTTGTACTGAGAGGTGAAAATCCCCAGTGCATCTAACATGTTAATTGCCGGGCCTACAGGAACCCAGAGAGAGAGAGAATCATGGCGTATCGGCAGCACAGTGCTCTGTACGTGTCGCTCTGTAGCTGGAGAGCTTCATGCTCAGTTGTTAGAACGTTTAGGGTTTTTTAAAATTTGCACTCATCATGTTCCTCTTGATGATTTTAAACAAGCTCTGAACCGCTTGTCAAACAAACTGTAGGTTTCGGGGTGCTTTACTGCAGACACATCAGCGATCTTAAATATGCGCTCAGACATTTATGATAAAAATAGTGTATGTTTGGTGGCGCTCCATTGAAAGGATTGAAAGGATTTTGCAATGTTTGTGGGTGGACTTAATTTTGTTGTAATTTGATTATGATTGCTTTTTTGTGTAGCACATTGATGTATGGTATGTTTTCAGGTTTGTTTTTCATATTTTAGATTTCATTATTGTCACCACCAAGACCAGCAACACCAGCAACAACAATAACACACTATAGTACGGAATATTTTGATCACTACAGCATATTATATTGGTTTGCCTTATCAAAGTGCACTGATTACCACATCTCTGTTCTGCTCACCTATAATGTACCTGCAGTTTCCGAGCTCCTCCTACATTTTTACTCCTCTGCCCCATGGCAGTGTGGAGCATTTGTTGGGGGGAGGCGCGGGTGTCTCAGAATGCCGACATTCCTGTGGCCTTTGGGACCATGCCAGCTCCATGACATTTATGTTCCTCCTAAGGCGATGTTACTCAACCCCGTATGAACAAACACGTTGATGCCTCTCTCGCCTCACAGCCAGAGCCAAGCAGAGATGGCCAGGTGCCGCTCGGCGGCCCGGCCCTGTGTTTTGCGTCAGTTCGCTGGAGCTGCTACTGCCGCTAGCGTTCAGGCCGCCATCTTAAACGGAACCTTCAGCTGTTGCCGGGCTACTGAAACAAAAGGGGATCTTGGCGACGGATGCGCCGAGCGAATTGAATTGCCGTCGTCTCTCACCTATGCTAGTGTGTTTGTGTCCATCAGACAGTTTTAGATAAGGTGTATGTTATGATGTTAAGGTGAGATTGGGAGGTGGGGGGGTTAAACAGTAAATGAGATGAATGCTTGAGATGGAGAACTTCCACTATCTGCATTTTGTATTGCTTGCTTGTGTGTTTGTGCAGGACACAGGTAGCCGCCTGCTGTGTGCCCTCTAATTTCCACATCCACATTTTTCCTCTTTTTCCATGTCAGTTTTATAGGGAATAATAAGAGATTATTCATTTGAACCCCATCGTGACTTACGCGACAATAAACCGCGGCGGAACAGTATTCTGTGTTGTAAAAACGAATGGAATTTTGGTAAAAGTCAAATGCTAGTCAGACGCGGCACAAATTTTCACACTAGACAGTTGGTCTTCGAGCATCCTTAATCTTCTTGGTCTTCCAGAGGCGCACCTGAGCCACGCCGCGCGACAGCTGAGGCAGCCTGTGGCTGTGGGAGCCTACTTGCACCCTAACTGTGGCTTTAGCAAAGCTCTCTTTCCACTTCTGTTTCACTACCTGTACAGTGCATGTGCACCTCTCCTGCATCCGGTCCGGCATGCATAAAAGTAGACCGGAAACAGACACACTGCAGGATTGTGGTTTTGCACAACTCTCTCTCTCTCTCTCACACACGCACACATATGCAGACAAACACACAGGTACGCACATACCTGGTCTGGTCGTAGTTTCTAGTTCGCAGGTGTTTACACTTTGCGGTGTATGATATCGCTGCGTAAAGACAGTGAAGCGCCTTGTGAGGGACGACATCATGCAATAAACAGGCGCTACTTGTGCAATACGGTTCACAGTATGTCACAAACACACGTCAGTTTCAGCATGCTGTGAGCACAGGTCTACTGCGGGGACTTTATGAGTTGGGATTTGGGTCTAAAATGGACATCAAGGGTGTTTTAGGATTTGAGATGCCAGATTATCTCCAGATTAAAGGAAACACCAGCAAACCACAAAGAAAGCAAACTCTGCAAAGGTTAATTAAAATGTAAGGGGACAAAGAAAAGGGTTTGATTCAAAATATCAACACGGAAGAGCTTTAAAGATGCCCTGTGACTGACAGCTTTTAAGTCCTGGCCTCTCTTATTTCCTTGACAGCTGATTCCAACCATGACATGGGGGCGGAGCAACGCCCTCCAGAAGCCTCCCTGGTCAGCTCGGTGGGCGGGGCTGGAGAGCGAGACCTGCTGACCTGCGGCCAGTGCCAGACCAACTTCCCTCTGGGAGATATCCTGGCCTTCATAGAGCACAAGCGGAGGCTGTGTCGCGGCGCGGGCGCCTGCTATGGCAAGCCTGGGGAGAAGGGCGGCCCCGCCTCTCCCACTTCGCCGCCCACAGAGCTTGGCCGCAGGCTCCGCCCCGTGGAGGTCGGGATCCAGGTCACGCCAGGGGAGGAAGAGGAGGAGAAGCGACTGACGCCCGCCAGAGGAATCTGCCCCAAGCAGGAGAGCATCCCGACAGGTAGGTGCTGCACTGCCAAGGGGTGGAGGAAGGTGGAGCAGGGGAGGTTCATGGGGGGTGTGACTTGGCACAGGAGAAGTGCTATAGGAACGATGAGGGTCTGACACGTTTGGTGTGTGAAGTGTGTGGAACTGCACGAAAATTGCTAACAGCGCGCACATATGCATGTGCTAAATGTACGTGCAGGATGAACGCAAAAGTGCAGTCACACAAACACATGCATGGGGTTAACTGATCGAGTTACACTTGAACAGCCCAGTCATGAACACACTCGTGCTCATACACACATGCAGAGATTCCTAACCTGCTCTTTGTCGAGAGCTTCCTTGAAAGAATTTTGTTCGCTTGCTTTTGACATGGGCCTTCAAGAAGGATTAATACCTGCCACATGATTAGAAGTCTCTCTCTCTCTCTGTCTCTATCTATCTGTCTATCTATGTATCTTTCTCCTCTCCTCTCCTCTTTCTCCTCTCTCTTACTGGTTTTCTTGCACACACTAGCATGCTCTCTCTCCCTTTCTCTCTCTCTCTCCCTCTTTCTCTCTCTCTCTTTCTCACTCTGTCTCTCCCTTTCTCTCACTCACACTAACTCACTCTCCCTCTTTTTCACTCTCTCTATGTAAGTGAAAAATCGCATAGCAGCCTCGAGCTCTTTGGCAGCTGAAACCAATTTTGTTGAAAAAAAAAAGAAGCATGAACCTCACCCTGCTTGTTTGAGAGGGAAATGCAGCTTATTATGAGAAAGAGGGTTAAGAAAGCTCATTAAAATTCAATGGCTCTGAGAAATAGAGAGGTATTAATAAAGGAGTTTTCCCACTTAGTGGAGTTAAGAAAGCAGAATACCTGCAAGACTAAATGCTTATCATTTTCAGCCAAAGCAGTGCAGCGGCTTGCATAGCAACCTAGGACTACACACACACACACACACACACAGACACAGACGCATATGCACGCAGACACACAGTCTCATATAAACATGCGCACACACATGCAGACATAGACTAGTGACAGGGAGGACCTGAACACTCTCGCAGAAGCTTACACATATACACACTCTGTCTCACATGCGCACACACACACACACACACACAAACCTGCCCAGGCCTCTACACAGCCACCTGCATGCACACACACCTGTATAGACTAGTGTGACAGAGAGGATATGAATGCGCCCTCACAGAAGCTGACGTACATCCAGTCTTACACACACCTACAGACGTACACACATGCACACACATCTCATCTTGTTGCGTTGCATTGTTTCTGTTGCTCCTGCCTGCGCTCCGCTCGTGCGCACACACACCAACCATACAGCAATGCTCAAGTGTATTGTGGCAAGACTCAGACTACAACCTGATATTAACATTTGGGAGATAAATGATGAACTCACATTACAGCACCAGATCTGTATTGTTCAGAAAACATCTCGAGCAGTTTCCTATTCTGCAGTGCAAATGAGTGCTTTTTGTACTGCGTATTAACTGGTTACTGCTAATATAGTCCACGTTCTCCCGCTGAAGTGTTTTCTTTAGGTAAACATCCGACTACACTCACTCTCTCTGGCGGTATCATTTTTAACATTTCTTAATGAAGGTTTCTTGTTGAAGGCAAAATGAAGGTTATCTCTAGAAAGGCGAGACAGAGAGGTGCTGGAGGGTTTAACTGAATATTTCCAGTGCACGAAAGCTTTTCTCAACATATTACATTGCCACTTAACCGTTTTAAGTTCCGGCCAAATTAGATTATATTTAATGGGTCTAATTATATACAATATGGTGCTATGGGTGCCTAGAGGCAGGAGGTACACAGACGGCCACAGGGTTGAGTTTGATGGGTACACAGCTTTAGCCCCCCCACCACACACACACACTCACACACACACACAGACCCAATCCACCTTTCCAGCTATTTTGAGTTTAAATGGGCCTTTTTGTCTTTGTAGTATGAATTTCCTTAACAAAGCTAGCGTTAATTTGTTTAATATTCCTAAAAACTTGCTCGGTCTGTGTTGGAGAAAAGTCTGTTTTCAGAGTTCTGTGAAAGGAATGATTATTTTCATAACTGCTTTCTCTGATCATTGTACTAATGCTGATAAGAGTGATGCATGTATAATCTTTAAGTGCATAGCAGGCCCTTGAGTGAATGCAGAGATGTACACAGAGACAGCAGTCTCAGACAGAGTCCTGGAAAATAACTTGCTATAGATCCATATAAGGTGTTGCTTTCTTATTAGCTACTGTATCAATTCTGCGAAGTAACACTGACATCAGGGCCATTAAGGAAACAGAAGGTCAGGGTCAGTGTTAACACCTCGCACGTACTAACACGAATAAAAGGTCAGCTCAGGGACTGGGAGTCCATAGCTGCCATGTTTGCTAGACATGCTGTGTAACTCTCAATAACTCCTCAATGCATTGATTTTCACTTTGGTGTTACCTATTTTTCCACTTTGATTCCTCCATGTGACAGTAGCCATAATAACAGAAACGGAAGCTCTTGCGCGAATGTTCAGAGCACTAAAGGGGAAGCAGCTCTCTTTGGTCCGGGGTGAACCCTGGCGCGAGGTTAAGCCCTGACCTCTGAGGAGCACATGGCAGACATCGCTAGCTGAATGGAGAAGAGGTTAACCCCTGACCGCTGGCTTGAAAGATCGGTCCCATAGCATTTTTCAGTAGTGTCCTAGTTATGACACTGTCCATCTCACCCCCACTGAACACACACGCTTTGCTGCACTCTGCTGTGGATCAGGAGTGCTGGTTTAGGAGTAGAATATTAGCATGATGGCATGACTGTCAACTTGGCAGCTAGATGCATTAATGCAGACAAATGCTCCTGAATCAAAAAAAAAAAAGCTTACAGAGGAATTCCCGTCTCTCAGTAAGTAAATCGCCCTGGGGTGCGATTGATGAGGTCTTGGTGCACTCACTGGGGGCAACTTGGTGGCTGTAGGTGTTCGACATTTGCACTTCTGCTGTGTATCGCAGTGATCTCATTCAAACGGCCAGGATTTTTTTTCCAAACTCCATGCATCATCCTGATTCTCAGTTATACCTCGGAGGGACGTGACTACGTGACTCTCCCGTAATGGATTTGAGTCGACTTGCCACCGCTCCTCTGCCACAGTGCATACTACAGACCCCCCACCCCCACCCCCACCCACACCCACCCGCGCCATCGTAAATCACCGTTGCGTCGCCCTTATTTCAACGAACCGCTGAACCCTTTACGAAACGGGTGCTGTTGAGGAGCCGCTTCATGTTTCTCACAGTCAACTCCAGACACCCGAAACCTGATCAAGGGCTGTCCAAGAGCACGAATGGGTTTTTTTTTCTTAACACCAGCAGATCAACGTAGATTGTGGCTGAGGTGCTTCCGATCAAGCCAGTGCTACTGGAGGATATGCAGAACTGTAAACAGGATAAAGGCGTAAAGGGTGTACCTGTAGAGTCGAAGCCTGTTTGCTCTGCGGGTGACATGTATAAGTGCTGTCTGCCTTTCTTGGTCCCCTGTCTAGCTTTCGCGCCACTAATGATATACAAACGCTTTCATTTGAACTCATTTGCAAAATTGCGTAGGATACATATACACTGCACGCATGTTGTAGCCTGCACGGTCGATCGTTTGTTATCCACAGAAGCAACTGTACATCCTCTTGCACTTGTCCTTTCCAATGTTCGTCTAATCACCGAGCATGCTCTCATTTAAATATTAGAGTAGTCTTTAATCATGGAAAGTAATCAGTGTCATGCATATTCATATGGTCCCAGTCTAACAGTCTCATTGTCTCGCTTCATTGCCAAATCATCTCAGCCAGTCTCTCAGCTGCCTTCTCTGATAGCAAGAGCCTGGTGTCGTGCCAAGTAAAAAAAAAAAAAAAAAAAAAAAAATAGAAGTTTAAAATAACTCGCATTTATATGTTGTCCCTGAAGAGAATGGTGTGCTCGTGAATGTGGGTGTCTGTATGTGTGTGCATGTGTGAAGAAGAGGGGAGAGAGAGGGGAGAGAGAGAAGGAGGGAGAGGAGATTTTCGAAAGATGGCAAGACTGATCCCTGTTCCAAGTGATGAATATTTGCACAGAGGCTCAAGGAAAACTTCATTTGCATAATGACTTTGTAGTTTTGCATTAATTAAATTTGCATATGAAACTGCGTTAATTACCTCTGATCATCTGTTTTCAACTTCGCTGCATTTGATGTCCAGCCTTTGGGGTTGTGATTAGAGGTTACAGTGGCAGTTTGTGTGTGTGCGCTCACGTGTGAGGCCGCGTGTGCATGCATGTGCACATGTGCACATTTTTGTGTGTGCATGCGTGTGTGTGTGTATCTGTGTGTGTGTGTGTGTGATGAAGGTGCTGTGTGTGTGACAGAGGTGGTTAGCGGGTATGAAAGCCATCTTCTCATGCAGTGTCATATGGCGCGTATGGGTGAGTTAATCAGATTTCCTCCGTATCTTGTACAGGACTGACTGCAAAGATTTGTGCAGAGACATTTTCAAACCAGCTTTGTATGCAGCTCAAAAAACTCTCTGACCCTATACGCAAACCCATCATGCAAATGCTTCCTGCGTGACATACTGTGCGGCTCACCGTGTGGTTAGAACAATGCGTAAATGCACCCTACTGTTTAATGCTGAATAAATCAATACCTGAGCTCTGGTGCTCCTGCACAACCAAAACCCTTGCCCCGACGCAACCCTCCCCCCCCCCCCACACACACACACCCGGGGGCCCTGTGTGCTGCGGCCCCTCGGGGCCACGGGGACCGGAGGTGCTGCCTCCCCGGGGCTGTCTGCACCCCTGGGAAGCGGGCCAGGGGAGACCACCCCATGGTGCTGCTGGGAGTCGCCGGCTGGCGGGGGTCAGCCGGGCCCAAGCTGGAGAGCTTTAGGAGCCCGACGCTGCATGTGCTCCCCACTCGCAGCCCTGGAAGGAGTTAACGTCTCCCACATGAAGGCATCAAACGCTCCACATACCGCTTTATGGGAGTCATATGGCAACAGATTTGATATTTTTCCTACCACAGCAGGGAATAAAACTCGCCACTAATTTGGGCTGCAAGCGCCGCCGCTAAATTTCAGTATGTGCTGACGGTGTCTGCCAGATGTTTTCCTTTTTCTCCTGTTCACTTTTTGCCCCCCCCCCCTCCCCACTAGCCTAACGTCCTATGCAAATTTCATATGGAGCAAAGGAGCTGCACTAAGTCCAACTTTGTCACAAATCTGGGAAACAGAAAGCAAGTCCACTCTAATGTGCAGTGAAAAGTTTGCTGTCTGCAGCTGCTCTGAGGAGGCACAGCGCAACGTCACAGCACTGCCACCACACACACACACACACACACACACACACATCCCACACACTTAGATGAACCTGTGCCTCCAGACCAGCGCTTTTGTTTTGGTGTATTTAAGGGGGGGGGGGGTTGGACCTATTAACTTGTTTCTTGACTGTTCATAAGTTGCCAGGGTCTTAAGTTTTTGTGTGTTGCATGAATTTGCAAAGCGCTACAGCAGAAATCGCTTTGTTGCCGTCCCAGTGTACTGGTCCGTTGCCGTCCCAGTGTACTGGTCCGTTGCCGTCCCAGTGTACTGGTCCGTTGCCGTCCCAAGCAGTGGTCTGTTGCACCATCGCAATGCTGCCCTGTTTTACATAGTTATTATAAATACATATTTACTCACTCCTCCCTCTCTCTGGCCCTCCCTCACTCCTACTCTCTATCTCTTTCTCCCTCTCTCTCTCCCTCTCTCTCTCTCCCTCTCTCTCTTCTTTCCACTGCTCCATCTCCCTCTACACCCCCTCCACTCAGCCCCTTTCAGTAAGGCCTTAAGCTCTGAGTGCAGAGTTCCGTAGGTAAGCAGATGTTTGGAGACAGAGAGGTGTGTTGAGAGCTGGCTGTAGTGTCATGCTCCATGGCCAGTTAAGCCTTACACGCACACACACACACACACACACACACACACACGCACACAAACACACACACACACACACCCTGATCCCCTCGTGAAAACACCCGTATCCTTTTTTCCTCCTGTCCGTGTCGCAGGTCTGCAGCACACTCAAACCTGCCGTGCAGCATTCTGGCTGCTTTCTAGCTTCACTTATGCCACTCTCACCAACCCCCCACCCCCAACCCCCCAAACACCCCACCCCCAAACACACCACCCCAACCCCCAAAACATCCCACCCCAAACACCCCACCCCAAACACCCCATTCCAAATACCACCTTTAAACACCCCTTCCAAACACAACTCACAAGCACTCCTTCCAAACACCACCTCCAGCCACCCCACCCCACCCCCCTCCAATTACCACCTCCAGTCACTCTCGGTGTGAACATCGACAGCGTGATCTCCTCGGCTAGCTTTAACTCAGCAGTAAAGTGCTGCACAGCCTTCAGCATTATTACATAGACCCATGTCTCTGGTTACCGTGGCTTTGACCTCCACCATTATTGCCATGTTGTGTAGACACAGTCTGGGTGGTACTGAAAAAACCTGAAGTGGGCTTCTAAAATTTCTCATAGGTTTTACAATCAGCGTCTTTTTTTTCTTCTGTCTTTCCTGCTCAAAATGAGGACTAGAACATCAACCTCTCCTGAAACGTTTTGATGTGATCAATGTCGAAAGCTTGCCGTTGCTAGACTATGCGCTCTCTCTCTCTCTCTCTCTCTCTCTGCCATAGATCTGGTTTCCGCTGTAAAACAGAAACACCACACAGGTTTCTCTGAGGCTGACACACGGACGTTGTGATCTCCGCCCGCTGAAAAATTCAAACGCAGGCAATTTACCTGGCGTCGCCCCTACAGAAAATCGCGTGGGAAATTGAACCCAGCCCGTTCTTCCCCCGAGGCGGTTCCCATCTGTCCCTACCTCTTTCCGTCGCTCTCCTCCGTTGCCGCGACGCGTCACCGCGTGTTTGCACGCCACACAGAAAAGGGCCCTTTCGCCCAGCTGCGTAGGAGCCGAGGACCTCGTGGTTTGTAGCTCTGCCTCCGGGAGCTTATGGTCTGTGCAGTAGTTTGGCACCACGAGCCCTCCCTGTCTCTCTGGAAGTCCCTGTGAAATGAAATAAAGCCTGGGTCTTATCAGATTCCTGTCCTTGCCAGCGAGGGCTTGTTCCGACGCGCTAGCCAAGTTAGCCACGGCCCGGCAGCCTGTGTGCTAAAGGCCCTGGCTAGATGAAAGGGCCTCCTTAAGCATAAGCTATGCAGGGAGCCCAGCCAAGGTGGAAATGCATCAGCCTGATAAGAGTCAAGAGCAAAGCGAATCTCCTCTTGTTTATTCCGCCGCAGGCCAGTAGGACGCTGAGCGGATTGCGGGTGGAAGACAGAGGCCTAACGCTGCAGTGTCTTCTCATCCCAAACCTGACTGGCACCAGGGCGGAGTGGCGGGATGCTGTTTGCTCTTGTCTTTTACATAACACTCCTCTCCTCCTCCTCTCCTCTCCTCTCCTCCTCTCCTCTCCTCCTCTCCTCTCATCTCCTCTTCTCCTTTCTTATATGTGTAGGGTTTTAAGTTTTACCTTGACACACACATAAATACAAACACATATACGTAGTCTCTCTCTATTTCTCTCTGTCTCTATCTCTCTGTGTGTCACTGTATATATATATATATATATATATATATATATATATATATATATATATATATATTTCCATTTCTGATTGGGTGGTCATCTATGGCTAAGCTACAAGTATATAGGTAACTGCTAATATGAGTCCTGAACTGAGCAGACACCTCCACACACACACACATTGCTGTAATATGGGCAGCGTAGGGCATGATGCCAGCAGGCATGGCAGTAAGGTGGCTGGCATGTGTGCTGGGCTCCGGCCTTCATAAGGGCCATGCGGCATCTGAGGAGCCGTTTTATAGCCTGCGCGCACACACACACACACATACACACACACACACACACACACATCCTGATTATAGCAGCCTGATTGTTTTGGAAGGCGTGCTGAAGGCTGTGGAGTTTTACAATGGCCTTTAACTGGATCTAGATGCTTGTGCTCAGCTGGGGACCATTATGGTGCACGTTATCCAAAAAAATGTTGGGGCAATTATTTCACATACGGGACTGCTCTCTGTGCGTTTCTCCTCACACACACACCCACACACACACACACACACACATGCAATATACACATCTAAATATACACACATGTACGTGGCATGGCCATGAAACCGCGGCTTCCTAATACAAAAATTGAAAAGCTGGATACAGAACCCCCCGCCCCCCCAGGCCTGACAGAAGCATTTCAGTACAGTTAGATACAGCAGAAGCCACCACCACTCAGGCTGGGCTCCGGCTCGGGTGGGTGTCATGGGTGGAGCAGCTGACTCTTAGTGGAGGAGTGGGGGAGAGCCGATGTCCGTCAGCGTCGGTGGAAGATTGAGGAGAGGCTGCACTCACATTGCCTTTGATCTCATTCCTCTCTCTCTCTCTCTCTCTCTCTCCTGCTCTCTCTCTCTCTGTCTATCATTCTCTCTCTGTGTCTATCATTTTCTCTCTTTCCCTCTCTCCCATGCTTTTTCTGTGTCTCTCTGTCTCTCACACTCTGTGTCTCTCACAGTGTGTGTGTCTCTCTCTCTCTCTCTCTCTTTCGCCCACTGCCTCTCTTTCTCCTTCTTTTTTTTCTCTCCTCCATGCTTGGCGATCTGCGTCAGCCGTAAGCGTGAGTGTCATCCATCAAACCCCTCGGGCTGTTCACGGCCAGCGGGCCGCGCCAAGCTGGGTCTTAGCACAGCGACACATACTGGGGCTCGTGCCCGAACCATGATTCAGGTCTGCTGCAATGCCACAAAAAGCTTAGCTAATGCACTCTCTCTCTCTCTCATACA
Source organism: Brachyhypopomus occidentalis (assembly GCA_020368025.1). Taxonomy (NCBI): domain Eukaryota; kingdom Metazoa; phylum Chordata; class Actinopteri; order Gymnotiformes; family Hypopomidae; genus Brachyhypopomus; species Brachyhypopomus occidentalis. Next base: position 9,407,183 of record JAGXOD010000021.1, on the reverse strand, counting down.
CACGCACACACACACACACACACACACACACAACACACACTCTCACTCTCACACTCCCTCTCACAAACACACACTCTCCCTCACTCTCTCTCTTGCGGTGAGGGTCAGGCCAAGACTCATAGCTCTTATTGACAGAGAAGTCTTTCCAGTTATTTTTCACTGTCTGCTTCTGTCTCTGCCAGAGGACGCCTCCCTCTCTCTCTCACTCTCTCTCACTCTCTCTCTCTCCCTCCCTCTCTTACTCTCCCTCTCTCTCTCTCTTTCTCCTTTCGATCTCACTGATGTTGGCGGGCCTCTCGACCTGGGTGTGTGTCTGCCGGCCGCACTGATCTGCTCTGGAGGTCTGCTCTGGAGGTCTGCTCTGGGGGTCTGCTCTGGGGGTCTGCTCTGGAGGTCTGCTCTGGCCTGGCTGGTTGTGCTGGCCCGCGGGGCTGGTGGAGGTGTGGCGGGATGCACAGGCCTGCTTTCTGAGGCTTGCTGAGCTGGCTTACACGCACCACCTGCTGAGGAGTGTGGGCCTCCGGCCAAACGGCTCCGCAGATCAATGTCTGAGGGGCTTTTGTGCTGTACAGCTGAGCTGAGAGAAGTGTCCGGGCGTGCATCTTATATGGGTTTGTCTGTCTGTGTCTGGGTGCGTGTGTGTGTGTGTGTGTGTGTGTGTGTGCATGTGTGCTTGGATGCAGACATGTCAGGGAATAGCAGCGATCTCTTTCTTTAAAGGTATACTGCCATATCTCTCCTGCAGATGTAGGCAGATAGAGACAGACTTACAGTAACAAGGCTGCTTTCAGTTACAATGGAGACAGCAAAATGTGTGTGTGTGTGTCACTCCCATAGTTCTGCCACCATTCAGAGTGGCTTAGTTGCTCTACACACTTTTTCCACTGTTGCGTTCAGATCGGCTGCCTTTTCTAATAAAGCTGTCTCTTCCTGTTACTGCATAGAGGAGCAGAAAGCTGCCCCTGGCTGATTGAATGCCTGGGTGATCAGAGAGCTGAGAGACCCACAGTAATGATGTAAGGCAGAAATAATTACACATAAAGTGTTATGGTGATACCATCAAAAAAACTGATGCTAAAAAAAAGGCAAATTAGCTTCTGATCTGTTCTACTGTTCTTGTGAAATTCATTTTCCTTTAGAAAACTCTAATGAAAAACTCTCACACACCCAGCCACTCAAACACATACACACACACACACACCCAAGCACGTGTACACCTACACACTCCCACACACTCAGCGACACTAGCAAATTTGTTATCATTAGCCTATGCAGTTTAGTTGGAGATATTGGGCCCCGATCAAAGGCGTTTAGGAGGGATTTTCTATTTACTTGGTTGGTTTGCTCCTCACTCTGTCAGTCTCATTTGTTTTGATTTTTGAGGTGCTCTTGCTCTCTCTTCTACTCACTCTCTCTCTCTCTTGCACATACACACACAAACACACAAACACACACACTCACACCAATATCCAGGCACACACACTTACACATGCATCCTGGTATGTGTTGAAGACAGCAGCAGTGCCCCCTGTACCACTGTGCATGAGCGTGTATCTACTACTACTGTGTGTGTGTGTGTGTGTGTGTATGTGTGTGTGCACACATGTGATTTGCATGGCAGTCTGGCCTCTTGATTAGCCGCCATCATCGCAAACAAGACATCAGCGATGCGAGGTGGGGCCCCTGCAGGCCCCTGGGAGCCGCAGATCACAGCCATGCTAATGCGGGGGCACACGGGCGCCGTGCCAGGTGTCAGCCAGCCGGTGACAGGTGCACAGAGGGGGCGTGGGTGCTGCTGGGGTAGGCGGAGGGCGGGGAAGAGGGGGGATGGGTGGTGTAGTGGCGGGGGTGTCAGGGTCCCCGGTGGCATCACCACTGCGTCCTTTGTTCTCTATGCAAATCCCGCGCTCCAGAATCCTCCGCTGCTAGGAATGTGTCGCTTACAGGAGCCTGCGCTCCAGCAATGCCGGGCATGCTCTCTCTCTCTCGCTCGTTTTCGCTTGCTCTCCCCCACCACTGTGTCTCCTTCGACATGGTGACATTGCCGGGGCGCCATTCTGTCCCGCTCAGATCAGCCGACATGGGGGCTCGCTGATGTTAAAATCAGCCTCCCCGTGAGCCGCGGTGTCCCCCTCTCTCAGAGGAGCCCATGGAAGAGCAAGGCTGTCAGACTCTCCCGGAGATAATTAAATATCAAGCCTCCCTCTTTTGCCTCTGCCACTGCCATTGCGGGCGAGCTAATCGCCCCGAAAGGGTGAAATATCTCCATTTTAAATGGAAGCTAAACCCTGAAACAGGGCTCTCTGAGGAGGGTTTAATTGGCTGTGTGGTTTTGTAATACCAAACCCAGGAGGGCGGAGAACTTTAGCGTCAGACCACCTCCGACACATACACATGCGTCATTAATCGTGCGCGCACGCACACACATGCACACACACACATGCACACACACACACATGCACACACACACACACACTGTGACAGGCAGACAGCCCCTCCTCACCGTTTAATGCAGAAAGCTCAGCTCACAGGAACGTCACACAGCCTTGCATGTAATGTAACAGCCCGGACTCAATTTAGCTATTTAACCTGTAATCCCTGCAATATTTATGGAAGTGTGTGTGTGTGTGTGTGTGTGTGGGGGTTGGGGGGAATAAGGCCATTAGGCTCTCAGTGCAGATACAGTCAGAGGAGACATGGCACTCCACTAACTGCTACTTGACCTGTGTAGCCTGCGGTGCCTGGTTTCGCCATCCCGGACTGCCGTAATTGCCGCAAATTGAATCAGAGAGTGAGTGGCGATGATTCCTTAATGAGCGCTTTTATTGGCTGGAGCGCGGCGGCGTGACACAGGCCTCGGCGGGCCTCTCCCACGCCGCGCGGGGTGCCCGGGCGGCGGGAGCCAATGGGCCGTGATCAGATGGAGATTTGTGATCCTGAGGTGGCTGATGGGTAATTTCACACGATCACACCACACATGCTGCCGTCGCAAGACATGGCTCTCTGATGGGTCATTAGCATATTTTAACTTATTCATGATGGGTTCCTCTCTCTCTCTCTGCCTCTCTCTCTCTCTCTGCCTCTCTCTCTCAAGCTTGTTTTGAAAGTTGATGAAATTTGTCTTTGGTCGTCATTAGGCCTGCCTGTCTGTTAGCTGACACGCTTCTCTGGCAACATATGGCACTTTCTGTAAGATGTGATAAGATGCAAATTGCCAGAGCTTGAGCGCACATTTATGGCAGAGTAGGGGCGCGCGCTCATAAAGACACACACACACACACACACACACGCGCACGCATCCCCACGCATACACACTCTCAGCCGCTCTTCTCTCTCCTCACTCCCCCTCTCTAACTCCCTTCCTGCCGTCTTTCTGCCATCTCCCACTTCTCTCTATTTAGAATAATCCCGTTGGGCTCTGAGCAGCCACTGGAGGAATGTGTGATCTTGACGAGGCGTCACTGGCACTCATGGGGGACATGGATCACGTCCACTCCTGATTTAACACACTCTGGTACTGAGCTATGTTCCGTGTGCACTGCGTAAGGAAAAGAGCAAGGCGTTTGTGTTTAAGTCTTCATACCCACCTCCCGCCTAAACCCACCCCCCAACCCCACACACACACACACCACCCCTCTCCAGCCCCACCACCACCCCCACCCCCGAGCTCCATCTCCTACGGCAGGCGCGCGTGTGAACGGCGGCCAAACCAAACAAAGGCGGTGGACCCGTTGGCCTTTGTCCTGGTCCCCAGCAGAGTGGCACCAGCTGGAGGCCTCGTGCCGCACAAGCTCCTCCGACCTCCGTCAGGCTAGGGGAGATGACATCACACACCCGTTAGCAGCACCCCCACACGCCCCCTCCAGTCAAAGCCTAGGAGACCTTCCAGAGGGGGGGGGGGGGGGGGGGGCTTTCCACGTACATTTAATGAAGTCTTCAGTTTCTGAACAGTAGCTGCAATCCCCAACCGCACTGCGATGATTTTGGAAGCTGGAATTTTCCACCAAAGTATGATGTTAACCGCATGGATGCAGGAGCCCATGTCATTCATATAGATTCTCTTAGGTGTGGATAAGCACGTTGCCCTCGCTGATAAAGCTACTGAAATTTCATTACAGCTGACAAATAGTGCGCTGCATTTGTAACACGGGCAAAGGGTTTTTGCAGTGTCTTTAATTTGAAATCAAAAATAATCTTTTAAAATAATGTTTTTCCACCATGAATGTCCTCAAAGTGGCAGGCCTTTAGATCTTGAGATGCACAAACTGTATGAACCTATGTGTATTATTTCACACGAGTCTGTGCTCCATACATTGCGTACAGATGATCGTGTTAGCGGCTGTAATGAGTTCGGGCTGAAACGAATCTATCACTACCACCCTCGTTCTCTCCCTCCATCTCTCCATCTTCTCGCTCTCCTGCCTTTGCCACATACTTATCTCCATATGGAAATAGCAAATGTGCATGTGTGTGTGTGTGTGTGTGTGTGCGTGTGTGAATGGAGTTGTATATTAAAGCCTGCCTGACGTTAACATTAGCATAATGCGTTGTGGCCCCGGGGCTGTACCTGCCATCTGCATAAGACTCCAGCCGACAGGGAATCTTCGGGAGGGCCTCCACCCTCCAGTTCCCTGATCTCCACGCCGTCGTGTAGGGGCAGATCGTCTCTCTGCTGGGGCTGTAGCTAGCAGCAGGCGCTGCCTGGCCTCTGCTAACCTGGCAGAGGATCATGGTACCAGCTCCTCCTTACAGTACTGTAATTTTCATTTTGTCTCGTGAAATGGCTGTCACCGGAGCGCGGTGAGATGCCGCTCACATGTTGCCCGTTTAATTTTTAAAGGGAAATGATCCATGAACCTCATCATAGAGTACTCTTCCCTTTGATTACATCCAAAGCCATCACCACGAACAAACAGATGCGGCAATGACATGAAAATCCATTAAAGCGCGCTATCTGAGCTGGCCGTCGGAGTTGAGCGCTAATGTGGATGTGTTCATTCAACCCACGTTCCTTTGTGTCCTCCAGGGAAAGACGAGCCGTCCAGCTACATCTGCACCACGTGCAAGCAGACGTTCACCAGCGCCTGGTTCCTGCTGCAGCACGCCCAGAACACCCACGGCATCCGCATCTACCTGGACAACCACCCGTCCAGCTGCTCCCTCACGCCCCGCATGGCGCTACCTCCACCACTGGGGGCGGACGCCCTGCCCCGGTCGCCCCTCGCCAGCTTCTTGGGGGACGGCACCAACCCCTTCCACCTGCTCCGCATGGCTGCCCCATTGCTGCGCGAGCCCCCGCCCACCGGTTACATGGAGACCCGTCTGCCCACCACGCCGCCCTTCGTGAGTCCGCCGCCGCCGCCCCGCCACCCTCTCGAGCGGCTGGGCCCAGAGGAGATGGGCCTCCTCTCCCAGCACCCCAGCGCATTCGAGCGGGTGATGCGGCTGGCGCCCATACCCATCGAGCCTCCATCCATGGACTTCTCCCGACGCCTGCGCGAACTGGCCGGCAACAACAACAACGGCGGGCCCACGCCTCCCCTCTCGCCCAATCGCGTGCCGCCCATGCACAGGCTCCTTAGCCCCACCCTCTTCCAGCCTGGTTCAAAGCCCGCGGCATTCCTGACCGCGCCCCAACAGGTGCCGCCGGCCCCGCCCAGGGGCGGTCCCTCACCGCCCTCCAGCCAGACGGGCAAGGTCAAGGCCTGCGAGTTCTGCGGCAAGACCTTCAAGTTCCAGAGCAACCTGATCGTGCACCGACGCAGCCACACCGGAGAGAGGCCGTACAAGTGCCACCTGTGCGAGCACGCCTGCTCTCAGGCCAGCAAGCTGAAACGACACATGAAGACACACATGCACAAGCCTGGCTCCATGGGCAGCTCCCCGGAACGGGGCGGCCGAGACTCGATGGGCGAGGAGGCAAAGGGCGGAGAGGGCAACGGAGCACCCGGGGGGCCTGACGAGGATGAAGATGAGGAGGAAGAGGAGGAAGAGGAGGAGGAGGAGGAAGAGGAGGAAGAGGAAGAGCAGCAGAACGGCGGCAGCAGCAGGCCGGAGTCCAACCTCAGCATGGACTCGGAGCTGAGCAGGAACAGAGAGGGCGACTCGCGGGCCTCTCTGAGCGAGAAAGCCTTCGCCGCCGACAGGGTGGCAGGGAGCCAATACAACAGCCTCGACAATCACCTGAGAGTGCCTCTGGGCACCAGGGCACAGGAGGAACGGAGGGCCGACCCGTCTGGCAGGGAGAAGGGCCCCGAGGGCCGGCCCATGGTGAACGGCAGGGGCTGCGGCCTCGAAGACCCCATGGGGGGCCTGTTCCAGCAGAAGCCCACGCCCATCTCCAGCCCAAGCCTATCCGGCTCCTCGTCCAAGAGGATCAAGGTGGAGAAGGACCTGGAGCTGCCCCCCATGCCCCTGATCTCCTCCGAGAACGTGTACTCCCAGCTGCTAGCCGGCTACGCCGCCTCGCGCCACTTCATCAGGGAGCCCTTCCTCAGCTTCAGCGACTCCCGCCAGTCGCCCTTCGGCACCTCCTCCGAGCACTCCTCCTCCGAGACGGGCAGCCTGCGCTTCTCCACGCCGCCGGGCGAGCTGCCGGAGGGGCGGAGCGGCAGCAGCACGCCCCACCTCCAGCTGCGGGGCCACGGCCCGGGGAGGCCGCCCGGCTCCAAGGAGGGGCGTCGCAGCGACACGTGCGAGTACTGCGGCAAGGTGTTCAAGAACTGCAGCAACCTGACGGTGCACCGCCGCAGCCACACGGGCGAGCGTCCCTACAAGTGCGACCTGTGCAGCTACGCCTGCGCGCAGAGCAGCAAGCTCACCCGCCACATGAAGACGCACGGGCAGTTCGGCAAGGAGGTGTACCGCTGCGACATCTGTCACATGCCCTTCAGTGTGTACAGCACCCTGGAAAAACACATGAAGAAGTGGCACGGAGAACACTTGATGAGCAACGAGGTCAAACTTGAGCAGGCCGACCGAGGCTGAGCCGTCGCTTTCAGACTGTACGACGGCTTTGGCTGGATAATCGTTTTGGATAATTCTGACTATCTGAGTCTTTTTTTTTTTCTTTTCCCTCTTTTTATTTTGAATAATTTGACTTTTTTTCATTTTTTCATAGTGAAAACAAACTGCCACCTGAGAAATAAGGACATTAGTATATGTGTGTGGACAGGTTGAAAAAGTCCTGTAGCCATTCCCACTGACCAACAGAGGAGCGGTCCATTAGAAACCCATGGAGCCTTTCTACTGTGCAATAATTTCTGTATTTATTGGATTGTTTCGTAATGATACATGGCATGTGCAGGTACGTTATCAAAAGGGGTTTTCAATGCATTTCTTTGTTCGAATCTTTGTTTGCAGACACAATTTTAAGATATGACAGATACTGAGATTTTGGCGTTTCGCCATGTTTATGTTTGACCAATTTCCTAAAAGGAAAAAAAAAAACATTATCCTATCCTAATTCTGAAGAAGGGGCCAACTTCTAAAATCAGAGAGTTTTAGTGTACTACTGCTGTTTGCAGTCCCACCTGACTTGGGTCATATTTTTAAAAAAGAGTGAAGCACTGAATGTCAACTTGACAATAAATATTGAACAGATGTGAGGGGTTTGGATGATCAGGGATGACTCGGGCAGCTGGAGGACAAGTTTGACTGCATTTGAAAATTTCTCATCGACCACCATCAAACCATCAGTATGGTCACAATTTTTCTTTAGATCATTTGTGATTTCAGCTGTTAGCAAACCACAAAAGTACTTCTTTCTGACCATAATATAGTAATTCAGGCAGTGTTAATTTTATATATTTCTCAAAATGTTGGTAAGGTAACATAGCCTATATTTTACTTTAAAAGTAATCCAAATGTTTACATTAGCACAAACTAACCTCCATGGGTAGCTTTAACGGCTACCATCCGGTGTATATTTTGTTAACATACAAGTTAAAGGGTTTGGCTTTGTGATGCAGTAAAAATGTCCATGAACTTATTTTCAGCTGATTGAACACTTCTGGTCAATATGTGAAATATTGTTTGAGAATCTATAAACATACTACGACCAACATTGTTCGCCTGTATTGGATCCAACCCACAGCTTATACCGCAACACCAGTGTATTGGATCCAACCCACAGCTTATACCGCAACACCAGTCAGGACTGTTCAGTTCTCTGGTCTCACAGTATTATGAACTCACTCTAGTGGACATTAGATGTGGGTGGTTTTGCAGGGGCTCCGCAGAGTTCAGCAACATTTCCCTGTTTCTCTGCTGTTCTGCTCATAGGGGCAGGACCCCCCCCCCCCGCCTGCTCCTCCTCGCTCGGGACCCTCATCTATGCCCTGAGTACACTGCCATTCACTCCTCAGCAAGCATCATGTCCTGCTGCTGTTTTAGCACTGTTATAATCCCAAGGTAATCTAACAGCACTTAAAAAAATGGTCAAATGTTGGCTTTTGTTTTTGTGGATTTTTTTTTTTTGTTTGTTTTTCAAATTATTTTTCTAACTAATTTGATGTCATCTAAGTTGGAGTCGTGTGAAAACATGAAACATGCCTGATGACTAATTTCTAAATTCATAATCTGTGAGTATAGCCTACCACATTCTATTTATCCCTCCAGATATGACTTTGTATACGTCTCGAGTAGCACCAATGGAAAGAAGTGGTCGTAACATGAACGACAGGCAGATTTAAGTAAAACAAAAGGGTGAAGTGGAGCAAAAGGGTTCTAGTGAAGAAGGCATGCCAAATTAAATTGCCAGTCCTGATACCCTAAGGCAACCTCTAGTGTTTACCACCATTCAATTTGACATGCACACGAATTACTATGCAGTGAGGATCCTCCGATGCAATTAAGACCCCAGCTACACCAGAGAACTCACGCGTCTAACAAATGCGGACTACTGAACCCACGGCATCAGTTCGCATTTGTAAATTGAAATCCATTAAAATGACAAAAAAATCACTATAAAGGTTAAATAAGAGGTTAAATATTTATGCATTTAATGTGTGTAGTATGTGTGATACCTTTCAAAGTAAGACTTAACTCACAGGTTTGGATTCCAGAGCCGAGATGACCGAGCCAATTCTTCACTGACCCCTACAGCTGGTTCTTGTCCAGCAGTGACAGAAGAAAGTCCACAATAGGAAAAGAGAAAAAATGACACTCTGTCTTTAAATAATGTTTACAGTGTTGAAGTACAAGGATAATGAATTCCTGTGTAAATGTGTTTTAAAAGAGAAAGAAATATTCTTTCATTTTCCTACCATTTTTGAATGCCATAGCAGGGTTTTGTTTGTTTATTTTTGTTTTGTTTTTTGGTGCAGGGTTTTTTTTTTCCATAAATTTCAATGGATATACACGTATATGTTTTGTTCACTGTTAAATACACAGTGTATTTGTATACCAGTGGCATTTTATGAAATGATGCAAAAAAAATCTTTATATTTTGCAGTCCATTATAAAATTGTGAGTCTATCCAAATGTTTTTGTCTCTATATCTGTTGATAATTTTGGTAAATCCATCCTTTCAAGGATGTAAAAAAAGGAAATAAAAATGAATGAAAATTCATCAGTTTTGGTGAATTGATGTGCTGTATAAAACCTTTCACAATAGGAAATCAGCTATAGGTATTATTTCAGCTATTTTAGTGCAGTATAATAATTTTGAACATTGGACAAGTGTATGATGGGAGAACAATACAACCAACACAGTTCTATTGACATAAAAATAGCACGCTTTAAATTATTTTTGGCAGGGAAATCAAATTTGCACCAGGTATTGGTATTATGTGTTACTCAAATTCAGGTTCGGATAAGAAGTAAACACCGGTGTGTTAAAGCTCAACCAAATCTCATTCAGGAACGCATGGAACCTCCAGACATGGCTGCTTAGTGCATGACCTCTGACCTTAGGACTTCACTAATTTGGGAAACCTTCCGTCCCATTGCACCTGCCGTCCCCATTTCCCAGTGAGAGATGCTCCATGTACAATGACCTGTCTGACCCATCCTGACCCCCTCGACGTTGCCTTGTCCCTGCTTCTCTCCTCCTTTGTAAGGCAGGTGGGCCTTTGTAGCTCCAACAATGTGGCTTGTCAGGGAGGGGAACCATTCAGGAAAACCTTTATAGCTTTTTTTCCACATGGCCAATCATAGACCTTCCCTTCTGAATAAGGCTCTCATGACAAGACCTACAGACCAAAAACAACCTCCACATTGACTTGATTTTTTTCTCTCTTTCTTTCTTTTGGCACCAGCAATTAATCCATAGTTTTCGTGTCCCTTCAGTGTTTTCATGCCTTGTGCTGACGTGACTGTCCTTTCGGCAGAGCTAGGCATGAATATGGTTAGTGTGACTCCGGACATCTGGGACGCATCTTCAGGCCTCAAATGGCTCTGTCCCCCCACAAGAAGCTGACAAAAGATTAAAAGAGAGCAGATTCCCAACGTCTCTCCCATGGCACCAGTCTTCCCTCACGGTCTCACCATTTTTCACACTCTAATTACATGACTCTGCCACACCAGTGCATTGAAGCCCTGGCCTCTGCTCAGCACAGTCCAGTGTCATAGTTCACATCTGACATGTCATTTAAGGTCCCTTTTAAGCTCGGGTAATAGACGGTCCCGTTTGTGCTGTGTGGCCAAAGCCATGGAAAGAAAGTGGGCTCTCATGAGCGGTGAGGTAGCCCCTCATTTGTCAGGCCTAAACAGCTATGATGTGAATTGGTCACACAAGGAGACTTTAGGAAATGACGGGCCTGGGTAAAACAGTGGTCTGAGGGAACAGGGTGTCAGCAGTGGCTGTGGCCGGACCTCTGGCCACACGGATCCACCGCAGTGTGCTGGGTTTTTCTTGGGATCACAGCGACCATGGCCCCACTAGGCTCCTGCATCTATATCCAGTCACTAATCTCCCTGTCCGATGCCCAAGGAAGTGGCGCCCGGCGAAGCGGCCACAGTCGCTGGGGCAGAGAAGCCCGAGCGTGGAGCAAATCTGACCCAGCTGGATGGGCCTGTGGGGCAGGGGAGGGTGCAGAGCGGAGTTCCCCAAAGAGGTGGGGCATGAGGGCGGAGGCGTACGCGGACTCTCCGCGTCCCCCCACAGCTGTGGTCCTTCCTCCTAGGGGATCTGACCCAGAGGAATCAAAGGCCGCTTCGTGACGCACAGAGAATAACAGGGAATGATCGCTCCCTGCCTGAAGGCAGCAGAGAGAGAAACACCCAAGGCGGCTCGCCTTCATTCACAGAAGCATCCTGCATGCAGCATGCAACACGCTTCACTCGCCGAAGCAGCACGCCACCCTCCGTGCAAAAACTGTGCTGTATGTTATACTGTCCAAATGATAAGCTGAACTGGTTATGCTAAGCTCTGTGCTAACATAGACCCATTGATTTCCCACCGTGTTAATGGTATACTCATGTGAAATGCAAACAATGGGCTTTAAAATATTTCACAAAGTGTGCAGACGACTTTGGGGAACAAACGGATACAATACAGAGCTGTGTTGACACGTGTTGATTCAGACTGCATTGTTCTAGCTGCATGGTGCCTAGCTTCCAAACTACCTCACCGCGCCATATTGCGACGAGAATCTACCCCACTGAATCTATTTCATTTATATGAATGAGATATGAGTTTGGGTCGCATGAGTTTGGGATGCAGCTTCTGGAGATGCTGGATGACGCACTGGAATGGAAGGACAGTGAAGTGTAACCTTTGTTAAGAAACAAAAGCAAAAGTACACACACCCAAAGTCAAAGAGTAATTGTCTGTGGTTTCTCCAAGCTGTAGTCATCTGAGTTCCTGCAGGCAGACCTCCCGGGAGTCCCCAAACAGATGTGAATTACTGAGTGATTTAGGCTGCTGTTGTTTTACCTCGGGGGGGTCAGTGTAATTGTTGATATTGGACTCTGCTCTTGTCCCGACGAAATATTAAATCTTCTCATTTGATTTGAACCGTAATTATGTCGTAAAAGTAAACTGGCTGTGAAACGGCGAGCCCCGCCAGTCGAATTTGCTTTCATCAAGCACGGACGGGCTTAATTACGGAGCGCATCGCCGCGCGTCTTTTACCGCGCTGCCACGCACGCCCGCTTCGTTGTCAGAGCGGGCGCGTGCGTATTTGCAGCTAATCGCAGGCCGATTGTGCCGCTTGCCATGACCATTGACGAGGTCTGACAGTAGAGTGTACTCAGAGCATCTCAAGATTACTAATTGTAAAGGAGAAACACTGTTAATCAGACAACAGACAGGTATACACATAGACAGACAGACCAACAAACCGATAAAACAGACAGACATATAGACAGAAAGGCAGATAGATAAAGCGCAGGTTACTGCCGTAAAACATTTCATAAAACTGAAAGATATGTTCCTAGTGCGAGACCTATATGAGCACGAGCCATAGCCTTATTAGCAGATAATTAGCTCCATGTCTTCCACTGACTCTCAGATCTGTCTGTTTATGGCAGGAGGCATCTCAAGAAGTGGTTTCTCAATGCTGGGCTTGCTGGAGTACTAAGTGAAGACAGAGCTTTTCTCTCAACTGCTCCATCAAGACAGCCTAAGTGCTTGGCAGCGATTTATACAGAACAGCTCAGCGTGACTCTGGACTGTAGGGAAAAAGAGAAAAAAAAATGTTTATCCTTCAGCGTGGAGCATTCAAAGTCCATTGAGATAGTTTCACCCTTGTTATGTTACTATCACTTTGAAGTAATGTAAGGATGTCTGAACACAACATAGCACTCAGGCTACTGTACTAAAGAGCAAGATATACATAAAATATGCAAAACAGAAAGACAAGATTGATGACACGGAGGGGGTTTGTGGCCAATGGGGTCTCTCTGCCTTTGTAGCGAAGATGGCATGGGCAAGAGAGGCGGTTGCCCCTTGAGTCTCATACAGGGTGTGGAGAGGAGAGTCCCGAGTTCACTCTGAGGGTGTGTGTCTGGAGTCTTGTCTAGGCAGGTGGCCACAGAAGATCTGTCCCCTGCACTCATTGTCCATCTGGTAACGGAAGGTCCTCTTTGTCTCTTGGACTGCAAAGACCCTGGCTCGTTAAAGTAGACTGCAGGAAGTTAAAGTGAATAGACAAGTGTGTACTGAAGAGCAGGGAGAGTAAAGGGGTGGGGGAGAGAGGAGGCAAGCCTATGAGCGAGTGATCCAGCGGAAGGACTTGTATGTTTGTTGGCCTGTTTGTTTGTTATTGCATTGCTAATGGTTAAGTATCTTTATTGCATTGCTAATGGTTTAGCATCTTTAGCCATCTTCCAGCTTTTTAAAAGCAAATAATTCAATTAATAGAGCATCTTCATTCAGCACTGAAGATATGAAGGTCAAGAGCAATGTTACAATTGAGTCTACAGGATAAATATGGAAAGAAGCTACTTTGGGGACTTACTTTAGTATATCTACACCATTAGGGTTTTAAATTAGGGTTTAAATTGAATAGTCAAAAATGTAAATAGCATATATGTGTCTGAATGTGACGACACAGCTTCATGTGTTACTTCTTGCTATCACAGGTGAGCAGTGGGTTAAGCCTTTGATTGGTCTCTTGATTTTGAAGTTTACTCATTTTCTTGTTTGAAATGTTTGAAGGACAGAACAGAGACAACAGGCATGAGGCCTTCGTTCCCAGCAGCCCCATCAACATGGAGGAAGTAGAACCATAGAGACCCAATTTCACACTGTGAATACACCCTGCTCATAGTGCATTCATAGCGCTGTCGGTTCCCAGTGTTCTAGTAAATGCTCAAACGACGCAAAATATGGACGTCGGTATGTAAGTCGGTATGTTGGTATGTAGAGTCAGCTTTTGACACTTTCACTAAACAACATGGTTGCATAGTCTACTGCCTTTCTGAACATAAAGAGCAAACACCTTCTGTGCAAGCGTTCGATTTGTTCAGATCTGCTTGCTAAAATAAGCTTCAGATGTAACATGCGTGCAGCACTGGAGCAGACCACTGGTGGCGCATGTTACAGACTTCCTGTGCTAAATTGGTGATACATTTGAGCAGCCTTACCATTGACCCTCCTCGAATGTTCTGAATGAGAAAATGGTCCATTTTGCAGTTCTCTTTTCCTAAAGTCTGATTAATCACCCATGTTTGTTGCTGTATCTTCTGGACTGGGGCAATTTCCTGACACTCGAGGTCTCTTTCCTGACACTCATTAGCCCTGTATTATGTAGCTTGATATTTTTCCCTCAGTAAAGCCTTCATCTGTGGCTCTGGAGTTTGGTTGTGGACCACCAGCTGGAGCCACTTATCTTCCCCCAGTTCACATGTCCTGCATCCCTGGGACTCTGCATCATTAGCCTGATTTAACGTGATCATTTGCTCAGGTTGTTTGAATGAACCCATCATAGCGAATTAAACTTCGCTATCGCGCATGTATAGTTTGCATAAACCCACGACAGTATGCTGCTTGGCATAAAAGTCGCCATGCTGTTTAGAGCTTGGCAGTCTCCTTGCCCTCCAGGTAGCGCTACGCCCAGTGAAGTGTGATCAGTCGGCCGATTTAAATGATTTTCAATGGGTGCACGCAAAGTGGTAGGGGGATAAACACAGGCGCAACCACACGCAATGCACACACAACACCAACCAAACACAGGCACCGAAATTTGCATGGTGCTCAGTAATACATTAGTGAACATCACTTGGCAATCTGTTCATACCAGCTTAATTGGATTTTAATACCGCCTCTGATCTTGTTTTCTAATTAATGGCGGTGGCTGGCAACGAAGCGGAACTGTGCGCTGAACTACACCTTTGATCCTGGCCATATGGAGCTCCTCCAAGCGTGCCTGGGATGGAGAAATCAGTCACCTCGGTGCGGGGTGCAAAGGTATGGGGGCGAGACGGGGGAAGTGTGGCACAAACCGCAGCTCCCCGTGGCATCCCTATTGATTAATTTCCCTCACGATCGGTTGTGATCACAGATAAATAAAACATGAGCCAGTGAACTGATGCAAATAAGCCCTCGCACGCTTTAGGGAAATGTCAATTGCTTTTCTAATCTGTTTATTTCTCCCCTCATGGCCTCTCCACTCTGTTTTTGATGAACGCCTGCTAAAAATGTATTGCTCTTCCTCTGGCGTGGCTCGTGAAGTAAGAAGCACATTTCTACATCTTGCTCTGCATTTGGTAATTGAATGTTATTTGATAAAGAATCGAGAAGTAGGAATAATAAATTGTAATGCGTGGCCCATATGTGTTCATGTGGGTTATTTAGTGTTTGTTCAATCTCTAGGACATCCATTCTGATTGAAGGGGAGGTTCGGAGCGTCTTTTGATATTGTGGTACAGAATGGCCTTCCATTGAAAGAACCACTGTAGTGCATCTGCGTGACCTTATACTTGTCATGTATGGCTATACATTAAGGATCTCTATTGAAATGGTGTTTGTCCTTCACAGGTAATTATTTTAAATAATGTGTGTTATCTTTAAGGAGGAGGCTCTTTGACTAATATCCATATGCACTTTCACACTGCTTCAAAGTAATGACTCTGTTCCCCATAGTTATGTGGGCTTGCTAATGACTGAAATCAATTTAGTCTAAAGTGAAAAGTCAAGTGAAGATGTTCAGAAAAGGTGCCTGTCTAATTCAAAGGTTCAAGTGCACATCAAAGAGTGTGTTTTGAACTTAAGTGTGGCATTGAATATCCATATACTTGAGTGCCTTCACATTTGCCTTTGTACATGAGTGCACATGTTTTTTTCTAAATATTGTTAAAGGTATGATTCTTACTACAACTGTGCAATGTTGTCAATCTTTAAGAAAGTTTTATGTTCTTAAGAAGCATGCCGCCAAACATCAATGTCACAATGTTTTGCTTTAATCTACAGCACATCTTATTGAATGTAATTCCTGAAGTCACCAAGAGGCATGAGGAGGTCTTTGATCTCCACCTATCCATTTGGTGATGGCCACTGGCAGACATCGTCAAATCAACTGTCAGAAACTTTCAGCAGTCACTCAATACAATGCCTTGTGGCAACACAGAAGTTTCAAGTTAGACTGGCGGACTCTTAAATCTATGACTTAATTTCAAAATGTGTCAGTCAAGTTACAGAAAAATGAAGCCACAGCAAGGTGTGTGTTAAAAAAAGACTTAGCATAGGTCATATCTCGTTATGATTCATCTTTCACTTTCTATTTTCTTGTGTTACAATTGTGAGGGAGTGAGTTAAGGTCACCTCCCACCTATATGAGACGTTCACACATCATGTACTCAACAACCACCTGCCTTCAAGTTAATGTTTCATGCATGTGTTTTTTACAATTAACCAAAACTATTAAGAAAAAGTGCATTTCTGGTTTCCTCAGTAATCCCTGCACATTCAATCTACGTCCCCACCAGTATTGAGAGAAACAATCAGAGTATGAATTGGGTGTCTTGTCATTGGAGAGTTTGCAAAAGCTAAAATAAATTTGACATGATAACACTTCAAAGGGAAAAGACAAGTGGTCATACTGGTTCATCCTGGATGATCCTAGTGATAACCACACCTTTCTTGAGTGACTACTTTCCTCTGATGTGTGTAGCTCTCACGCCCTAAGCCAGGTCTCGGTTGGTACCTACTCCCACCAGGTGGGACTACCTTTCTGTCCAGGTGATTCTTCATATGGTCAGTTAGAACATCAGAGCATGCCATAATAATAATAATAATAATAATAATTCCACTTCTCCCATACTGGAAGATCAATGTAACACAATAATAAATAACCACTTACAACATATAAACCATTGCAACAGAATCAGGAAGGTGTATGGTCAGAGACACCAAACACCCATCTCAGGTATCATAGCTCTGGTCTCCAACGATAACTAATGGTTTTAAGGTGAATATGTAAAGTGCCAAATGCCTGAGAAATTCTGATTCCCAGCACACTGGTCTTACCAGTTCCATCAAACCAAGCCCCCGACCCATTAAGTCAAAGTATCAATAGGGCAGACAATGAGTAGTTATAGTCATTTTTGATGAGAAGTATTAGTGCCATCCTATTTAATGCACCTCTTTAACTTACATTCTCTATGTCTGATTTCTACCTTACGGGCAGCCATAATTACTCCTCCAAAGTGATAAGGCACTTAGCATGGACCTACGCGCTTATCACCTCTTAGCTCTGCCTGCCACAAACCCACAGAGAAAGACCATCACATTATCAGAAACAACGGTCACTGTGGAGACGGCATGACAGTCAGAGTTAAATTAATAAGGAAGTCTCCTAGGTGATTTCTCTGATTGTGACGCTAACTCACCCACTCTGCAACCACAAGGAAAATGTGCTTTAAATTAGGCTTGGGCAAAACAGGATGGGAATTCCCACAGCTGCTGTAGAAGGCTCAGGGCTAGGAATACTCAAACGTATCTGATCAGATGTCTAATGTCTTTTCTTTGTGCATCCTAGAAGAAGTGATGCTATCGCATACTGTGATATTTCTGACAAAAATAATGAGATCATGTTTGGGAGATGTTATCAGCCAAGCATAAAATTAATGTTCTTCTGTATTTGTCGTATGTGTGTGCTGAGTCGGACTACACAGGTGACGGGCCATTGAACCCCAGCATGGGGGTGTCAGAGGTGACACATGAGCAGGAAGGACCACTCATGTTTCTTCAGATTGCTATGACTGCATTATCCCAAACTTTTGCCAATTTTCTTCATAAAGGAAGATTTTGCACATTTTGGAACACTGACACCTTGAGAACACTGAGTGCCCTTGAGAATTACTGGTGCCCCCCTTAGAAAGATGAGCAAAAGAAAGGATTAAAATAATCAAATTGTTTTTTATCTTACGTTGAAAATATGAGAGAAATTGATTGATAATCAGTGACTAAAATTTTAAATGATTAAAATAAATATAAATCCTTAAATAATTGTTTCTATTATTCATATGTTGCAATTACATTTTGCAATATAGCCAATATAGCACAGTATTTTCTTATGGTATTGGATGTAGCAGAATGTCTATATAAAGGGATGTGAAACTATTCCTCCATATAAAGTCTTTATGTTTTCAGAAGGCTTTATGTCAGGGGATTGAGATGACCACTAATAAGGCTCGATTCTGCATTTAGTGAATTAATTATGAGGTATGGTTTCAGTCAATCCCTCAGTCTTTGCATCCTGGAACAGGCATACAAATTTAAATCTAGAACCCTTTGGTGACCTGTTTGTTCAAAGAACATAGTTCCACAACACAAGAACATATAGTTCCACAACACAAGAATTCTACCACCACACTGCAAAGTTTGGATTCAGTTATTTTCTGCACAATTTCGACTCTTTTTGTGCTAAACCCACCTTTGGGTTTTGCTGCCAGAAAGTTCTGTTTTCGTCTTATCGGAGCATGGAACATGGTTTTAATCAAAGTTCCAGTGATGTTTAGCACACCCCAGGTGCTTGTGCTTGGGTTTTGACAACAGCAGAGGATTTCTTCTGGGAAACCTTCCAAATAGTTTGCTGGCATGGAGGTATCTAATTGTAGTTTTGGAGTCTTAGAGACTCTACTATGCAATCAACTCCTCCAGTCGTCCAATTGTGAGTTTTGGAGAACCCAATTCCTCAGTGGACATAAAGGTTAAAACACATGTGTATCCTCTTCCAGACAGGTTCATAAAGCTCTAGCTGTTACTTTTTAAATATTGCCCTAATATAGACATGGACATTTCCATCTGTAAATCTATTGTTATAGCCCTTTCTCTTTTTATTATAGTCAACAACATTTTGCATGTTAGTTTTCTGATCTTCTCCATGTGGATGTATTACTAAGGTGTCTGGCCAACTCATTTTTATACCCCAGTGAAACTGAAAGTCATAGATGCCTTGCCTGATGTGTTAAAAAAAAAACATTACAACAAATTCAAATTGTTCATCAGAATTTCTAAGCATGCCTGTAATTATGACTCATGTATTACTAGAAATTGCCAATATGGACAGTTTGTTCTTTATATAACTTTACACCACTGAAAGGTTAGATTTTTCTGATACGTCAATGTAAGATGATAAGATGAGTAGCCGATAAGCAACAAATGGCTCATCACCTTGTTTTCTTTTTCTTTAGCAAGCCTAACAATTATTCTCGAAGGCCTTGTACATTGTTGAACTGGTATCCAGTTTACACTCAAAGTTTACTCGAAGTCAATCATTTTGCTGCATGCTTATCTTGTATATTAATTACAGCATCTGTGTCTTCCCAGTTTGAAGCCGCATTCTCCTTTCACAAGTCATGGGCTCTGCTCTCTTGGTTAGAAATAATATTCCGTCAGCTCTCTATCTATATCTCCAGTCCTCCATCCCTGTCCAAGCTGCCGTGTGCACAGTGTGAAAGCCCTGACTCTGTCTGTGGGAGTGCTGCAGTGAGTCAGATGTCAATTTGCTTTTTCCTCAGTTTAGACAAGATTAACTTGTCAAACAACTGGTCCACTGCCAGACTGCTCTTTCTGAGCGGATCTGGGGCTCTGATCCTTTCTTGGACTTGATAGTTGAGGCTTAACGGAATGCAGGGGCTAGGAAAGGCAGAAAAGAGGCGTCGTGGATTTAGGATCACTTTACCTGGATTCGGCCGCGTGGGACGGTACGATTAGCCCAGGCCGCACCCACCTCCCCCCAGCTCAGACTGAGAAGCGTATTTCTCTGTACGCCCCCCTCCTGCCCACACAACACTCAGGTACACTTTGAGCCCACAGGCAACAAAGCACACAACAAGGTGAAGTAAAGAAACAACACCGTGATCTCTGTGGCATGTTTGCTTGATTGGGTTCAGCCGTTGCACAGGAAATGCGGGCCTCGTTGTCTGCGAGTCGATGTGACACTTTCGCATGGGCGCTGTGAACAGGAGACCTAGCACCCTTACACAGTACCTGCTTCCATTCTCTGCTCGACTCTAATCGGTAATTATTTTTGGGGGTTAATGCCTTTATTCAGACTGTCAGTGTGTCGTGAGGAGTGGAGGATTAGGAGCCTCAGGGGGGGAGGGCGAGAAGCAGCACGAGATGAGACCCTGGCAGAGGGAGAACAGCTCATTTTTACACAGGCAGAGATGGAGGACAGCTCATCTTTGATCCGGCGGGGTCTTCGCAGGCCAGAGGGGTGACAGCTGCACTTTCTTTAGCCTGCATTTGAATTTGAATTCTATCTTATGATGCAGCTATGCGCCGACTTGGCAGGGCAGTGGGGTAATCTGCTCCGCACAAACGCTGTGGCTTTCTTCCTGTGTGCCCTCACAGAGATTTGAGTAATTAAAGTTAAATGGAATGCATTAAAAAAAAAACTCACTTGTACCGGGGCTGTCTTGCTTGTGCCAAGTGTGAATAGTCAGTGCTGTCCTTCGTACTCCTCTAATCCCCTTAACTATTTCTGCCCCTGTGACTTTGGCTGGCCCCTGTGCTGGAAGCTCAACTCAGTTCACAAGCCATCTTTGCAAGCTGAAAAGTGTGACTTCTAAACTCTTGACAGTTAATTGGAATAAACATCTGTGTTGGTTGTCAGCCTTCTGAACCGTCTTCACTGGTGTTCCATAGAACCTGCATCACTCGACATCACAAATTAGCACACATAGGACAGGAATGCACGTATCTTCCATGCCAACATCCCATCAAAAGGCCTCCATTTTCCATGTATTGGTAGTTTTGTTTCAGATTTCTATGAAACCTATATAATCAATAGGTTAATCCGTATATTACAAGTAGATTGCCATAGCTTCTGTTTTTTTATTTAAATGCAGAAAACAGGTGTGAGGCTCTGGAAGTCAGATGTGTCGTATTTGACTGGTCAATGTTTGTACAGAGACAAATAAATACGATCCAAACTGAAATACACCATTCTACCTGAAACTGATCTGACAGGGTGATATACAATACATTCAAAGCAGAAGATTGTACAAGTGCTTTACGGAATAGAAATAAGTTTGTAATATAAAGCAAATGTAGAGCAAAAACCACACAAGTGAAGTGAAATACACTAACCTAGAAAATATAAAATAATGAAAGATAGCAGCATGTTGTTTGCATATGAATTCACACTCACAAGGGCTGCAGTGCTTGATGGGTCTGTGCTAGCTAACTAAGGGACAAATACATAACAAATATCAGGTGCCTGTGCTAGCTAACTAAGGGACAAATACATAACAAATATCAGGCAGCGAAACACTCAGTCTCATTGACCTTTGCATTACATAGGTCATCCAATCTATGTATTTATATTGAAGGATATTCTGAGTTCACATGTTCTCCCTGTGCCTGCGTGGGTTTTCTCCGGGTACTCCGGTTTCCTCCCACAGTCCAAAGACATGCATCCTAGGTTGATTGGTCACTCTAGATTGCCCGTAGGTGTGAGTGTGTGTGTGCGTGTTGGCCATGTGGTGGACTGGCGAACTGCCCATGGTGTACCCTGCCTTCGCCCGGAGATGCTGGGATTGGCTCCAGCCCCCCCGTGACCCCGACTAGCGGGAATAAGCGGTACAGATGAATGAATTCTGAGTTCAGTAATGGCTACCCAATCTCAAAAGAAATTGAAAGGAATTACAAAGAGAGGGGCATTTTCTTGAAATTCACAGGAATTAACAAATGAATACCACAACTATCATTGAACCTCTCCTCAGCCTCAAGAATAAGAGTTATAAGCATATTCATCAAATATGACTAATGGGATTGTCTATGAATTTGCAGACATGAAATCTTGATGCAACACGCAGAAGGTGATGAAATGAAAACCAAGTGTGAAGATTTAAAATGATACTTAAATTAATCATGGAATTTCAAAAGAGCCACAACTTACATTTGTTCTAAGCAAACAAAACTTCAATGGGCAGAAAGAGGAACAAACTATGGCAGTGAAATTCTGACATATCTGCCATTAAATACTGCTGTCAAAAATCTCCACCATAACACCTGTCAACTGTGACGTGTTCTTTTGTTTCCAGACGGTTCGAATGAAGATGGAGACAAAAGATACAAAACCACCTTTGTAACGGTATTTGGCTGGATGCAGGAGACTATATCTTCCACCTCTTGGTAAAGGAGAAGACAGCTAGGTCCAAGTTTACTCTGCCTTCCAGCTCAGGCGCCATGGCAGCTATGAGACTCCACATCAAAGCTGGAGTGGAAAAACACTCCCTGGCCGACCTGTTACAACACACACCTGAGAAAAAAACAAATTGATTACTCCTTAATCTACAACGCTAGCCAAGGTAACCCAGTGACACGACTATGAAATAATTATAACCTACAAATCTCAGTGGGCATTACTACTGTATGTATATTTTCATTGAATTATGTGAAGACCTCCAAGGGGTGGACAAAAATCCACTTTAATAGATACCTGTCAAGTGTAATTAAGTGTGTTTTTCCTATCTACTGGTTTTCCCATAGCCTGCAGTGAGACGTTGCTCTTAGCTGTGTCTGTCTCAGCGCCTTTGCCACCCAAAGCTTGGAGACGGTTTTAATTGCAACACGACGACCACAAGAAAAGCCCAGAATCCCCATAAAAGCAAAGCAAAGCTGACTGCAGTCCCGCTCAGGGGAGAGAGCCACTCCATAATTACAGGTAAACGACCTCGCTCTCTCAGACTGCTCCTCGGGGTGGGAGGGATGGACATGTTTCAGGGTTCCAGAATGTTTCAGATCTTATCACACCTTTGGGGAGCTGAATGAACCACAGCTGAATGGGAAGGGGGCGGCAGGGAGGGGTTGGGGGTGAATAGGAGTAGGAGTGCAACTGCTCCTCCTGGTTTTGGAGAAGAAGGGGTGTCGGTGAAACCCCTGGAAACCGGAGAAGGTTTTTTGCTCTAGTTCATATCGCACTCACATGAAAAGACAAGCGGCCGCCTTTGAAACCGAATCGTTATTTTACTGCATATTGCATTTCCATTTCAGGACATATTTCCTGACGCATACATATATAAACTTACGTGTTTTGTGTGAATTGCAACAAACTTGTCCGGTTAGTCTCTACAGCCAGTTACTTCACTTTAGTACGGTGTACTGGAGTCTTATGAAACAGTGCCTCATGGTCAGCTCTTGTGTTTAGTTTCTCTCTATGTCTATAAATGAAGGATTTCTCCATTAGTAGACAGACATACAGAAACTCCAGCAGCATTTGTTTTTGTAGGGATTTTTGTACTGTGTTTTGAATGCACTTTACAAGTGCATAAAGCCGCCATCTAAAGTCAATAACAAAGCTCTCACGATCGCCAAGAGAAATGGCGTATCACAAGGTTGTTTGCCGCTGCGTTACGTAAGGTCTTGTTTCTGTTTACTCTGTCTGCATCAGTAGCCCGGACACCACTGCCGTTTAGCTTCCTTCACTTTCTTTTTTTTTGCTTCTCCTTTTTCCTTCCAAGCGATTCAGCAAGCCTGCTCTCAGGGCCATTACTGTAGAAAGTTCTAGATAGGAGTGGATACCCAGGGCCTGCCTTTAGTAAAATATCGACCTTATTTTAGACTGCTATTGTTTCTTTGCATCTTTCACAGAGCACTTAAAGCAAGCACAAGCCAGGATCGATGCATGGGAGAAAAGGTGCCCTCAGCTTCTTGTCAAAACGTTGTCCCATTGCTCCTTTCACACAGGTCCATTAAATGGCAGACGCAAAGGACATTCTGGAGGTCTTTATGCCTGGTGGGACATGTCAGAGGTCACCGTGCCAGGACGAGGGGCATCCCTGGACTGCCGCACACTTGAGTCATGAGCTTCATTTGAATTGACAAAGCTGGATAATCCAGAGTCACCCTTCCCAGCGGAGGTCCAGGGAAGCGAATGGCATGGTCCAGGAACGCGCTGCTCCCAGTGCGGTCTCACTGTTGCATCCACATTCTCCATAATAACTGGCTATGTGGGGATCCCTCCAGAAAGAGATTTTCTGGTAAGCCAAGCAGCCAAGTTCCTCTAGAGACAGAGACTCCACCAGGAAAGAGAGAATCAAAAGTTCAATTATGAGGAGAACAAAACAGTGGAGTCTTGCTGTTTTAATGATAATTTCAGGAACTTTTCAAAAGGAAGCTCACACAATCACATAACAAGCAAGGGACCAAGGAGGAAAGGCAGAATGATTTAATTACCCCCTATGAGTAATATATTTACTTTTATGTACCCTGTTTAAATAGATCTTTTTCTAGTTAAAAAATAATGTATTCTTTTCCAGCTATTCCTATTTATTTAACCATTGTCTGAAATACGATTAAATGATTTCAGCAAAGGCATTAATAGAAAAGAGAGTCCTTGCAGTGCTCATTGCCTGTCCACAGGTGAAGTTCAGAAGTTAGGCTAGTACATCAAGAGGAATATTATGTTTCACCTTGTCTCCTAGCAGTGGGTTCAACAAAAGAAGGTGTGTCCATACCAGAGGATACTTTGATAGTTTTATGTAGTGAATGTATGACTTTTGATACCTGCTGATACAGAACATAACACTGTGGGTGCTGAATTGTTCATGTTATCTCTGATCCTATGAGAATACACGTTTAGCGTGTGACAAACGTGACTGTAAACAGACAAATATTGATCTCATTCGTCCAAGTGAGATAATTCTCCACTGAACTATAAGAGCCTTTCCGCCATTAATGGTTAAGAGTGACCGGTCTCTCACCAAACCCTCCCTTAATTTATTGTCTGATTGTTTAAGTGATAGATGACCATGATGGATGCTCTAGGCTTAATGCTCTTGTGTAATTATTGTTAGTGGTTATCACTGTCATTGCTGATAGCTTATATCACCGTGTCAAACCCTATTTGCAGTGTGATTAATAGCCATAGCTCTGGGAATACATTAAAGCTCCTTCATCTGCAAGAGGGGACGAGTGGGATCCGTGCGAGTGGAGAGGCTCATGGTGCTCACTGGCTGGTTGATGGCTTGGGATCGGTAGGGCTGGTTAGACAGGAGTTCCAATTCCCAAATGAAAGAGAACGTTTTGACCGAGCTACACGAAGTTCATAATATAAAATGATTCTACATTAGGAAAATAAATAAGGTCAAACATTCGACGTATGTACGAACACCTGATCGATGGGGAAATGCTATTATTGTCTTAAAGGCGACCTTGAGGTCTCGACACGGTTATACGGATGACAGAATGCCAAGCAACATCTCAATGACCTTGCTATGATACCAAAAGAATGGCTGCTAGTTACAGTATTCAACAACTCCTAGATACAGTATTCGACATCCTCATTGTCTTGACCATTGTTTCAACGATGGTGGTGTGGCGAAGTGCTCAATGGATCCTCACGGCTGCTTGTTATCTGATCCCATCAATTACTGTCAATTCTTCTGTCCGGCCCATCTTGTGTCTCGCTTTGTCATCTCTAGAGATAAGGTGTCACATCTGCAATCGAGGGGCCATTATGCCAGACGAGCTATCTCCTCTCTACTCTATAGAGATTGACTGAGATGTTTGCACTCTTGGTTAGACGATATGGTCACTCTTTTGAATGACTAGTAATGAAACCCTATGAGGCGAGGTTTATGCTCTCGTTCTACAGCATTCTGAAACAGCATCCCTCAGCCCTGGAGGCTGGTTCAAGCATGTGCCAGATAATCAATGAGGGAGCCTTTTAGATCAGGTCTGTCAGGCGGCTTTCCTGTATTTCGCACGGGCTTTGACCTACTCTGCTGAACTCCTGGCTCCCCAGAGGTCAAGTTTAGGTCATACAATTCACCCAGACATCTTTTTTGGGTTAACGTTTGACTTATTTAAAAGGTGTTCATGATTTTATTATATGTATTATTGTGTTTTGGTTATAATTATTCATAATCCTAATGCAAGACTAGACGTTGTGCTCGGTCTTACCAAGAAAATGACTAAGGGCGCCCCCATTGGCTGGGGCCAGAGGTCCCTCATTGCATCTACAGCACTACAAAAAAAACTACATTTGATAAATAAAACATAACAACCAAGGTGAAAATGTCCGACGCAGAGCAGAGCCGCCAACAACTGAAATTGTGCATTTATCTATTATACACAAAGGCAGTCAGATTTATGCGGCTGCGATGCATAAATGGAGAGGCAGGGGTGTTTACTGAGTAGCCTGAAATGTCTGAGTTTCTGTATTTTGGGGGCTGTTGTGTTACGATGCCCTTCTTACGCTCCTAAGAATCTGGTGACACCAACTTGACTGATTGAATGTCAGTGTCTCTTTGAAAAGGATGTCGCAGCCTCTGTGTCCTGCAAGTTAAAAAGGCCTGGGTGCTCTTCATGCAGCTCTGACAAAGTCGGTTCCTCTCATAAGACATCCATTTCTCCATCCTGACAGAGCACCCATCCCATCGTGAGTTATTCTGCTGACTACTCAGTCATGCAAACGCATATGCAGACATGTGATATGCTGAGATAAATAGCTCCTCTTCCCAGACAGATGATACTGTATGGTTCACTGTGAGGATGGCTCCTCGCACACCCTGGAGTGTGTAACCCAGTCCCTTTGGGTACTGACTGTATGCTGCATTGCTTATACTACTGAACCCCCCACCCTCCCCCAAAGACTTTTTTTTTATCCCATCCCAACTGTACAAAAGTCTACTTTACTTCCACAGGCATTCCCACCATTAAGCCCTGGACACTCAAACCCCGCCCCCCTTTCCCCCACCCCAGCTTCCCCTCCCCTCCTGGAGAGACCATTTAACCAGCAGACGCCCTTTATGTTCACATTAGTCACTGCTGGTTTACTCTGTCAAACCCGCCGCCCAGTAGACATGCAAAAGGATTGACCAAGTAGCTTTCTAACGCCAACACCCACGAAGGCACAAAGAGAACCTGGGGGAAGATGAGCACCCGCACCTTTATGATAGGAGGGAGGCGACCCGGTTATGTCTTCCCGCCGCGACCCAGCCCCACCCGGATCGGCCGCACACGAGGCCCCGGCCGAGGGAGGGGAGGGGTGTGTGGAGTGGGGCTAAGGGCCGGCTGAAATGCGAGAGTGCAGATAACGTTCACGCCCAGCAAGTCCAAAGTGTGTCACTCGAGCAGGGCACGGTACACTGCTGAACGAGACGCTCGGCAAATGTTTGCCATTACAACGCATTGTGATTTCCCTAATGAGTATATGTGTGTACAATATCACTCTACTTTGTGATGTCGAACGTCATTATGCCAATGACCTGAGGCATCTCATCACTGTTCGACTGTTTTGTGGGCCATTTACACTTATAGACGATACTGCGCAGGTACAAAGTAATGCATCTGAAAGAAAATATTCATTGTATTGCCTTCATAAAGTGAAAGCATGATTTATGCTTATATTCTAATGAGGACATAGAATGTCTGTGGTTGTAAGAGAGCAAAAGAGAGAGACGATAATCACCAGGCAACAGATATGCGTTTTATGCTCTAAAGCGTAACTAGCTTGGAACTAGCTTGGTCAGTCCACAAAAGAAAGAAAGCAGAAAAAAAACAAAAAAAAACC
The DNA here is from genome assembly GCA_020368025.1 of Brachyhypopomus occidentalis. Taxonomy (NCBI): domain Eukaryota; kingdom Metazoa; phylum Chordata; class Actinopteri; order Gymnotiformes; family Hypopomidae; genus Brachyhypopomus; species Brachyhypopomus occidentalis. The sequence continues at coordinate 9,379,770 of JAGXOD010000021.1, read as the reverse complement.
CAGACCAAGTAGCCTGTAGCTCTGAGTCTACACGAACAGTGTCTAGAGTGCCTTTTTCCCGCGTACACAAGAGAGAACCTGTCCTGTTACTGGATGCTTGCCAAGTTAACATGCCGAGACCAGCTCTGATCTGCTTTACGCTTCAGCATTAACAGTACCCCCACCAGCACTGCCAGCTATTGATAGCATATCATTGTATAATTATGGGGAAAGCCAGACATAGTCACCAGGACGAAGCTTACACGTGTTGGTTTATGCTGCTAAAACATGTGGAACTGTGTCGTCTGATTTGACACTGATATTTCAACACTACCGAGTAAGGGCTGTGTGGCCTCTTAGTCAACTAGCAATGATGTTCATGAGGCTAATTGTAATTCAAACAAGCATATTGTAGGATTTATGCCATTGCATTGCGTCCATATGGCCGTGTGTGTGTGTGTGTGTGTGTAACAGGAAGAGAACATGTCTGAGTGTGGCAGTGCTCAGACTGATGGAGTGTGTGAGCAGCGCTGTCCCCCCCTTGTGGCTCACCACGCTGCCTCTGTGTGCTCCCATCTCAACCATGACCTCTCTGCACACGACATGCCTTTACACTAGCGAGAGGCAGCACAACACCCCCCCCCCTCCAGATTAAAAGATCCAGAAGATCAGTGCCTCTCTGATTCTTTATCTAGAGGAAGGTATTTTAAGTCTTGTTGTTATTAACACTGTGCCCAGTCAGTGTTTGTGTTGGAGGGTAATTATGGAGTCCTGTATGAGTCAGGGAGTGTGTGCCTATTTCATGGCACCTCCTTTTGGACTGAACCGTACAGCGTAGCCCCAGCTGCCCAATTTACACAACAATCTTTTCATTATTACCACGTGGATGTGCAAAACATTCGGTGAATTACAGCAAATGTGGATGTGGATGATAAAGCTGTAAAAAAAAAAAATGTACACACACACACACATGACACCAGACCACCTCTAAAGTCAGGACCACCTAAATGTTTTCCATTGCAGACTCACAGAACTTCTGGAGCTGTAATGCTTTAATTGCTATGGGACTGCAGGGCTAATAAGCGTTCTAAATCGGGCCCTCTTTTATTTGTTTGCTTTTTGACTCGCGGCTAGAGAGAAAATGCAGCCGCTCTAATTGGAACGCTGTCATTAAGAGATATTCGGTATTAAAGTTTCTTCCTCCAGTAATAGTTTTGTGGATTTCTTTATTACCTACTTGTGTTCCCCTTGTCAAAGCGACTTCAAGGAGGAAGTTATTTAAGTCCAATATAAATGTGTCATAAAATGAAATAGTCATTCACTAGTGCCCGGACTCTGAGAGATGTGGTGTTGAAACGGGGCCCTCTGTATTCTTCTGACATCACTGGTACCTACTGGCGTGGCTGGCATTTAATCGAGCTTTGAGAGAATGAGTGGCTTTCGTAAATGGGGGCCAGATGCGATTCTTTTATCACAATCAATTTTACACAATTTTATCACACCAGTGCATCTCTCATGTTTGCTTAGTCCATGTTCATATTGGGCAAATCGATGAACTCTCGTCATTCAGAATTTTGTGTTTGACAATCGGAAGTGCAAAAAGCAGCAGTGAAAAAGACAAAAAGTAAAAGCACTGTCCAACTTCTCCTAACTATTGTGCACCACCTTAATTGAATTTGCAGTAATTAGCATGGAAAGGAAATGCGAAGTGTTAGCGATATCGCTCGGGTAAAGGTGTTGCAGGTAAAGTTTTGTCTATGACACTAGAGAGGTCCAGATCATCTCACCTGTTACAGAATGCACTGACACCACCACTCAATTAACACCTCCCATCTATACATGTGGCATCAGGGGACTGCAGGAATGCACAACAAGACCTCAATCAACACAATGTCACCCACATGTGAGAATGAAATACTTTTGTCTCTTCAAAAAGGCTTTTTAACACTTTCATTTTAATTGGAAAAGACTATTTAAATGTGGTTGGCACAGTCTATTATGTGGTACAGTGTAATTTAATTAATTCACATAGATTAAAAAATAGTGCGTTATAATTAGTTATCATAATACATAGAATATAATTTCCATATTCATATAATTTCCATATTCTTAAGCAGAGTATGGTGAGCATCATCATTGCTCCCTTATAATTCACTCCCTTTTAATTCACTCCATTCTAACATTTTAATGGGTCTTATTAATTTGCTCTTAGGGACATGGATGGATCAGTAGAAGCTCTGACACTTGCTGTTTGTGGACGTCTCCTTTTAACTTATTACCTATCTAAGACTCCTTCTGAGATTTACCTGCACAGACCACAGACACACCCCCCTCCCCTCCACTCAGAAGCTGTTGTTTTCATCTCAGGTTTGGTTCCTCCGTCTGAACCTGCTCCTGTTGATGAGCTAGAGCGGGGAAGCACGGGCAGCGAATAAAAGGCAAGGCTGACAATGATTGATGTGTGAGCTCTCTCCCTGATTCGCTGATTAAACCCATCAATCTATATGCAGAGGAGTTGTCCGATGCAAATGGATCCAATCTGCCGAAACAGAGTGGTATTGTCTGCGCTTTATGGAGAGTGCCAAAGTTAGAGGCGGGAGGACTGGCAGCTCTGGTTCGTGTTTGGGAGCAGTGCTGTGTGGGTCCACTATCAAAAGCTGTCCAGCATTAATGTACAAACTATTACACATGATGGCATCCAAGCTGTGTGAGATCATTCGTTGTTTGTGGTTTTGCATCAGCCAAATGCATCATGGGTGCAAGTGAGTGATAAAGGTGCAGAGGCAGCTAAACCAGAGGTCTCCAGCCACATGACCTTTATGGGATGACCTTTATGATCACTGTGAAGTCAAGAAGAAATAAGTGCATTAGTGGATGTAGAAAAAACGTGGACTTTAACATGTCGCACATATCTTTGGTCCTGGTTAAGTTAACAAATTTAGAATGAGAGAAGAGAAGAGAGAAGTCAATGTTGTGTTGTCAATGTGGTACTGCGGTGTGTAAAATAAATACAAAATGAAATGACTTCTCAGTGACTTTTCTAGGGTAAGACGCTGAGGTGACATTCTCCCTTTCAGGCTGCACCCAAAAGTGACACCAGCCAGTTATAATGTGTTGAGAGGATACTGACGAGTCTCCATTTTAGATGCCATTTTTTGTGCCGCTCACATCATCAAGATAATTAAAGTGTAAACAGTTTGATGACACAACTGTATATTGATTATACATCAAAATTGATATTGATGACAATCTCTCATTGACATATAGAAACATGAAGCAGCTTTATTCTTTGTGTTATGTTTTTTTTTTATCAGATATACATGTAGGACAGATTTGGGACACCGTTATTTGGGAAGAAACGCTCACCAACAGGCAGCTTGTCATACTGAATGTTGTCACTTAACCCTTTCCTCTCCTGAATCGACATGCCACCGCAATGCCACTACCCTTCCACCGGCCTGCCTGTGGTCCTGCGAGTCACTGCTGAGACTGTGTACGTGGTTAAAAAAAACAAAAAAAAAACAAAAAAAAACAAAAAAAAACAAAACTGAAGGGCCACTCGCATCTCAGCCCGTAATCCACAGCCCCACCCGCACCCCGGGCCGCCCCGCGGGGGAGACAACAAAGCACTGAGTTAGAAAGAGAAAAGCAAACCCAAAAAGAACGGAGGGAGGTGTGGTGGCGGTGGTGGTGGCGGTGGTGGGCGGGAGAGGGGGGAGGTGCGGGGAGGCGGGCAGGAGTGATGCCAGGGGGACCACGGGCTGCTCTCCCCATCTCCCATAATCACCAGGGCGATGCTCGGATGCCTCCCCTATTTGCATAATGCCATCCTGACACTTTTACTTCCGCCATCCATCACCAGCGGCGTGAGTCCTGCGCCCGGCGTCGTGCCTCCGTCTCCCCTCTGATTGCGTCCTGTGTTTATCTGCCCAAGCACAAAAGATTGATTCCCCGCTGTCTCACTGCCTTATGTTCGCCAGATAGGGATTTTCACAGAATGATGAAGCACCCAGTCAGCTAATGATAAACAGAAAACACATATTCAAAAGGACGGTCCCTCTTTTTTAGAGGTGTCTGTCCCTTTTTTTTTATTCCTTTCTTTCATTCTTTCCTTTCTGTCTTTCTTTCTTTCTCTCTCTCCTCTCCCTCTGTCTCGTTCTCTCTTCCTCTTTTTTTTTCATGTGGGGTGTGTGAGAAAATGGATGTCAGGTTAAGGAACTGAACATTCTCTGCTGGGACTTCAATTTGAAACGCAATTGTTTTCCTGTCAGCTCTCCGCTGCTTTTCTCTTGATTTGCTCTGGGGTGAAAAATGAAGAAATGGGAAGGGAAGAGGATAGCAATTAAAATAAAAAATGGCGTTTTGATGGCCGCTCGTGTCTCGCCATGTACTCCTGTGCTGTGGATTTGACAGCTTTGTTTTTGAGACCCTTTTTTCGACAGAGAGATAAGAGTGCCTGCACGCCAACTCTGACAAGCATTTAAGGAACAAGAACAGGAACAAAGTCGGAGTTACGAGCAGCGCACTATGGCCACTATACCAGCATTCGCACGCGTCTTCTGAGCTCCTCTGAAGCCCAAACAGTACAGTTGTGGCCACTGTGATCAAATTGAGACCCCTTTGTCTCGCTCTCCGGGAGAAAAGTTTCGCTCTAATGATGACAAAATAGCATTAGTGGCTGTCACTTCTAAGAGAAGAGAGATTATTTTATTTATTGAAATGAGATTGAAATGATAAATCTAGCTCCTCCTGATAAAACAGTTGGCCTCATAAGCCTTGGTGTGGGGCTGGGGATTTGAGAAGATGAAGGGAGAGAAGAAGAAATTCATAATGCATAATAAAACAAAAGGTGTCGTGGGAAACATCACTGATATTAAAACCAGTGGCAGACAGATCTATATGAGAAATGCAGATTTTAAAATGTAAATAACCACAGCCGGTGAGGGCTTTTGATTCAAAGATAGGGTGACAGCACAATAGAGGAGAAGAAGAAACACTTAGCCAATGACAGATTTTTCTTCATTCCATCAGGAAAGGAGTGTGCATTAAGATCGCCTTTCAGCACACAAACACGCACGACAAACCGCCAGCACACGCCTGTAAATACTGACTCAAAGAGCACTGCGCACAACAGCTTACAGCAGCGTAACCTGCAGTTCAAAGGCTTATCCACAGAACCCAGGCGACGCATTTGCCATTTTAAAATAACAAAATACTTGAAATCATCCCCCGGGTTAAGTATGAGAGTACAGGATCCCGCAAGATACACCAACCTTTTCGACTAACCCGGCGGTGCGAGGGGGGTGCGGGCACGTGCTGCCGTGCACACTCATGCAGGGTCGCCGTGGATGGAGGAGGCGAGCGATATGCAGGTGTCTGGACAGAGCAGAACTGATACTCTGCAGGTGTGGGGATTAAAGGGGGCGAATATGCTAATATTTTTCACGTCTCTGTATATTGTATACCAAAACTTTCAGTTCTGACGTCTACAGGTGCTTTGATTTTTGTCTTAGGTCTAAACGACTGAAAACAGATATGGCCGCACACTCAAGCAACATCTACACTCCTCTTTCATCCTCCTATCCTAAACTTTTTTTTTTCTTTTGCAAACCGTTCTCCCGCTGACAGACGAAACAGAACAGTGGATGTTTGTCTAGACAGAATGCATCCATCACATTTAACTCAGGGGTCACTGCCATCTCACGAGTGGCTTTCAAACACGGGAGAAAAAGCACACACAAGGGTTAGCTGAAACACTTCGTTTGAAGGAGAGGGCGAACACGTATAATCTCAATGCCATCCCCTCGCCTGCAAGAGCTTTGCCGTTCTTGTTATCCAACAAAAACCTGCAGAGGAGTTGCTTTTTCAAAGAGCTCGTCTAATCCCCCCCCCCCCCCCAAGGTCCCTGCGGTTCATGTGGTCCTCACACTTCCACGGTCTGCCCGGTGCACTTTTTCTTATGTGGCGCATTAAAAGTGAGTGAGGGTAATAAAGAAAGGAAGACAAAGAAACACGCGGGGTGGTGTTAAGGGCGCCATGTGCAACTGCTTCGGTACAATATGATGTGGGGAAGGAGGAACCTCACAGAGAAAGAGGACATTATTATTTCAAGGTCTATTCACTTCAGTCAGTTGATGCTCATGCTGGCCCTTAAAGACACAGCGCGTGGTATTAGCGGCCGTAAAGTAGCAGCCCTGCTACTTCATCTGCTGTAAAGCCCATAGAATGGGTGTCAGCCTTGAGTAAAATGTAAAGGACAGTGGGGCCCATGTTGGGGCCATACGTAGCCGGGCCTGTCCAGCACACACCACAGCTGCCTTCAGGGGGACGTAGAGCCGGGAGCCCTCTGTTCTCCTGCCAGGACCCTTTTCAACTTTGTGGCCGGGGCTGAGCTTCCCCACTTTGGTCTGTGGGGTCTCCGACTGCCTAAGCAATGCCAGGCATTGATTGCCGAGATTCCAGCCTCTCAGCGGCGTGAGTGATGTCACACAGCGTCAGATGAAAGCACTGCATACTGATTTCTAGATAATACCGGTTCCTTCAAAAAAAAAAAAAAAAATTTTATATTTATGTTGCTGATGATGTGCACTGGAACACAAAGGCAAGAATGCGGGTCATACTGCATTCTCCAGAAGTCAGGCTAAGAAAATGTCCTCCCTCCCTCAGTCCTTTCCGTCCTTCGTCCCCGCTCACTCGCTTGCTCGCGTCCTTCGCTGCTGGACTCGCGCGTCGTTTACATGAAGCAAAATTAGGCCCGTCTGTCAAGCAGTCCCGCCGGCTGGCCAGCGACGCCGGCGAGCTGACGGAGATTACCCACGAGCAGCCTCTCACTCCAGGGTGTCACTCTTCCTGCGCTCAGACCCGCCGGTCGTGTCCAGACAGGGCGCCGTGTCTGCTGAACGGTGGGTCTGCGCCCTCAGCGGCCATCGGAGACACTGCCCATTATGTCTACTGACTTACTTTTTTTTTTTTTTCTTATTCTTGGAGGATTAGCTTTTGTTGGTATTGTGTTTCTGCATGGCGGGGGGAGGGAGACGAGTGGAGAGCAAACTCATGAAGTTCTCAAGGCGTTTGACATTGCACTGATCATGTATGGGAGACACAAGTGTGGCTGTATAGAGATGACCCTCCTTCTGAGGGGGCAGTTGCTGGAATATTGGAATGTTAAAACCATAAAATATGAACATTGTTATTATTATTTTTTGTTATTTGTTATTGTTATCAGTATAATATATAACTATATATAATATAGTTTTTATATGTAAAATCATTAGGTTTATAAGAGTAATGCTTTCTTGTATAAAGCTTTTCCATTAAGGCGTTACACCATACAAAGCAATTAAATGGAGCTGCATGCCCTGTATACTCAATAAAACTGCGGTCTGCAATATTGTGCCAAAATGGTGGGGGGGAAGTAAGTAGCTAAGGAACTAAACATTTTTTTTCTTCTGGATTCTGTGTATATGAAGCTTTGGCTACGAATAATGATATTTTGAAATAAAATCTTACTGCTCTTCATAGTGGGGGAAGGGTTTCATTAAAATCTTTCATACATGCAAATCTTCCCCACAAAAAGGCATAGATATTTCACTCTATTTTTTGCCAACATTTGTGCGAGAAAATCCATAGAAAATCCATCAAATCCTTTCAAAATCCAATAATATTTGCATAGAGCTTAAAACATGCAAAGTCACTGAATATGCATTAAAGTGAAAGCCCTACTTATGCATTAAAATGGATTTTGAAATGCTCGACTCCTACAGGTAAAACTAGGATGAGTCTACTGGTTAAGCGATGGTTGCCGAAGTCCGCTGGGTGGATTTCCACTGTGTCCTCCCCAACAACAGAATATGCATATTACCCTCAACATCATCCATTTGGTTCTACGAGATGTTCGATGCCATCACCCCAAAGATGAACAAAAACAGGACAGGAGTTGGAGACATATCAACCCCACCTTCAGTTCCACGTGTAGTCAGGACCGGAGCGGCGCCTTTGTCTCTAAACAGAAATCAAGGCCGTGCGATTGAAGGCTGAGCTTTTTGCTCTGTGCCAACCCAGTAATGACAAACACGCATTGGCAACACATTAAGAATTCAACAGGCAATCTATTCGGCAATTAATGATGTAGGAAATCGGGCCTCCTGGTGAAGAAGCCACGAGCAGGAGGATGCAAACAGGGCTCAATGCCGTGTTGCCTTCGCCGTGCCCTTGGGCCCTGGGCACAGTAGTTTTCCCCGGTCCGCCTGTTTGTTCTCGGGGAGACGCACAGCCGGCATTGTGCGCGTTCTCTCCTCAGACACTTCAAGGACGGCCTTTAATGCAGCGTGGCTTCGCCTTCGCAGGGCCGTTCCCCGCCTTCATCGGCATCGAGTTGATTCCGACAGGCTTGCCAGGTTAGTCACACGCGCGATTCCACCTATATGTTATAGACGGTCGTATTTTATGGGATAGCAGCTTAGGCAGTCCTGACTGACTTTACAGCATGAAAACAGTCAACTTTCAACAGTCTGTAGGTGTGTGACACAGGAGCTCCAGAAACCTCGCCGGCACCTCCCCCATCCCCTGCCCCAGAGACACAGCAGCCTCCCCCGAAGGGCCTGCGGAGCTCGCAGGAAGCTGAAGGTCCCTGCGGCCCCGCGCACCGCCCTGCCCCTCTGCTCCACGCCCCATGCATTCCGAGCATGTTCAGCATGAGCTCACCCTTTTCTGCTCCACTGAAGGATGAACAGCGGCCCTGTACCTTTAAGTAGGGGGGAATCTGTCTTCTGGACAGTTTGCTGCACTCTGACGAGGGATTAGCTGCAGATTTGACAGTTTAGTAGTCTGAAGAAAAACAGCAAAGAAACATCACCTGTGCAGGTATTTGGCTAAAGGCCCTAAAGCAGACAGAGGAAACTAACCTTGAAGGGTGGCTAGGATGAACTTTTGCTTTCTAAAAGAATTCACAGTCCAGGAAAAGACAAATGAGTGACAATTAGTGCCCTGGAACAATCCAGCAATTATGAAAGCCATTCATGTGCGGGAGAGGGTTTAAAGCATGCCAATGAATCACGTGGTTCAGCTTCGTCAGTTAAACTTCGCCCCAATGAGTCACCGAAAACTTTTAATTAATGGAGTGTGTATTGTTTTTAACGTATGATCAAAATTAATCAGCCCTCAATTTAAGATATTAAAATCAAATTAATCATGTGAAAAGGCAAATGATGCTTGACACAGCTCCAGCTGTGCTGAGGCATTGTTCCCCCCCGCGCACCTCTCCTCAGGGGGACATTAGCAAACTGCACTCGTGTCGACTCTGTTAGCATCACGGCAGCTTACACAACCCAGCCTTCGTTTATTAAGTTCCGCGGGCTTGTTCGGTTTAATAAGCAACTGAAAGGTGGCACATTTATGTTGCATGAAGGCTATTAGGTACCACTGCTGTCTGTTAGCATCAATTTCTATAGGTTGCGGTGTTTATTTGGTATCGAGTTGCTCTGTTAGCTTCAGCTGAGCGAGATTTCCTGTGCTTGGACAGGACGGCCTGCAACCAACTGTATATTGTCTGAAATACAAAACACTTTTTCTTGTGGTGTGATACACCGGTAACACTGGCTCTATATTTGAACTCCTGCTCGTGAAATAATAACCTCGTTAATATTTGTGCAAAAAAGTCATGACTTGAAGGCTACTTTAGGGAGGGCTTTCATGGAGGAAAGAGGAACGCTCAGCGCTGACCCACAGCGCTGAGTGGAGAAGATAAGTATCGTTGGATTAGCAGATTAGGCGTGATGAATGGGCTGCTTGATAATCTAAACTGGGGCCTGCAGGGATGATCAGATAAGGCTCGCACTAGGAGTGCTCGCCACCCCACACCCTGCCTGTTACAGTGCAGCCATACTCCCGCCTGCGCGTGATGCACCGCAACACACAGTTAGTTTGACATGTACGGAAATATGGGGCTGAGTTGAAATGAGAAGAGCGTAAGCTTTGAACCAAGGTTGTTAGCAGGATGTTATCAGTTTAGCAGTGCTACTTACATGTAGAGCACACACCCCCCCCCCCTAACACCCACTTCCTTTTGGGAAGTGGGTTAACTGATTACACATCATATCCTCCCTGTGATCCGCCAAGAGTTTACATCATCCTGACCATTGAACTTTAAATGCTAGTTTTATCAAATTAAATTACAACGCTGGCCAATCAAAAAAATACAGGAGAACACCAGCTAATTCCGCATTCTGTATTCCAGCCTGCCAAGAGTGGCCACTGCTTTATGGTAGGCTTAATGATAAAGGGGAACCTTCCATTGATCCGGGGTGACTGAAAGCTTCCTGTTTTGAAATGGAAATTTGCTTAGGTGCAACGGAGGTGCACAGATGAAGGGCCGACGCTCTCGCGGGACAGCGCTCGCGATCGCGGTGTGAACCAAGGCACGTCGGGGTGGCTTGATGAATCCGTGGGGAGGCTGCACCTCAGCATCCAGCTCTCCTTAGATCATCATCCTCCCGTCCCTATTCTGTCAGCGCCATTGATGAGGCTGTCAGGGGCGCCGCGCGTTTGAGGCGGGCGGCTGCGTCGCCTTCCTTTGCATATGCACAACAAGGGAGGGGTGGGGGAGGGGATCAGAGGCAGGAGGGGGTGGAGAGGGGTGGGGGGGACGAGGCGAGGCAGGTGCTGCGAGGGAGACACCGTGGGGAATCGAATCTGAGGCCGAGGAGGCGCAGCACGTCCCCCCACAGGAGGCGAAGGAGCGGCGCGAGAGGCGCGAGAGGCGTCTCTCTCCTGCCTCGCGCCAGCCGCCTGGAGGCCCTCGCGGGCGACGCGCAACGACACCGCTGCATTCCTGTAATGCTGTAAGTTTAGCTCGAGTTCAGCACGGCAGCAGGGATTGTGCGTGTGTGTGTGTATACCTGGTGGGGCGGTGGAGGTTGGGGGGGGGGGGGGGGTGAATGAAATGAAATCCTCCAAACAACAGGAGACGAGACACTGGCATCACATAAAGAGACGGAAGGGAAGTGCCGCAGTCTCCTTGTCCCGCGCGAGAAAGGCACAGCGCTGGGGTCTGACGGCCTGACACCATGCCGAAAAAAAGTCCGTAATCGTCCTCACAGCCGGCAGCTGACGCACTGCCGCTTCAGAGCCAAGAGGCCTGTGGGTCAAGGCCCCGCGTTAACGACTCCAAACCCACAGAGCACAGGGACGTGTTCAGGCTGGGGGGGCGGCCTGTCGCCTCTGCACAGCCCAGCACACAGACTCACATCTTAACGGAACAAGAGTCCCCTAATTAGACACCGACATCTCACAAGGGCCCGTCATTAATATTCATCACTTTCTTTGGGCTGCACATGGAGACTGTATGGGACAGACCCACCCAAACCAAAACCATGGGGGAGGGGGGGGGGGGGTTGGAATAGGGAAAAGTAAAGATGATGTGGGGGGGGGGGGTTGGGGGGGGGGGGGCATTTTTAAGACCCCTGAGAGCAGAAGTGGAGGACGAGGTCTTTCCTCCACAGGGATTATTTTGAGAATGTGTTGCAAGAACAAGGAGACAGGAGAGGGAAGCTGTGCCCGGCCTGCACGCAGGTACTACAGGCATGACTATCGCCTTGCTTGTAAACACTGCATGCATAATGTGCTGGGGTTCACAGACAAAGGAAGGGCAGAGGGAAGAGATGGGGCTCTCACCCCATTGTTGTTTACTTACCTCTGTGCTCTGTAGAAAAAGGCAGGTGAGACAGTTCACAGATGCCCCCACTGGCAAGGCAAATATATGGCAAAGAATGATATGGAAGCAACCATATAGCTCGTTATCATGCATCTGCTTATAATTCACACCTTATAAAAAAAACGCAGATGGGAACATACAACCATGTCCTAGCCCGGAGTCCAAAAATGACTTGTCCAAAAATTAAAGAAAGTAAAGAAAGAAAGAAGCGTGTTCATTGTTATGGAGGGCTGCAATCTCAGGCAAACAAATACTTCAGTGGCATTAGCATGAGAGGCGTCGAGTGTGAAGTGTTTGTGAATTCCAGTGGACGGCAGGAGTATGAACAGGAGGGGAGGCCATTTTCGCAGCAGGCCTTGAGCCCCAGAGAATGTTCTGGAAGGGGGGGGGGGGGGGGGTCTGCTACCGCCTGAGCGCTGCTGGTGTGAGGAGCAGGCCCAGCCGGTGGGTGTTGTCCCAGAAGAGAGAGTACACCTGGAGGGCCTGCCCGCGGCTGGGGAGGGAGGGTGGCTGTTGAAGGGCTCGACCAGCCTGTCTGGCCCTCTGGGAGGTCTGGGTGCCAACGGCTGTTATTACGCTTAGGACGAGTCTTTGTGGACAGATTTATCGACTTCGGCGAGGATCTCTCTCCCCGGTGCCAAGTTAAGCCCGGCATAATTAGCGAACCACAGAGGAATGTGTTTGATGTTGGCAATTACAATAGCCTCTCAGAAAGATGCCTAGACATGCTCCGGTACTGTCCATGCATGCACACAGAGCGTGACCTCAAGCTGTTTCACAAACACAGAACACTCACATGCACACACACACACACACACACACGCAAACTCATACGCAAATGCATGCGCGCACACACGCCCCCCGCACCCACTAACACACACAAACAGGCATGCAGAAAGGACAATTACTCCCATTAAAGGGGCCCAGATGCTTCCTTGATTAAATTTGACCACACAAACACAAATGAAAGCAAATGGCTACGCGAGAAGGCTTCCCTGAGCATATGTTCAGTGGGTTGCTCCGAGCACAGCGCACACACGCACACACACACATGTGGGGGTTGGGGGGGTGAGAATTGGATTCAACGTTGAAACCATACTGGGCACAGAATTTATACCACCCGTGTCCTGTTCAGAAACAACAGGGAATTGATGAAACCAGTATCTGTAATCTGAGCCTGTGTGTACACGTCTGAGGAGTGCACATGTATGTGTGTACACGTATGTGGCTGTGTGCATTTGTGCACATGTTTCTGCCTGTGTGTGAGCGAGAGACGTGTGCCAGCACTCTAAACTCTTGCCTGCCTATAGCTCTGCCACACCCCGCTCTGCTGAGAGCAGCATGACTGACAGCTCCCTGAACGGCAGCCATCTCCCTCCACTGTGTCACAACACGACCTTGCTGAGGGAGGAGACGGGGCTGGCTTCTACCTCAAACTGCAGCCCAGACCAGACTTCTCCTGACCCTGTGGACCTGTGTGTGTACAGACACGTTGGAACATAATCAGAGCCAAAGTACACGAGTGTAACGCGGTATTCCTTTAACACATGAGATAAGATGAAAGAAGATGAAAATAAAATCTCTCATTTCACACAGACAGTGTTTCCTCTAATTATTCTGAAGATACACATATCATAAATATGGAGCCGGGTGTCATCTGCTGTGAGTGTTTTGACCTCTTTCACACTTGTCTTTTGATAACCTCACTGGAATGAGGAACTTCCTGTCCCCTGCAGTACACCAGGTTCTTTCTGTCAGCTTTGCCTGACACCAGACCCTGGAGCTTGTCAGTCCGGCCTCAGTCTAAAGAAGAAAAAGGTAACAAAGTTATTCTGAGCCTTCCACTAAGCCCAAGGCTTTGGGTTGGGCCTTCTGTCCCTCTGGCACTGTTGTCATTCAGACAAAAGCGTTTTAATTTTTTCACCCTATTATCACCCCTACATCAACGATGGATGGTTTTCACTCGCTGCCTTCATGCATCTGCCAATTTATTGGAAACTACTACGTTACTAGTTTATGCTGAGTTGCTGGTGGACTAATAAGCGATCAGTAGGTGTAGGTTCAAGGTGGGTGTAGTCAATGAACTGAACGGTGAGTTTAGGTTCATGGTACTTAATAAAGTGGCTGGTGGACATAGGTCTCGCCTATCACACAACTGCTACCAGCCTGGCAGAGTAAGGGTTAAATTGGTTCTTCCATAGTACGCATGTGTACACATCTTGTCATGACATCATTGAACAAAGTATTGTAGGTCAGCTTAATGAACATCTAGGCGCTACGTCCTCTGTAAGCAGTGTTAGATATGTCCCCAGTGTTAGATATGTCCCCTGTGTTAGATATGTCCCCTGTGTTAGATATGTCCCCAGTATATGTCCCACAGTCCCAGTGAGAATATGGCCAAGTGTTTCAGAATAAGGTCTCCTGAATATCTGCCTAAATGAAAACATGCAGGACCATTTTTTCCTCCACAAACATGATAACATTGTTCTAACTCCCAATATTTCACACAGACTTATGTGGTCTATAAGGCAGAGGGGTAGGAAATGTGTGCTGGTGTGTTGATCCCTGTATCTCAATGAGTCCATATTCCCCTGTGATCATAAGTACCTATCATTTCTGTTCAACTGTGGAGGAAAGAACATAGGCACATCAGAAGCATGTATTTATTTGTGACAATGACATCTGTTACAGTATATATTTGAGTATATCACATACACAATGTCTAATCCCTGATTTTAGCCTAAAATTACTACATGTTGGCTATAATGACTATTATATCAAATAAAATTTATCCAGATGTGAAAACATGTATCTTTTTTGAATTAGCTAGAGATTAGAAAGATTTCTTTAGCACAGAATTACACAATGTCTAATCCACAAAATTACTACATGTTGGCTATAATGACTATTATATCAAATAAAATTTATCCACAAAAAACATGAATTAGTGGCTATGGGCAAAATGGTGGCTAAAATGAGCCAGTAGCTCAACTTTATGACTTTAACCGTGTGTAGTGTATAGTTCTCTGTTGCTCTGCAGCTGATGTTTTTAGAAAAGCCATCATGCCAGGAAAATACAAGAGGGAAAAAACTGATTGGGGCTCAACATTTCATCTTTCTCTGTTGTTTCGACGGTTGCTGTGTTGAATGGTCCGAACAAACCTGCCTTAGTTTGATTGTTCATGTAGAGCATTAATAAGATTTTTGTATTAAAGTTTAATAATGGTTCTGTTTGAAGTTAAAAGAGAAATGAGGAGGAAATTACATTTATTGCCAAATGCATGAAATATTTATACTATACTATATGAATGAAGATCAGCAGCAGTATGTGATCATATATGAACGTTCAGTCACATTTTTGTTGAAATTGTTTCACTACTTCAAAAATTAAAGCATTCTGAATCTTACACTTTATCAGCTTGGTTCATATTCTTAAAATTTCCATTTAAGCAAATAATAAGAAAGTGTGGCCGACTGGAGTGCATAGTTAAATATCTGATGAAAGAAATAATTTTTTGTAATTGAAATGGTCAGTTGGTCAGCTTACCTCTATATGGCCTAACTTGCAATCAATCTGGCAGTCAATCCACAGGACTTTCTTGAAAAGGTCACATTTTCTCTTCATTGCCTTTTTATTATATCAAACAGGAAACATCTGTAAATAAGATTATATGTATTAGTGTTACTTCTGTTTAATTTTTTCTTGCCTAGAAGGCAAATTAAACAAAAATCGCCCCATTTCACCCAAGCTAAAGAATGCTGAGTCTTATGAACAGCAAGCAGGGCAGCCAAACACTACACAAGCTGTACCACCTATGTCCAAGAAGTCTTTCATTCCACTAAGTGCTAATCCATGAATGACAATGGTATTAATGTCTCAGCCGTTCTCTTCTGGATACCTCAGAGGAACGCCAGAGACACTCATTCAAATATCAGCACATGCCCACGCCTCATTGCTGCGTTAACCAGCAGCGAAAACAGCTCTGAAGTCAGCGAGCTTCAGAGACATGCCCGCATTTAACTTTAGAGAGGCAGAATGAGGCTTTATTCCAATTCTCTCCGGTACAGCTGCAGACCGTTTGAGGCCATAAGCTCCAAATAAGTCTTCTTCGCTGGCATCAAGGCCTTATTAATTACCTGGGCCGAGCAGAGGCTCGAACGTGCCAGGGGGGTTCGGCAGCTAATGCGTCCCATTCGACCGCGGCTGCTCGGGCTAATGCCTCCCTGGAGGGGAGTCTCCCTAATTAATCCACCATTTCCGCTGTAGCGGCACCCTCCCCTCCGAGACCTGGAGCGAGTGTGGATGGGGTATGGGTGAGTGATTTAAATTACTCGCAAACACCGCACAAATAAGGAAGCGGGAGGGGCGGGGCTAGGCGAGGCTACTAGCGCGAGATGTATGCGTTTCACCGTTTTGTGGGTTGTGTCTACAGAAGCGGGAGAGAGACGCAAGGAGGTCCGACATTCTCTCCAAGAATTCTGTCCCAGTATGTTTCTTGTGCTGTTATCCTTGTCATTAGTTTTACACTTCAGACCAATGGAGAACAGAGCAACACAAATAATGACTCACTGGCTCCACTGCACAGAGGTACACAAAAAAAGGGGGTGTGTGTGGTGGGGGGGGGGGGGACAGGGCATCACATGACTCTCAATGTGTCTTTTGTTCCACTGGAGCCCTTTGGCTGGCGTTCTGCATGCGTCAGGCGAGAGGACTCCTGAAACCCTGCCCTCCTGCACGCTGTCTTGCGCCCTTCATTATATTGTCATTTTGAGTTATCAGCTACGGTGGCCAGGAGATTATGAGCGACGTGCTGGTGAAGTGCACGCAGACCGCCCTGGCTCCCAGCATGCCCTGGCACGCGGGCCACGAGGCGGCTGCCAGCCTCTTCATGCGGGGGTCCGCCTGTCTGGCCAAGGCCTCCAGCTCTCGCTGCTGGCGGAGGGGAATGCCCTGATCTCTGGGTAGAACCGGAGACGAGCGAGCAGACGCGAGTACACAGACGTAGACGGGCACTCGCGGCTGCATGCCGGTGCGGGGCAGGACGTGGGGCACCGGTGCACCTGGTCCCACTTAATTTAATGGCTTTAATGTTGGCATTTGCCAGTGTACAGTGCAGGCTGTGTGTAATTGGACGCTGACACAGTTTTTGTTATTCTGGCTTTGTACTCCTGCACACTGGATTTAATACAAAGCAGTGGGGTTGAAGACAAAATGCAAAATAGCAGCTTTAATTCAAGAGTACTGACATATAGCATATATTAGACTAATTATGTAGGACATGCAGCCTTTTTAATGAATAAAATGTTTGTGTGTTTATTTATTTGTTTAAACACAAAGGGACCACACATTATCCGAACGTCTGGCCATTCTCCAGGAAGACAAGCCTCCAGGAAACGCCTGTGCTGCACTCCATGAAGGAGTCTTACGAAGGCTTCTAGAGCTGCTAGAGCTGATGACACCACTGCTGAAGTTGCTCTGCATATTCATTTAGGTGAATCATCAACACTGGACACAGGAGTCTTCTGAACATATTCAATTAGGTGAATCAATAATCATCATCACTGGACACAGGAGTCTTCTGAACATATTCAATTAGGTGAATCAATAATCATCATCACTGGATACACGAGTCTTCTGAACTGCAGTCCTGCCGTATATCATAGTTTTTTTTTTGGTCTAGTTTCTGTAGGCCTAATCATCTGGCTAGTGTAGTGTAATGACAAATAACCAAATATTACATGTTTTGTGAGGCTGCCTCCCTCAGAAGTGTTGGACCAACTACATCTAACATTGGCAAGCATGGATTGCTTTCTCTGATGTTCATTATAGTAGCATTCTGTTGCCTGTTGGACAGAGAAGAAGGCTTTCTAAGTGGAGAAATAAATACAGGCCAGGACACAGAAGAAAAGAGGTGGGGTACTGTATAAGAGAGGCGGGGCACTGAGGGAGGGAGGAGGGGCTCTAAAGAAAAGAGGTGGGCACTTAGGGGCGAGAGGCTGGACACTGAGGGAGAGTTCTAGGTCAGCAAAGGAATATGTACACTTTGAGAACCTAATACTGATACAGTACATGTTCATACAAATTTGATTTTGATGTAATTCAGCAATTTCCCTTTTTTCTTAATTACTTTCACCCAGCCTAGCATGTAAGGCTCTGTAACTGTTAAGTGTTTAACTATATCTGTCTCTGTTATAGTAGGTGTATTTTCATTTGTATCTTATTTAAAACAGATGTAAACATTTTAAAGAGATACTCCCTTATTAATCTGTTAACTATCACTAAAACGTAAGCTTAAAAATAAGTGACTCTTGTGTGTGGTGATGCATATCTTCTACTTTTATGCTTAACGCTTTGAAAATACTTTGAAGCTGTTTGAAAACAACGTTGATACTTCTGAAATTGTATGTAAAATATGATGCCGCTTAGCATGTATACATATATACTGGATGAAAAACCTTATGATTTCAATTAATGGATGTGACTTTTATTGCATTTGATCACTTAAATCGACATATAAATATATTATGTACTCATTTTTTATTGAGATACTATTTTGATAGAATCTTTTTTTTTAAGTCAATAGATTCAGTAACTCTCAGTATCAGTAACTCGGTAGAACATACTGAGGGAATAATTATAGATAATTTTATATTTGATTCAATATCAGTAATAAATGAATATGTGTATGCTGCTTATTTTCTTTAATATAAAGTCTAATAAGTCTAATAAGATTTTCTTTCATTTCATTAGGACATAGCAGAATAGTTCAAATAAACAAACCTTACTTCACACCTAATCTGACATCTGGCTCTTAGCAAAGCAATAAAAACCAGTTCTTTTGTAACAAGACTCCTGCATACATCATTTGAAGTAATTCTCATAGGTGCCACTTTTGCCTATATGTTTATGTATACCGTATAATGCTGATAAACCAAATTTTTGATAGATGATGGATATATTTAATTTATTTATATAGACCCCAGATTGTTTGAATAGACAGTCAAAGTAGGTAAGATGATTTGGTCCAGAATGTTGTTTTGTGTGGCCCTCGCGTAGCATTACTGACCATATGGGATTTCTAGTGAAAACAGCTTGCACACTAACTATTTATTTTTCCTCATATATTTTGGTTCAGCCACTGGCCATCAGGCCTTACAATCAAGTTGATGTGCTCGAGGTTTTTCTTATCAAATCCCCTCCAGTGGCCTGTTGCACGTGCTCACCAGACCAGAGACGACCTTCTACGAAATTGGATTAGTCTGTAAAATCACAGATATGCATCTGAGCACAGATCCCCAGTCTGGATAAAGGATGGGGGTTATATTCATAGTCATCTGTGTGTGTGTGTGTGTGTGTGTGTGTGGTCCTAGGACCTCAGTCCAGTCCTGCAGTGTGAAGTCCAAAGGTACAAGATAATTGTGGCACAGTACTGTTTGCTTATCCTGTTCACTGGTCCGCTCTAATTGGTCATCATTAAACCCCAAATTAGCCTATCAGTGTAAGGCATAAGGGGGCACCAGACCGTGAGGGTGAACAATATGCTTTGCTGTGTTTTCATTACACAACTTTGTGAGTATGAAAAATATTGTTGTAGCCAAGAACGTTTAGTCATGCAACCAAGGTAATGCTAATAATAAAACGGACACGAAAAAGAAGAAAATTTGACTTGCTAGGTAAAAAAGAATAATACAAATTTATCAACTTTATCAGATTTAATTAAACTTATATTGTTCTGCCTAGAACGTTTTACACATAACCTGAGAGATAATTCTACAAAACTAGCCAATGTTTTAAAATGTTAATCAACTAAGTAAACAAATATGTGTTTATGTCAATAAACAGGGCACAAAAATGGGTTGGTAAAAACCAAAACAAAACACCCATTACTTCCAGCACTTATTGTCATCTTTGCAGCTGTTTGTTTATTTTAATCTCTGTTTGAGAAGGCCTTGCGAATTGTTAATTATAATTCACAGAAAACTTTCTGAATGGCCAGTATGGAAATTTGATGGATCAGAAAACATTTAGCTTACAGTGGAACACAAACTGTTTGATAACCAAATGGAAAGCACTCCATTCCTCACAGCAAGCAATTTTTTGCCCTCCCCCTTTTTGCTAAAAGAAGAGAAGTTGGGATTCCCTGCGCAACACACGATAGCAATTTAGAGCGTGTCTTGGTCGACATCCAGCCACCGACTCTGAGCCTCCGTAGCGCTGGGGCAAACCCAACAGGACGCAGCTCGGTCCCACTTCTCCGGCTCTCAGGCGCTGACCCTACTCTCGCGGTCTTTGGAGGGTGATTGAAAGGCACCACACAGGAGAGCATCAGCGCCTCGCGTCTATTGAAGTAATAAGCTGACCCGGAGAGCCGTCTGCCTTTGAGCCGCGGCCAAGCCATCTGAATCCACTCTAGCCAAACGAGGGCTTAGCTTTCAAAGGCGCTGCGCTCGGGGCCGACCCGCGCGACTCCTCCCCACCGAGGGCCGAGGGACGAGACCAGCCGCCTCCAAACCCAGCCGAGACGGGACCAATCGCTGCAGCGGGCAGACGCTAGTTTACTTGTGATTACTTCAGCATGTTTCGATTTATGAGAGTTTGCTCTGTTGTAACTACAGCCATTAAAAGAGAACTGGTAGGGTGTGTTAGCATCTTTCGGCATGAGATATGTATACCTGACGTGGAGTAATGCAGTTCACTGAAGAGCCATTGATAATGGAACTTAGGGGTTTTATTATCATCATTTTGCTAAATCCTTTATTAAAAGTAATTTGAGTAGAGCATTGGTGGAACTACCAAGGCATATATTCAGGTAGTTTCTTTCCAGATAACTTTGCTTGCTCGTTTCATATCAATTCCACATGAATTTTAGTTTCATAAAACTTTCCTCAAAATTTCTGCACCCTCCTTAGACAAACAAGAGCAGTAGCAGAAATATATGCAAAAAAAAAAAAAACCCAAAAAAACACTTTTTGTTGTATGGTTTTGTGGTAGTAAGAAGCAGTCAAAAGAATTCTCACTGTAGAGTCACTCAAGTCCAATCTTATTCTCAGGCTCCTCACACGTCAACACCCTCTTCCAGACATCTGACACGTATTAGTGTGGGGGGGACTAAGTTAAGCGTTTGTTTTTCGCTCCATATTTTCGACATCATTCTCACCCCTCGTTAAGGGTGGTCATGTTAATCCTCGACACTCGTTCCACATGTGCTTTTTTTCAAACCACAACTTATCGTGGCACATATGAATTATGGTTCTTGAATCAATGGGAATATAACGGACAGCAAGAGAGAAAGGGGGAAAAGAGAAGGACCATAATGAGATATATATATATATATATATATATAGATATAGAGAGAGAGAGAGAGAGAGGGAGAGAATGAGAAAGAGAGAGAGAGGGAGAGAATGAGAAAGAGAGAGATAGATGGAGAAGGGGGTGGGGGGGGGATGCCTCCATGCAATCTGCCTGCCCGGAGCTTCTCAGATGTGGTCTGGCACATAGTTCACAAGGCTCAACTGGATCCACATATTGCACTCATATATCTGCAGAGGAGAGGGGACAGGGAGAAGAAAGTGCAAAAGCTGACTTTTTGTGTTTACGTACGTCGAGGACTGCCAAACGACTCAGGCCGCATAAGTGATTCCATTTTGTCATATTGCTGATCTAGTCATATCTGGAGTGAGTGATGGGGTGTGACAAATTAAACAAATTCTCAAATGGATACTTACTCAAATGGCTTCTCAAATGTGTGAGACTGTTGCAGTAGTTTTCTGCCTGTAGTGTTCAAACACTGAGGAAAATTTGAGAAAGATTATTTTAATGGTGGTGGGTGTCAGGACGGATTGATTTAGAAGAATTTTGACAGTGAGAATAAGTGAAAAAGTAGGAGTTAAAGAACTGTGAAGTCTCAGACACGGTGTTCATATTTTACTTTATGCATTTAATTTTCTTTGTAAAGTGCATTGTTTTCTTCAGACTTTATTACATACTTTTGTCAGATTTTTTATATTCTGGATATTTTTGTTCATTGCACTAATTGTCTTTTTTTGGGCATCAGGTATACACACTTCCGCCTCTGGTTCTTTCTTTCTTACGTATCTCTCGCTTTACTTATTTCTGCCTGTTTTTTTTTTTTTGCTGCCTACACAACACTTGCCGTACACGAGCTTTCTGGAAATATAATTTCTTTCTTTCGTTTCTTTTTTACCTTTGGCTGTTCTCTTTCTTTGTGTGTGTGTGTGTCTGTGGCAGGTGTCACACCCCCGCTCTGGCCTCGTGGTGGGGAGTGTATGCGGCTGGGGAGATAAAGTGAGCTCCCTTCCTGCATGAGGTTAAACCTGCGTCGTCTCTCGGTTCACTGCAGCACTGCTCAAACCGCAGCCAGTCGCTGCCGCCTAGCCTAACCCCCCCACCCCCCACACACCCTCCGCCAGCTGACGCGAGACCAGCGCCTCCTGATTAAACCCTACCATCTGACATTTCGGCGGAAACCGCAGGACAGATCTCAGATCATTGTTAAAGGGTAGCTTCTACCTGCTCCCCCTGAGCCCGCCAGAGATAGGCGTGTGGTTAGACGCCCAGGTGCTCCTCACTGCGAACTGCTTTGAGAACTTCCGCGCACCTCTGGTCTCATGCGTAATCTGATTACATACCCTTACGAGGAGTGAGGTGTTACCGTTGAGGAGATGGTTTCAGATTGTGACTCCCACTCCTGCTGTCTCCCACCTCCTGAGGTGACCTCAGTGAGCAGCCCTTTGGTTTTTATCATCGTGTCGGTCGATCTCTGACTATAGCCAGAGGCAAGACTCCATGAAGAGTTCTGACTTGGATAATGCATTAATTACTTCTTGTTGCTTTGAAGTGTTTGTTGTTTTAGAGGCCTGATTTATAAAAGCATGTAGGCCCAATGCATGCAAAACTGTTTTGCTGTAACCAAAACAGCAAAAGCACGCATATGTTTGATCTATTTCATGCTCTTCAATCTTTGATCACGTCATTAAAATTGCATGTGCAAAAAATGTTTACCAAAGTTGAACATTTACTGATAGTTTGGTAAATACAGCTCTAGAAGAAATTGTTCAGAGTATAGATGCACAGCAAAATGAAGATTAGCATCTTTAACACTAATTAGGTTAATTAGGAGGGGTAAACACAACCGTTAATGCTCAAGGCCTGTGATTGGTCTCCTTTAGATATTAGTTACACATTGTTGCTGCAGGTACTGAAAGAGTTCATTTTTCACTGATATTGAATTAGTATGTAATTATGGATTAGTGTGTAGCATAACTGCGTCATACCTAAAACACACAATACATCCGTGCACTAGCATAAAAATAATGCCTTAAAACAGATAAACGACATGCCTGACCATCCAAGTATAAACACATCTTAAACTTTTCACATCTGACACGATTCGCCACACACGTACAGACAAAAGCTCTCCGTGGCCATGACTTGCTGAGGGGAGGGGTGAGATGAGATGGGGGTGGGGGGTGCCATCTTCAGCCTTCTACAGACTTCTGTCAGCCAGTGAAAAATAGCTTCCCCTTTGGACGGGACTTCATAGGCCGCAATCAAGCCGTAGCAAGACGCCACAATCGTAGCAAATCAAGTCAGCATCTATTAATAATATTTCAGCGGCTCCTTCGTGTGGGTGGATGCCCCCCCCCCCCCTCCCTTCTCAGGCAGCGTGTGATGGAGCGTTGCCTTTATCTCAGC
Organism: Brachyhypopomus occidentalis; assembly: GCA_020368025.1. NCBI lineage: Eukaryota > Metazoa > Chordata > Actinopteri > Gymnotiformes > Hypopomidae > Brachyhypopomus > Brachyhypopomus occidentalis. Next base: position 9,356,365 of record JAGXOD010000021.1, on the reverse strand, counting down.
CCTGGCACGCTTCTGTCACCGTGATAAACAATTCCGACTCCAATCTGAATAAAGATCTTCCCAGTAGACCTCTGGGTGACTGTGGCCCCTCCACCGCTAACAACCCCCCCCCCCCCCCCCCCGATTTCCAACGCAATGAAATGGGATTCAGAAGGGTGCTCGTTCTCCTGGTCCATGCTTTTGTTCTGAGGCTATGTAAATTGGCTGAAGATGTGGCCCCAGAACAAAGCCAGAGCAGTGGGACGATCAGAGCCAAAGGCCTGAGGGAGAATATTGAGCACTAAGAAAGGGCAAAGCTAATCTGACCAGAGCCGGACTCCGGCGTGACTGCACTCGAACAGCAATCCCGATAAGCCAGTCCACTTAGTGGGAGAAAATTACACACGCTAAGCCCGTAAGCCGGTTTAATGGTTTTGAATGTGTAGAGGACTCTTAAAATATAATGAGTGAAAAACTATTTTTGTTTGCTGCCTCAAAAAAAAACTGCTATTACTATATCATAAATTGAACTTTTATTAGATTTCTTTTCATCAGAATTGTACTGCCGTGTTAGTCTTCTGCTGTGCCTCCATCATGGACCAGTGAGGACTGGTGTATGAGGCTTCTGCATGGCTTCAAGACACAAGCCTTAAATCACTGTTGTATTGGAAGAATCTGTTAATTAATTCACATATTACAAACCTATTTATATCCTCCAAAACTACATGCAACTGTCCAACCACTTTTTCCAGTGATGTGGTCAGCTGTATTCCCAGAGGACTGACACGTGTGTGTATGTGTGTGTGTGTGTGTGTGTGTGTGTGACACATGGCTCAGCTGTATTTCGATCTCCGGTCTCAGTGTTCATCCTTAAACAGTGCTTTCACTCATACACCAGGGAAAGCGACAGTATTTTACCCATGCAGCATTTGGGAGGCCCTAAGTTTGAACCGTGAATACATTCTGAAATGCTATACCTGCTGTTCCCCTGATTTGATTACATCATTTCAGTGTGGAGAGCCTCTGGCCTCATCATATTGCATATACAGTAGAGCAGCGCTGGCTCCCGAGGTTTCTTCCCCCTTCCCTCTCCACGCGGAAGCTTCTTTTTTTACAGTAAAACTTTCAACTGATGATTCACCTTCTCTGTGGTGGCGGCTGGTGCTGTGCTGATGATTAAAAGGCGTTGTGAGATTGATTAGCGGTAAACAAAGTGAACAGAGTCGCGTGGGTGGGGATGGGGGTGTGGAGGGGATGTTCAGAGTGTCAGTGAGACCTGGGGGAGAGAGAGAGAGAGAGTGAGAGGAAGACAGAGAGACCGGCAAGGAGTAAGAAGGAGAGAGAGAGACAGGGAGAGAGAGTGAGACACAGAGAAAGGAAGACGAAGGGAGGGAAGAAGGAGTGCCCTCTGGATGTCAACCTCTCTCTTCAGAGCAGCAGGCGTGGGAAATATGGCGGGCCCTTTCCGTGCCATCGGCCCCTCGTGCTGGGAGGCAGCCGGCTGTGCGAGGAAGACACACGAGGGCGGCGTGGGGGAGGCGCACCGCTGTGACAGGCCCAGTGGAGTGAAAAATGTGGCGCACACGACCGAACCCCGCAGACACGCCAGCGTCTACTGCCTCACCCAACCTCAGCGCTGACAACTGGCACATTGATCTCTCTCTCTTTCTCACCCTTCTCTCTCTCTCTCTCTCTCTCTCTCTATCTGTCTCTCTCTCTCTCCCTCTCTACCAGCCGTGCACGGAGAGACGCACACGCCCATGTTTTCACTGTTAGTCAAATCAGAAAAACTACACAAGAGTGTGAGAAAGCCACTATAGATGTGATTTCCATTTTGCTTTGTAGGGGTAATGATCATAAAGAACGCACGCTTTATCATAACCGACTGGCTCCCCTCGCCATGTCCTATAGGCAATTCTGTTCAACACGCAGAACTCCACGGACGGAATGCTGAAATTGCCCCATGCATATTAAAAACACTTGTCACCGGGACGTCACAAAAGCGTGGCAGGCACAAGAGGTACAGCTGTCCCTCTGAGGCCACTTTCTCCTCTCAAAAGCATCAAATTTGTTTCAGGGAAATAGCCCTGTGAGACGAAGCGGTCCGGCACCGTGCCGCAACGCATTTTGCATATAGAAAAAATGGGGCTCATGTAAATGGCGTGTGTTACAAAGACAAATTGGTAAATCAGGTTTGAAATGAAAATGACACTTCAGTGGGAGGAGAACACGGAGGTGTGTGCCATGGGAATTAGGACTCCTAAAATGCATCACCTCCGTGGCGTTGAGCCGGAACGTCAGAGCCGATGGGTCCAGAAATAAGACCATCGTTGAATCAGATACGCTATGTATTTCCACAGGCGTCTCCTGCCTTTCAAAGCTGATTAGAATATTTGTAGAGAAAATATTTCATCCAGAACGCTCTCTTTTAAAGCTGATTATAATAATTATTGGTAATGTGTCTATCTTTCGAATTGGGCTGATTTCATATTTCGATTAATTTGTTGCCATGTGTTTTTTAAGTTAATATTAATTGTAATAAACAACCCATGTGTTATGTCATACATTCTAATCATATATGTGTCATAGGATAAGGAGCACGTGACCTAATGTAAAAGCACATTGACAAAGTTGATCTCTATCACGATGATGCCGGTTCTCTGCAGCGTGAACCTGGTTTCTCTTGCTGCCTTCATGCTATATAATACCAGCTGCCACCCAAGGACCAACTGCCCCTGTCCATATTAAAGTGTTTGTGTGGAACCTGGCCACTCCTAGGAAGTGAGTGCTCACCTTTGACCTGCTAATCTGCATCCATTCTGCCACCACAGCCTAAGGGCTGATGAATGACCTTAATATAATTGGACAATTCAGCACACATGCATAAAAGGACCTTAAATATTGATGTGGCAGATTACCCTAGTGGTGCATATTCCAACGTTTAATATTTTAAGTACCTGACAGTGCATGGCTGATAAATCAAGGGAGGGGGAGATGTCCACGTCTGCTACGGGCGTGGCAGTGAGGGGAAGCCCCCGCATAAAAGCACTTTGATCTAAAACAAGAAATGGGTGCTCCTTGCTTCAACCGAAGCAAGTATATAAACAAATAAATACATTCCCCTCTGGCTCTAACAACAGGCATTCTGTTACATGGATTTGGTATTACTGCTGGCCATATGGAATTAAATGAAAGCAATTGATTTTAACAAGAGTACCAAAGTAGCTATGCTGCAGATTCATCAAACAAACTTCATATTCTCCAAAAGAAGACATTGTTCAGAACTCATTGGCTATAGTCAACTCCTCAGTATTACAGCTAAAATTGGAGTGTTTGTCTATTAAATTCTATGGCATTGTGCATACTTTACACTGAATAAATGTGTGGGATTTTCACTTAGATTAAGATTTTAGGCATGATGATCAGCCGATTCCATTTGCACTAAACAAGAATTAATAAGACGATAAGACGATAAAACATTTACAAAAAGTAACAAAAAGTATTTTTTCAGTTTTAAAAAACAAATAATGCACTTTTTCAATTTCAGTATTAGGAACTGAAAACATTGACACTGGCTTCAAAACGTTGTTTTCGCAGTAATATACATTCTGAGCAAAATTCTGAGCATGTTGGAATTTCCAAGAATGAGTGAATTAATTACTTTAAATGTTTTCTGATCTTTAATTTTCAAGCTACGATAATAGATAAACACAATCTGCTTAAATTGGTAATGCACAAACAACTGTGCTTCTTCTTGCAAACACTGAACATCGCTCTGTCACGTCTGGCTCCGCCTCCCTCCTGTCTGTCAAGTCTTTTGTTTCTTATTCCATGTGCTTCTGTTTACTTCCTGGTCTTCCCCACCTAGTGTTCTGTAACCCCACCCCTTCTGATTGTTCTCCATTGTTCCTTGTTTAGTGTCTAGTTAGTGTCTGGTATTTAAGTCCTCCGTTTCCCATGTTTGTTTGCTGGTCTTTGTTAAATGTACAGCTGCTTAGTTTAGTGTTTTTCTCTTGTTCTGTAGACCTTGTGTTCATCATTATGTGAATCATGTCAATTATGTAACTCTCTCTGGACAACATGGCTTTTTGACCCATAAATGTTTCACGGATTATGACTCTGGTTCTGTCCCCTATTACATCTCGTTCTTCTCAGCGTTTGTGTCGGCCTCCTTATCGCTCTGCAAACGTGGCATTACACGCACGTATTCACAGTCAAGACTAGAAAAGGGTTAACGACTTCTCCAGAAGAGAAACAGAGTCAGTTGTTCTCATCAATGAAATGAGATTGCAGGTGTTGGTAGGTGTAGCCCTGCCTGATAACAAGCCATTCATGTGGTTCTCTAAAAAGACAAAGCTGTAAAAGGCTATGAAGACATTTCTAAAGGCCTGGATGTTGTTCAATCCACCATGAGATGAATGCTACAAAGATGGTTGCTACTCTCCCTAGAAATCGATGTACCCTAGCAAAGAATGTGACAGGAGGTGAAGAAGAAACCTGTGCTAACAGCAAAGGATCTGTAGACGTCTCACTTTCACTGTTTAGAAGAAACGAGAGAACCACACACACGCCCAACACATTACTGCATGTCTGAAGCTTGATACAGATCACCTGGATGTTCTATAGTGCTTTTGGGTCAGTGTTATATGGATGGAGGAGTCAAAAAACTCTGTTTTGTCTGTTTTGTTTGGGGAAAAGTACATCACACCAGTAGCAAACCCCTCATTCCAACCATGTACCATGGAACAGGGAGCACCATTATTTGGGGATTTGGCATCCTAAGGTTGTGGCAACCCCGTGGAGGGGTGGAGCATTCAGTTCAGGGTTGTGAAATTTCAGGATAATGTCGGAGAAGCAGCATATCATCAAACCACTTTAATAAAAGTTGGGGAAATGAACCAATAAATAGAAGAGCAAAGTCAACAGCTCAACCCATCTGAGATGCTGCAGCATGACCTGAGGGGAGGAGTTCATGAAAGGAATCCCAGCTATACTGGTGAACTGCACAATTTGTGAAAGGAAAAATAACTACTCCATAACTACTCCATAACTACTCCATAACTACTCCATAACTTAAACTGTTATCAGTTTAAGCTGATTTATATCTCTGTTATTGTGACTTAGTAGAAGAATAACCCATTTCTTTATTCATGTTATCTAATCTCATTAATTCATTAATGACGAAAGTCCAAAGAGTTCACAAATTTTATCTTGCTATTGCTAAAGAAGTAATTTGTTTCTTTCTGAGAGAAAAGCATTTAGCTTTTTCCTGGCCTGTCTGTGAGAAGTGCCCTGTTACTACGTGTTCTTACAAATGCCTCATAAAGATAACACGAATGACAATTATTCAAATTCATTCAGATCTGGGCACTCAAAGCAATCAGTTAAAAATCAATTTCATCCCCATACGGGGCAGCAATTGAATGCCCCGGGAGCAGGCAATTATTAAACACACACAGACCAAATCCATAATTAGCAAAATTGTAATAAAGCTTATGCACTTGGAGCAGGAGATGTTAACAGCTCAGCATGGGGAGGAGCGGAGGGGAGCTAGCGCCAGACCCTGGCCTGCTGCTGACACCCTCGTGGGCATAAGTCTCAGGGCCAGCACTCCCTCCCCTCCCCCAAGGGCTTATCCACCACACCGGTGACACTCGGAAGAGATGACCCTGAGAATCTCATTATGCATACACCCAAAGAGGCCTCTAGGATTTGCATACAGAAGACAGACCAAATAAGGTCATAAATCAGTATCCCATATTCAAATGGATTTGAGGTTGAGAGATGTTGGGTAAGGGGGGGGGACCCCTGGTATGTACTGTGAAGTCATATATCCCACATGGGGTGTGCGTGAGAGAGGTATTCAGTCTCATTAACCAATCCAGCCCTTTTGACCAGTGCGAGTCTGTAGTTCCGCCTCATTGCATTGCCCAGGGACAGACCTCCACCTCAATATATCAATATTCAAACGCACAGACAGAGCGTAACGTCGTGAACTCATTGCCACCTCTGTCTTCTCTCGCATTTGTGACACCGGAAGATCACGTGTTGTCGTATTGCGGGGGAAGGGCACACAAGTCTTCTCAATCATTTGAAATGTTTTATTCTTGTTTTTAGACTCTCAAACATGGTAAGTGGAATGCGTTGTGTCCTAATGCTGACATACTTTAATGCTGAAAACCAAGTAAAGTCATTCAACGATGCTAAAAGTAAAATTGCACTTACATTAAAATCCTTCTCTTGATGTCAGGGGATGTCAAGAGAGAAGCGAAGTATAGCTTACACTTGTCCCTTAAATCCGAGGATCCAGGAGTGCATGTCTAATGACAAAACCACAAATGAAAGTGAATGTTCAAACATACGTTTTCTTTATGAGAAAACTGACTCAGGTGACAGCTGAGATAACAGTGAGGCTGTTTACAGTTCACACACTGTCGGCCTCTACTTAGATCAGGATTTTTAAAGGAAAACAAATCATTAATACGACTGCCCTCGTGTCTCTAGCTCCAGGTTTCCACGTGCAAGGGGAAAATCTCGTTTTTAGTTACATGCAAATAGCTATCCATCAATCAATTTGCCAGCCACAAAACTACCATCAGAAGGCCATGGGCTGTGAAGTATGCAGTCCTCCATCAACAAAGCAAGCTCCAAAGCAATGCTCTCAGGCATAATTAATACAGAGGATCCCTCTATTACTTGGTTTGTTTAACTCATCTCAAAACTGAGGGCAAGATGCCCTTATTTGAATCACTGCACAAAAATTCGCTTGTTCAACATCACTGAACTTCGGCTCATCACAGAGGTGGAGGGGGAGGAGGGGATGGGTCTGTCTTTTTTATTATCAACCTTGTGCCAGCTGACAACGTCGTTATTTCTGACCTGGACGTATCGCCACGCAAATGCATTTACTAATAATGAAGGGCAGAGGGTGAGATCATGGATTCTGCACAAAAGCAAATAAACATAGCCATGAGCTAGATAGTGAGGAGCAAATGTGAGTAACGTCTTAGTTCAGTCGCTCCATATGAATTCTGCACTCTACTTTAAAGACCAGAATGAGTCACAAAAAGAATGTACTGACAGCATTAAATTGCCAGAAAAAAATGTCATTACTTCATGTGCGCTTTAAATTGAAAAAGTCATAAACCACAATTGAACACCTTTTATAGACCTTTTTGTGAGTGTAAACATTAGAGAAATGAATACGAACCATTCCAACAAAACACTAAAACCAAAAGATTAAACGTAGCACTGGGATTTTACTGGAGGTTCCCCAATTATATCTCTGTAAACATAATCACTGTTGCAAAAAGGTTTTTGGAGAGGGAAAGTCCTAAAGTTTGTTCAAAACCTTGAATCGTAGTTTCTTGGAGAGAACTAAATGGAAATGAGTCAAAGCAAACAAAACATGATTAAAGTTTCCTATGGTGTAAAGTCAATTGTGGAAAAATTCTCCAAAAAAATACCAGAAAGTTTTCAGCCTCTTGATCTAATAACTAGTGATGGAGAGAGACTCAAACAAAAGATCAGTCAAATGTTCATTTGAATATTTGAATATTCATTAAAAGCCAGCTTGATCCTTTTCCCGTAGTCATTGTTAAAAACATACTTTTTTCAGGCTGCGACAGGGCATCGTCATTTAAATCTGAGAGAGATTTTGTGTATGCGGAGTGGCAACCGCTGAACCTTTGTATGTTTGCTTATTTTATTGAAGATCCATCGGTTCACACGAACACCACCACATAATTTCATGTGATGACAATTCAGCACAGCAACAAAGAGTGCAAAAATGAGCCGTTTGGCACAAACTGGTTATAATATCTGCTGCCCTCTCAAATACAGAGGACAGTTTTATTATTTTTCTCATTAAAGAGCAGAGATGAACAGAGATGAGGGGTGGCGTGCAGGTCCGTGCGACAGCCAGCTCAGTGCTTTCACAGTTTATTTGGGAGGGTTTTTAGGAAGTCAGGGGCAGTCATCCAAACCAGCGTGCAAATTAACAAATGGTCCTTGGCTAAAACAATTAGGCTCGTTAAGTGGTGGAGTTGTTGACAAGAGCCTGCACGTGTATTAAAATCAATCAGCGCCCAGAAGAGTGGATGAAACACTCTTGGGTCCTCTACCTAACTGTGCACACACGTTAAGCTTGTAACTGACTGGTCTGGGGACAGTTTCATCACTTCGGCTACGTGTCCAAAGTGCGCATGCTAAATCTCATTATTAATAGTTAAACAGTCTCAGAATATGTAGAAATCAGTCGAGCCTTGTTTGCAGCAGTGGTAACCGCTGTTAATCCCCAAATCCCTTTGAAATATGATCCCTAAAAGAGATCCCAGGTGATTCTGGAACCTCTTGCAGCTTCAGAGGTAGTTCTAGATTTAGTAGAACAGTGCAGCTTGCTTTGAGTGGTAAGGAGGGTGTATCATTCTCTTGTAATGGATTCTTAATTATTTCTCTATTGCTACTCCTGCATTTCAGTGGTGGCAGAAATTAAATCACATGTATTATTAATCAGTGCATTATCTTTCCGCACATCCATAAACAATACTGCAGGGGTGTTTCATCAATTATTCTGCTTATGAGAGTCCCAGTGCACAAATCTCTCCTCTCAGACACTCAGTGATGGCATCCACACAGTCCAGATACAGAGGAACACTCAAAATGCTCTTCGCTGAAAGCAGAGATGACCGATGCAGACTCAGTACAGTTCCAATGCACATTCTTATGTGCGCTTTGCAATGTCCCTTTGTCTATTTACAAAGATTTGTAACCATATCAGATATGGTATCCATCGGTGTGCTTAAAAACTGCTTAGTGATATCAGAGATATGAAGAAGAACATTTGACATGGAAGAAAACTTCTAACCACACCTTCAGTACTATGTTAGGGTTACTGGTATTACAGTCATTGCATTATAATGGACTGTACTAAACTTTCACCTCACAGACAAGAAAGGAGAGTTCCATTCTCCTATCAAAGAGGAAACACTATCTCCAAGGCCTAGGCACTCATAAACAAAATGATTTATCTTGAGTTTCAGTATCAAAAATCTAGTATTTAATTATTCCAGAGGGCTGCAGATTCATCTTGCACTGAGTTATGGAGTGGCTTCTTTATGATTGAAGTTGATGGAATATCAGGAGAAGAACGTCACCATAAATCCTCAATAACGCAAACGTTTGAGGAATCTCTCAAGATAAAAATGCAAATGTGATTAAGAAGCGGTTACCTTGTGCTGATATAGCAGCTCATATTCAAAACGCCGCTACCTCACGGCATGCAGGAGCTGTGGAATAAATATAGCATCGGACGCTCCTTAGCGAACGCCTTCACGCCTCGCGCAAGACAGGGCCTTAGAAAAATAAAGGGGTTTCCCATTTTTAATCTTATACCACTGCTTCGTCTAACGAGAGGGCATAAACTTTTAGGGAGGGGTGGTGCAAAGAGAGTGGAGGGTTGGAGATGCAAATGGGAGGTGGTTGAAAATGGCATCTGTACAATGTGGAGGCTTGTTAGCAGTCAGAGCCCAACACTGAGGACAATCAAGGCACCTCGTCACTTGCCTTTTATCTCCTGTCACTCGCCAGATGAAAAATCACTATGAATTCGCAACATCCAGCTGCATTAACATAACAAAGCCCTGGAGGGGAGAGAGAGAGGGGGGGGAAAGGCCTGTCTTCATCGAGTCTCCCCAACGTCCCACCGACACGCTGGAAACTCACTCGGCTCTGCCTCCTTCTCTCTGCTCCCTTCCCTTCTCTTGCTCTCCTTCTCTAACACACACTGAGACACACACACACACACACACACGCATACAGTAAGAGCAGCTGTCTGCCAGACACCTCGAGATCTCCCATCGAACATCTTTTCACTGCTATGCTGTCAGCACAATAGATTAGAAGCATTACAGCCCGTTGTTCTTGAACAGCGAGAGAAAGAGGGGGTAAGATGGGGGGAAAAGAAGAAAATCCCTTTCCATTTTCTTCTCTCTCTCTCTCTCTCATCCCCTTCTCTCTCTCTCTCGGTCTCTCTCTCTTTTCTCATCCTTTTCTCTTTCTCTCATCCCCCCTCTCTCTCTCTCTCTTTTTCTCATCCTCCCCTCCCCTCTCTCTCTCTCTCCTCACAGGTCTCATCTCCCGGAAAGAAACAGGATGAGAAGACATTATGCATATGAAAATGTCTTGTGATTTATGTATGCATGCCATGCAGATTCCATTACAGGACAGCAGGTTTGAGCGAGATTTCTTTCATCTTCCTCTTCGGCCACCCTGATCAAACCCTGTTCGTGCTGCAGCTCACAGTAGCGTGGGGGTGGGGGTGGGGGGTCAGGTTGGGGGCGGGGGTTGTTGGGGGTACAAAAAAGGGGATTATTTACTACCTCCACACGAGGAAGGGGAAGTACACCACTTTAAAAGGGAATGCATTTGTGATGTTGGCCCATGATGTGCTTTTTACCACAGCTTGGATGCGCACACGAATAGATGGGGAACCACAAAGAACACAATCTAAACAAACTGGGCAACATGTAGTTTAAACATTTATGCTAGTATTCATATTGAAGCCTGTCTGTGCAGAGCGTGATTCCAGTGTACCAAAGGTTATAGCGAAGGCTGCAATATAAAATAAATATTATTTTCAATTTATCATTACATTTTATTAGTCTATTTTGCCTAACAGTGGGTGGGATACAGATTCGGGTAAGTTTTTTTTTTATTTAAAGGATATAATAGTACTGGAGGAACACATTTCATATACAGTTTGAAAAAACACATTTTTACACTATTATGGTTATGGAAATGGCAAAATATTGAACTTTGTTACCTTTACACTGGGTATGCGTTACAAATGAAATCAACATTTTTGTAAAAGTTTAATTTTTAAACACAGTCGTAGTTTGGAAAAAAAATTATACTTTTTGTATTTAGGGAGAAACTTTACATGTACCATGTTATTCATAACATAGTAAAAACTAGAATATTGTCATTGTTTTGTTTTTTCTTTGTTTGTTTAGGTATATTATGATATAATATTGTTATTGTCCAGATATTGGTAAATATTGTGATTTAAATTTCAGTTCATACCACACCTTCCAACTCCACAAGCACACACTTCAACATCCACTAGATATCACTGATCACTGCCAACCCGATTAAGGTCACAGTTACAGAAAACCAAGTGCATGATAACCATCTCTCTCTCTCTCTCTCTCTCACACACACACACACACACACACACACACACACAACCAAGGCTGGTATTGTGGACACAATGTCTGCAGCAGGTCTATATAAACACACAGACTATAAATAGGTCCAGGTACATTATTACTATTATTATTTATTTGTTTATCCATTTGTTTATTAATTATATTATTGTTGGTGGTGGTGTTGGTGTTGGTGGTGTTGGTGGAGCTGCTGGTGGTGGTGGTGGTGCCACTTGGCAGGCAGCCTCTTGCAGGTTGAGTAAAATCAAGTTTAATAACTGCGAGTACAGTACAAAATCTACACAGGTACATCAGTAAAGCAGGCAGATAAACCAGACAAGGGCAAAAATCATCGGCAACCAGGACAACTAGGCAGTGAGTCCACACCAGAATGTTAAACAAAACAGGGCGTAGAAACGAAAACCAGTGGCTTAGAAACGAAAACCAGTGGCTTAGAAACGATAGATAACGCTGATTTCAAAAGACTTCCCAAGGAACACGAAAAACTCATAAATACAAAAGGAAATCACAAAGGCAATGGACAACAGGTGAACTCAACAGACAGAGGAACGAACAGGAGGATTATGGGGAATGAAGTCCATGAGTGTTGCACTGGGAGGCGCAGACATGACGATGACAATAGTGATAATGATGATAATACCAGAAGCAATTTTCAGAATCACTGTGAATAGATATTTTATAGCACGTTAAACACGTTACGTCAGCAGGCCAGATCAGGACGAGCACAAGCACCTTTGCGTTGACGTGACTCCGCATACAGGTTCCGGTGTACTGTTTGGTTTGCTAATCCCATGCAGATGAGAGAACAGTGGCTCGAAGAAGGAAAAGCCACCAGGTCTCTCTAGCCTCTCCTCTCCTCCTCCCATCTCCCTTCTCCAGCCTCCAGTGATTGAGGTCAGACAGCCGTTTTCCTCCTCTGGCCGGCTAATGTGATTGCATGGGAGCAATCCCCCTAAACTACATCCAGCACTGATCTGCATAGTAATTGGCTGTGCTCTCCTTGGTAGTAACCTTGGTGAGGTGCTCCGTCACTTTCCCCTATGGTGCCAATCACACCAAGATGCCCCTGTCTCTAGGTCAACTTCCTTGACTTCTGCTTCTTGATGGACATCATCCCACACACTTGTAATGTGCTCAGAGAAATGCAGTTTGGTTTAGAGAAACTCTAGTTTCTGCATTACATTGAAAGAAGAGTCACTCACAGGGGTGGATTCCTGATTGACCCCTAAACTTTAACCCCGAAGTATGCACATCTATATCACCGCTCACGAATGACCCTTAATCAGATATGAAAAGCCACAGCGTGATGTGCAAAATCTTAGAACGTGTGTCTCAGTATGTCACAAATCTCAAAGGAACGTAATGGATTCTACAGGGAGATGAATTGTCATGTGTGCAGAGCGTGAATCAGGACAACGCAGAAAGGCATAACACGCTTGCACCGCTCCAAAGCACCAGTGTAATAGCTATATATAATAGCAACACTATAGCTCTCAACCTTGAATTTTGCAAGTCTGTTCAGGAAACATTTCGCATTTTTTTTTATACTTTGAGTCTTCGCAAAATGCTGCTCACTGTCAACAGAAAACAAAAAAAGGCACATTCGCCGCAAGACAAAGCCGAGAGAATTAAGATGTTAAGCACAAGCGAGGCTAGATAGCTGCTCTTAAACACTGTGACAGCCGGCTAACTAGGACAACTGCAAGAGGAAGATGTGGCAAACACGCTGCTTTGAAAGGTGTCGCCGTGTGGAAGGCAATCTGACGTCAATATCTACTCTCACTGGCCAGTTTGCCCTGGAATCTGATGGTACTGACCTTGCTGAGTTTGCTTCACACACCTCCAAATAAGGAAAAATTATTTTACAAACTCATGTGCAGTGTCTTCAGTTGGCAGTGTACTTTGCATTGTTTCATTTTACTCATCCTTTAACTGGATCTATATTGCTTTAGGTATACAACCCTAGATAGTTGAAAATATAATGGCTGTTTTAACATTCTTAATGGACTTGTTATGACAGCACACAAGTTAAGCACAGACGGTAATGGTTTGATAGGGAGACACATTAAGGCTTGAAAAGCTGTTTGTTTATTGTGTTTGTTTGTTTGTTTGTTTATTCAAATGTGTAGGAGATTATCTTGTCCTACATTCTCCCTCCAGTCCAATCACACCTCAGGAGCATGTCGCCTGGTAGACCTACTGCAAATTGTTCAAATAAATGTATCATTGTTTTTTTTATTATTATTTATTATAGATTTCACATAAGGTAATGTATTAGCATAGCTGATTTAAAGTCTTGAGGGTAATAATATAGCCTACCTGATTACTGCTGAAATGTGATACATACTTTCTTAACTGTTGTTAAGCAGCAGGCAAAGAGAGGAGTTTCATCTTTGACAATTTAATAGGTTAACTAATGCAGTAGCTTTGAGTGGAAGAAATGCAGAGAATGAGTAGTAATGCCAGTCCCTGCTGTTTGGCACTCCATGGGTAGTGTGGGACATTAGCATAATGCCCTCTGCCATCCCTACCACATCATAACACACTCTCATGTTCACATTACAGGTTAAGAGGCGCAACAGGTTAAATGTGCATGTAAATAAAATTTCATGTAATTAGAATGCCTCCCATTTCAGGAGTAACTGATTTAATTTTTTGATACATTATTACATCATTGTTTGCAAACTAATTTTCACCAGCAGAAACTTAACACTACCACTCTAATATTGTTATATTGTAAAAAATTACATGCATCCTTTTAAAAATGTAATTCAACTATATTTAACTGTCCTTGATTAGGCTAATTAAGTTTATGCTATATGTTAATTAATTATATTTACTTGAATTCGGATTGATTTTAAAATGTTTTTATTTCATTTTGAAAATCTAAATGAAAGCAAATGTTTGCTGAAGACGTCCTTTGAAAAGCCATACATCAAAATATGGAGTGAAAAATAGCTCATTAAAAATCTCAGCCTATTTACACACGAGTGAAGACTAAGGACTGTGCTCACTGTTCAGATGCTGTAACCTATAAATTTAGAGCAAGTGTATGAATCCACTGTACTTTTTCTGAAGGAAATCCCAACACGTACTTCTGCCTTCTCAGCATGAGCTGCAGTAATGTCATGAGAGGCAGGCTTGTGAAACATGACTTATTGCCATATCAGCTGTCAGTAAATTTGATTTTGCGAAAAAAAGTTTCTAAGTAATAAAGACTAAGCAGGAAAAAAATACCAACAATTACAACTGTACCACTGTCTCAGACTGATAACAGACAGGCGTTAACAGCGAATATCCGATTAAAGGTGAATATGAGCTCTATGAATGGTTTTCGGCTATCATTTAAAAAATAATACACTCTTTTTACATTAGGCAAGATTTCTCTGCAAAATGTTTCCAAGTAACCTTCTCCCTGTCCTTCCAGCAGTAGACTACATCCATTTATGTGTGTAGATATAGAAGATAAAAGTCATATGTATATTTTATGAATGTGTGTCTCTAGAATTTCTCCCATCCCACCCTCCACTCCAGGCTGAAAACAAAGGCTCACAACTTCATATGTCCCCAGATGTCACTGACAAGGTACGGAGCTGCTTTTTCTGCTGATTTGATGTGCATTTCAAACAGGGAACTTCACAACTATGGTGCTTATTTGCAATGGAGATTCTGCTTTTTTCTATCATTCTCTGCTTTGGAAGCAAAACAGAGTGTCAAGTGAGTGACAAGTTTGTTTTCCTGTAATGATTTCTACAAACTCTTGGTCTGTTATGTTTTGTTCCTTTGCCAGTTTGACCTAGTTGCAGCAGCACAGCTCCACCCACCACCACCACCACCCTCATCCCACTGCTGGGTCCCCAATGCTCAGTCCTATTGTTAATCACAGTATAGATGACTGCTGCCCTAAAACAAATCAACAATATGGACGGCATTTGGTGAAACGAAATTCATATATTGCCAGCACACTGCATTTATAATCATTTCCTACAGAAATGAAGCAGATGTTTACGCCAAGGTTATCAATAAATTCACTGGGCTTGATTGTGGGATTTCCTTTTTTTTAACGCTTTATATGGGTGTACGTAGTTCATGTTTCCAGTAATGAACGTCGTTTTATTACGTCCCTGAGGTGGCTGCTGCCACCAGAGGATCAGCCCAGCCAGCAGACTTAGCCGGAACGTTCTTAACCGTATTCAAAATGGAGGAATGCTTTGTTATACGAGCAAACTGCATCCCTTGGGCTGTCTCACAGCATAAGCCATGGTCTGTGATGACTTTCTCACACCAAAGCAGCACCTCTCTCGCTTTCTTTTTCTCTTTTTTCTCTCTCCCCTCCTCTATCGCTTGCTCTCAGAGCTATGGTGGCATAATTGTGCCACAGGGTTTTAGACGCTGACATATTTGTCACCTGGAGATGTGCCACTGCAATCTCTAGACGAGGCTCTCCTTCCTCTTTGGGGGTCTCGTATATAGAGGCTCTTTGTTGACTTTTCGCTTTCTCTCTCTCTTTTTCTCTCTTTCTCTCTGTCTCTCTCTCTCTCTGTGTTTTTTTTTGTCAGTGAACTGACAATTTTAAAAAGTTTTATTTTCCTCCAAGTTTCTCCTCAGAGTTCTGAGCATCGAGAGGCGGAGCAGTGCGTAAAAGGCCGAGTCACGTGCCGAAGTCATTTGGATAGATCTCCACGACGGAGGCATTTCCAGCACTGTAATTTCACCACTGTGGTAAATGTTTTTCTTGACTAGTGTACGTTAGGTTAGACACTTCTAAACATAACATGTCAATATTCTCTTTTGTCTGAGGTTTGGCCCTCATGACGCAGCGTTTGGTATGCGAGTGTGTTCTGCGGCCGTGCTGACCTAACTTCTGGTGCCTCAGGTGCTGCTTCACCTGAACGACCATCGCAAGCACCTCCTCTGCCCTCCAACACCAACCAATCATCTCGCTGATACTACATAATGACTTGGCACCACTGTAATTTACTTTTCAACAAATTATCAATCCTGAGTCTCAAGCTTCTGTTTATCAGTATGAGGAATGGTGAAAGAGATGCCTCTAATATTTAAACATGGTGGCATTTAGTGGCCTGGTTAGGGCAGTAATCTCAGAAGAAAAGAAAATGATGATCAGAATTTCACCTATCTGTAGTCAACTTTGGTATATCAGAAGACATGTATATAGCAGATTTAACCGTCAGTAGGACTCATACATATTTGTGTATGTGGAGAACGTGAGTCTGAGAGGAGATAAGCTCTACATTGGGTATGCTGACCTAATTGCATGCAGTCTTATCCGTCTGCTCGTGTCTTGCTCCAGCACTTCATACTGCTTCATTTCCTCATTCAGATTATTCATCAGGCAAAAGCGTTTGGGTTTATTTCTCTCACCCTCTTTGTTTTGATACCTTTGGTGTGCTCTGGTGTGGGATTTCCGCAGAAGAAGAAAAGTGGTTCTTGTTTCTCTCTCTGTTTCTTTCTCTCTCTCTCTCTCTCTCTCTCTCTGTTTCTCTCTCTGTCTCTGCCAAACACTATTGTTGAAACACCTTAAGTCCCAGGTGTGGGATAGAGGTGGGGGCTGCAGGACTGAAATACATGCCTGCCCTATTTAAATGCTTCAAAGGAAGCAGACGAGAAGCATCTGTATGATGGAGCTCTCAGATATGACTGGACCTGTGATGCTTGCTTCATCCATTTGATGATTTTTTTTCCCCTTTAAGAAAGTTTCAATTGTTGCAGAACTGAATGTATTAAAAATGCCAACTGCCTTTTTTTGCTTAAGCATTTGCATTCTTAGGCTTTCTGGAACATTTTTATGTTAAATAAGCAGATTATTGAAAATGTACAGGTACACCTTCAAATAAAAAAAAAAAGTTCTTAAAAAAGAAATGAGAAAACACTCTTGTCACTACTGTTATGACTGTGTCTTATTTAATTAAATGTGGTGTCCTGAAGCGAATGCAGAAATCATTGCACAGGTAGGTGACTTTTCAAACACCCCCCCCCCCCCACATCTATGTCTCTACATCCAGTGAGCTGAAAATGAAGGACCATAGATAGGACAGACAACATAACATGAACACAAACACCCACCCGCCCAAGAAAAAAAACATAGCACATATACATACACACGCAGACAGCAAAGTCACTTCCACGCATCAGAAATTGAATGAGTGTCATGTGAAGGTGAGACAAGAGGAGGATTTGAAGCCGTTACAGCGTGTTCCGCTATTTGCATGCGAGCTGGTTTTGGCGCTGCTTGAGGGTGGGCAGGACGCAGCAACCCTGCAGGGGATTCTGGGGAGAAAGGAGCCCACAGCAAGGCGGGTGACAACAGCTGCTGTCTGACAAGGGACAAGTGTACCCACGCTCATCAAATCTTGTCAGTCACAGTTCTCGTAATTAACAAGCATCTGCTTCCTCATTTCATTTACACGCTTCCCCCTGACCCCTGACCCCTGACCCGGGCTCAGCCACGGTCGCAGGCGAGGCAGTCGGAGGGCTGAAACGGGACGTGCGCCTGCCCGGGAGTTCAGAACTCAGACGCTCAGAGGGAGGTGAGAGCGAAGGTCACGTCCAGAGATATGTGCTGTCAGATGCAGATCGGCACAGCCGCAAATGTATGACAAAAATGCCTTTTGATTCCACATGTTATTTGAGAAATAAATTAAACCTAACTGTAATGATGCAGTCCTTAATGAAAAGGAACAAATACATAAATCACATCAGCTGGCAATGTTTAGAATTTAGAAGGCCTGTAATTAAATACTATGTTGTCATGATAATACTTTTACGCTCAGAAGCAACGTTCTTCAAATCCTATGGAATTAAGAATAAGAATTCCAAGGAAATACACAGCCTTTTTTTACATACATAGAAAATCAATGCACAGACAAGTATGTATGTTCCTTTAATTCTTTTGTAACTGGCAGTGTATTTGTCAGTTAAAGTAATTAACATACAGCTCTATACCGTGCATTAGTATTGACAACAAACAAAACGTGAATGTCATGTTTCAGAAATAGAAAAAAAAACATCCTTTTTCATCTGATATGAAAAATACATTTAAGCACATTGTTGTTGGCTTTTTTGCATTCGTCAAAATTGTTTCACAGCCAAAAATGACTTGATTGAAGCTCAGATTCATTAAAACTTAATTAATATGCATCATTATGTAAATGAGACGGTCGTTAATGAGTTTTTAAAAGAACCATTCCTTAATTAGTTCACTTTTAATAGCATCATCATTTATCTTTCCCTTCTTTGAAGCAAAATGATGTGCAAGAGCAGTCAGTATCAAAATGCTAATCTATATTTTATTATTTCAATCTTACTGATTTTTATGCAATTTGCAGGACATTTTCAGCAAAGGGATGTGATTGCATTTTTTTTGCCTGTATATGAAATTTGAACATCCCTCTCTTCATGTCTTGGTGAGTCCAACTCAACAACTGCCCATTTTCTAAGAGCCTGAAGTGAGGCCCAGTTAGGCAATGCTACAACTGTTCCTACAGTAGGCCGAGGCAGAGCCAACAGCTCGAAAACAATTAAAAGCACATGTGTAAATGCTGTACATGGCACCATCCAGTCGGATCTTCTGCTATGGCTGTGAAAAGTCATCAACAGTTTTTTTTAAGAGAGAGGAAAAGAGTGAGAGAGAGAGTGAGAGAGAGAGAGGGAGAGAGAGAGAGAGAGAGATGAGAATATCAGGTTTGATGTGCCAAGACATTTGCTGAAAAGGAGAGATTTCCTCTGCTTCACAACAAGGTTACCTTCTCTCTTCCTGTGAGAACCAGCCAACGTCTTCTCTGAGAGTGAGAAGGCAAAGTTTGAGCTGCAGATTTTGATAAATATAAGTACATATAAATACTCAAATTTTAAGTGTTTATAATGCACTGTGATTAATTCATTTATTTATTTGTCTGTTTATTTCACTATGGCAAGTTACACATGTCCAAACATGATCTTATGTTGTTCAATACAACGTTGATGTAAATATGGTGTCACAAAAATAAAGCAGGACTAGACCTACAGTAGTCATTTTTAAACTTATCACACTGATTTGAGTTTATTTCTATGTTCCAAAAATAGAATCATTCAAATGAGTCAAGACAGCAGTCTTACTAATTAAATAATTCCAGCTACTCATATTTTAAAATTAGCTCCCTCCCCTTGTCTCATTGGCAGTGTTTTGTAGCAAGGTGCTTTTCAGCTGATCAAGAATATCAGACAAAACATTCATGTTTTAATTTATATACATAATTATTGATCTTTGTATGAATGAATAAATGAATCTTCTGGCTTCTCCTTATAATTTTAAAAGGCCAGATAAATTAGTATAGGCCAGACATAAAGCATTGCTGTGTTGTACCTGAACTCTTTCTGTTAATCTGAGGTGAATTATATGTAGCAATGAGTCCTAGCACTTCTACACATTTGCACTAGCTTTCCATAGTTACCTTATTAGACATGGATTCTAATGCACTTAACGCAATAATACAATATAACTAATAGCAAGTATTAAGATTTAATAATAATAATAATTATTATTATTATTATTATTAAAATTAATAATAATAATAATAATAATAATAATAATAATAATAATAATATAATACGTTCCACAAACACTGTGGTTGTTATCATTATTTAAGTGTGCGCTGCTGTGGAAATCAATTCTCAGAAACACATATAAATTACTGTTTAACGAGATGCCATATTTCATAAATTATTCAAAACACCTGGGATTACAATATGAGATCAAACGATAGGAGAGAAAGGGCACTCTGCTGGAAGCAGCGTCAACACCAGCCATCACGCTCCTGTTTTGATGTTAAATAAGGCAGGAGTCCTGTGAGCTGTTCACACAGGAATGAGGGAGCAGCACACACTCTTAAGTTTTTAAAAGCGATTGGTCAAACGCGCAGAGCAAATTATTGGTAAGTTCTCCGAAACGTTGATCTTAACGTTGACACTAAAGCATCTTTAAAAAATGCTTTAGGAGTTGCAGTAAAATAGTTCTCTTTTGTCTTACTTTTTTACTTTAGTTATTCAACTCCGAAAGATTTTTGCCGGTTTTGCTTAAGTATATTAATTTCCATGGAGAGTATCAAGGCTTCAGTCTCACAACTGTCGCTTATAAACATATCAGTGGAAACATCATGTTATCATGTAGCAATGTGACAAATGTCATGCCGTACTGAACATATGTCATACAGTGTACTTTAACTGAGTACCAAATGGAAGACCATTACTACACTAATATCCAGTCTGAAACTAAAAAATAAGCAACAAGTCAAACAAAAACTTTTATGTATGTAGTTCAAGCACAGGCCTGCCACATGGCTAGAGTAGATGTTGACTTGGTTTAAATCAGAGTATAAATAAATCAGTGAAATACTGATAAAACCTTTACAGGCCTTCAAAGCACGCAACAAGAAACTTGGATTTGCTCACTATATCCAACTATGTGATACGCTGACAAACACACTATAGTTAAGTTTCTTAGTAATATGACTACATCAAACAATAATATATCTTGACAAAAGGAGTTGCATGATTCTGAGTAAATAAAATATACTCAGTGTTTTTTTTTTTTTTAATTCAGAGAAAGAAAAGTGCTCACCACAACGACGTCAACGTGAAATTATGTGAACATGGAAAAAGCAGACAGATAAGAGTGAATACTGTACGCGTGCATGCGTGGGTGTTTGTTTGTGGGGGTGTGTTCATATATGTCTATATGCGTATGTATGAGATTCATTAGTACTGTACAAACTGAAGCAACTGGATTCCAGGAAATAAAGTCAGACACTTAAAAAAGTGTACTACAGCGCCCCCCGTGGGCCACAAGCCACATCTCTATCTCTCAAACAGGGACACTGTGCCCAGAACTCGTTGAGATTAGCGTTCCATGGATTCGTCAGAAGCACACAGAGCATGTGCCCCAATAAAGGCAGCTTCCCCAGACCCTCCCACGCCCCTGGCAAAAGCTGCCCGTCACGTCTGGGAGCAGAACACCGCAATCCTCCACAAAGTGAAGACAGTGCTCTGTGGTTTTGCTCCATTTGCTGAGGAGGATCTCTCCTCCTCCAGCTCCAGGACTTTCATGAGACCCACCAGCAAAGCGCAGATGACACGGGCAGAAAAGTGAAGTCACAAACAGAGGGACCAGGTGCGGCCAGCCCCAGACCACAGCGCCCCAACCGCCACCCCTGAGCTGTTTCCAACTGTTTGCAGGAAATCAAGAAAGAAAGTTTGTACAGGGAGGGGCGATAGGTTCAGGCTAGGAGCTCTGGAGGAGGAAGAGAGGAGTGTTCCTTATCATTGTCTTTTGATGTGCAGAATGGTTCAGAGTGATGGGTTTAGTGTGATGACAATGAAATTTAGATTGCACAAGCAATGTAAAAAGGGAAAAAAATGCTTTGACGCATGATTGTGCACTTGCAGTCATGTTAAAATACTCATCATTTTATGTGATATATGGGATTGTACACACTTTTTTATGCTAACGGATCTTCAGTGCATGAGCAGAAATATAAAACTATGACCAACACTGCCACCCATCTCTAGCATAAAGACACAGCAACTGTGAAGAAGGGTGCATACATGTGTTTTGAAGAGAGAAGAAAAGAAGTACCCACGCCAATCCCCGTGCACACACCCACGCCAATCCCCTTGCCCACTTGGTGCATCACAGCCGCCTTCCATAATGTCGGATCCTCATTTAGCCAGACCAACAGAACTAAAAGAAATACAACAAACTGTGTGAAGAACTGAGTAAAATTCGTCAGGCGGAGGATGAGCTAAGCGGGGGAGCCATGTCAGACACTGACAAAATAACTGCAGATAATTAGACCCTTTTGTAGCGTGAGCATATTTCAACAAAGACACCTGCACTTCCTGCGGAGGGGAACGTCACATGCAGTGATTGTCATTTTTAATCTGCTCCTCCCGCGGCGTTCTCCGCTGCTCTCGGGGAGACCACAGGGATCCCGACGGGCGCGTGAACACCGCGATGAGAATTCAGCGAGCGTTCCGTAGTGGCCTGGCTCCGACAGCCCCCCCGCCGCACGGATTAATCACTGTCTGTGCATAAAGTCCACATCAAAATTTTAAGACCGTAGGGGGAAAACGCTGTGATGTCAGCGGCTAAACTGTAATTTGAATGAGTGCTCATTTCAGCGTAGCAATTGAAATTATCTTAAAATGATCTTTGGAATATCACGTTCACTGCCACAGAGGCCAAGCTGACACAAAGTGGCCGACATCATCATCAGATCACGCTCTTCACATACCATTTCACATTTTAAATAGCCTCGATTAAAGGCTTTACAACAGGTCAGGCATCCGGGAAGCTAACATGGGATGCTTTAGGGCAAACAGCAGCGTCTGCAGTGTAAAGTTTCCTTCAAGGTCTCAGGGAGCTCAGAGGTGCTTTATCCCGGCAAGCTCATCAGGTCGGGGAAATCACTGAGCCTGGCTCTCTTTCATCTCCCCCCCTGAATGAAGCTCTGTGTCTGATCGCCCAAGCCAATTTGCCAGTCCTCGTGGCACACATCCCATCAGACCTGGGCATTGTGCCTCCCACATTCTGGCACTGCACGCCAAATTATTTCCTTCCCTCCCCCACCCCCCCTCCCAAAAAATGCACGGATATGCCCCGCTGATTTCGAATGCCTAGCTCTTGCATTGTCGGGATCGTTTTGGCTCGCCGCCAAACCTATTATATTGATCTCTCTTTTCTGTGCACTTCAATGGCCCCAGACAATGCAGATTTCGAGCAGAACATATTAAGCAAATAACATGAGCTTGGAGCCCCGCACTCTGAGACTGATGTCGTTAATATCAATGTCTCGTGTCTCAGCCTATAACTCAGCATTTCAATACTCTCGGGCGACGGAGCAACCTCCCTCTCCCGCGCTGCATGCAACTCCGCTCAGTCTCCGCGTTTCGCCCCAAATCGCGTTATGTTCCATAATAAACTCTATGTAATTATGTTATGGAATATTTTCGCGCTGGTTGTGCGGATTAGAGTGGGTCGACCTGCTTTAATGATACTTATCGGACGCTATCTGTAGAGCCGCTCCGCGGGGTCCTCTGCTGGCACGCGCCGGCCGCCTTCCGCCGGAGCTCTCAGCTCTTAAGCGTCTCCCAAAGCCAATATGGGAATAGTCGTCTGCCTAAGCCCGACTGGGCATGGCGCATCTGCTAATGAGCACGTCTATGAGTCGATTCCCCATTTCCTGAGAGGAGAATCAGGGTAAACATTTAAATGGGAATCCTCCACAGGCCCGAAGCGTCATGGCAGGCGTGCAGAAAAACCGGGGACTCTCGCGTTGGCCGCGTGCGAAGGTGAAATGACAAAGCGCATGATTGCTCTAATGTCTGGAATGAGCATTATGCTTAGTAAGAACCTGCACGTGTCTGAGGTGACGAGTGAAAGGGAGGCCAGGCGTTTTCTGTCATCCACAGAGTATGACCAAGCAGTAAACCCATTTTTCCGGACTGATTTCAGAACTTATCTGTGGTGAACCCGGAATACCAGCTAACTTAGCGATTCAGCACAACGTTGGACTGCTTTTTCACAAACGAGTCCCTGCACTTGGTCACCAGCAGCAGAGACTTGTCATTACTGCAGGACTAGTGGTGAGTGCTCACAGACACAGCTGCTCCTGGGACATTCTCTGTGCCGTGTTTCGGTCCTACACCGTCCTGGGCAGCCGGAGGCTACACCCCATCGCCATTTCAAATGAATGGAGAATGGGATAAGTACTGACGGGCATGACTTGCTCAAAAAGAGTTCACCACTTAATATGCGTTATCTATTTGTTTTATAGTACATTGCCAGCCAATAGGAAACATTTATTTTACAGGACAAAGGCATAATCGACATATCAATTAATTTATCCCAGCATTTCTCTGCCCTGGTGTTAGTGTACTGCAGTTTTCTCAACTCAGTCTCAGTGGTGAGCACCTCCGTGCCTCCATGCAAGAAACACAGGGCACATGTGTGTGATTTCAATACTGAATTCATTTGTGCCGCTACTGACGTCCTATTCGCTCAGCAGTCGCTAAGGGGACCCTAGGGAGCCCTATCACAGTTCTATATGCAAATGTCCTTGCACCTGGGCAGCGGTGCAGGCATGCTGGGAGCTTATTTATGCAAATCTGATAGAGTGCCTGCACGCATGCAAGCCACAGACACCAGCAGCTAGATTTCAAAGAAACGCTGAGCTCCTGCCAGGAGGTTTACGTGAGCAAAGGACACACAAATACAGAGCAAGAAAATAAAAAAAGATTGACAAAAGTGTTATGGTAGACATTCACCAGCACTCTTGACATGATAGCTCATATACAGTCATACAGGTATGTTCTATTCTGAGGGCGAGATGATTTGTCAGTGTCACAAGCGAATGCCCCAGAAAAGTAATTGTATTCCAGTGTAAGGATGTGCTGTCAACAGCAAATGCTTGCACGGGTGACCCAGAATATGAATGTAGTCAAGGATTAATTTGAATATTAGGGAAACTGTAGCCTCACAGCCAATCAGAGGTACTAAGCTTCAAGGAGTAGTATTACATCAGCATTGATTGTGTATGACTTTGCAATTATTTAATCAGGTACAGCAAAGTGACGGACTTCCAGGGGCATTCATCAATGAGATTCCTGTTTATGTTTAGCTTTGTTTCAGGCAGAACCTTTGAACCTTTGGTTCTTCTCAGAAAAAATGTTGGAGTAACTGACTCAAAAAAACTGACTGCAAAAAGTGAACAACAGAGCATGTCTGTGTAAGAGTGTGTAAGAGTACTTAAGTAACTGATTATTATGTAAAAGTACATAAGTAATTGATTGGTATGTAAGAGTACTTAAGTAACTAATTAGTATGTAAAAGTACATAATTAATTGATTGGTATGTAAGAGTACTTAAGTAACTGATTAGTATGTAAAAGTACATAAGTAATTGATTAGTACGTAAGAGTACATAAGTAATTGAGTAGTATGTAAAAGTACATAAGTAACTGAGTAATATGTGTGAGTACATGAGTACATAAGTGAGTATGTAAGAGTACATAAGTAACTGAGTAGTATGTATGGGTACATGAGAACATAAGTTATTGAGTAGTATGTATGAGTACATGAGTACACACACTATATTGCCAAAAGTATTTGCTTGTTTTTCAGGAGCAGGGCTTGGCCCCTTAGTTCCACTCAAATAAAATCTGAATGCTTCAGCATACCAAGATATTTTGGACAATTCCATGCTCCCAACTTTGTGGGAACAGTTTGGAGCTGGGCCCTTCCTCTTTTGGTGTGGATGAACATGACTAGCCTGCACAGAGTCCTGACCTCAACCCGACAGAACACCTTTGGGATGAATTAGAGTGGAGACTGAGAGCCAGGCCTTCTTGTCCAACATAAGTATGTGACCTCACAAATGCGTTTATGGAAGAATGGTCAAAAATACCCATAGACACACTTATAAACCTTGTGGACAGCCTTCCCAGAAGACTTGAAGCTGTTATAGATGCAAAGGGTGGACAAATGTCATATTGAACCCTATGGATTAGGAATGGGATGTCACTTAAGCTCATATGTGAGTCAAGGAAGTTGAGCGAATACTTTTGGCAATATAGTGTAAGTAACTGAGTAGTATGTATGAGTACATAAGTAACTTAGTAGTATGTAAGAGTACATATTGAGCAAATGAGAGGATTATTGGTGAGGGAACAATTGATATAAGTAGGTGAGTGATTAAGAGCAAAGTACACGAGTAAGGGTGAGTGAATGAGGGAGAGTGTGTGAGTATGAGTGAGTGAATGAGGGAGAGTGTGTAAGAGTGAGTGAATGAGGGAGAGTGTGTAAGAGTGAGTGAATGAGGGAGAGTGTGTGAGTATGAGTGAGTGAATGAGGGAGAGTGTGTGAGTAAGAGTGAGTGAAAGTGAGGAAGTGACTTAAACCTACTGAATCACTATTAGTGGGTTGATGATGCCTCTCACTGCATGTAAAATATGAAAGCTGGGAGTAAATGTGATAAAGCCATGGGTTGTAAATGAGGACAAAACAAATCATCACCATTCACAGCTGGAGCGCCACCCGACTGGGCCACACTCCTGTGAAAAACATCACACAGGAAATCTTTCTTTAGAATAAACAGCCCCTCACAGCAGACAATAGGCAAAATTAATGTGCAAATGTATGCAAGAAATTAAAAAGCAGAATTACCAGGCAAATGAGGTAGCTACACTTGAATCCTTGGAATTATGAATAATTACGCTAAATTTCCTGCTCCTATTATGACTTTTTGGGGTGTAAACAAACGCCTAATTGTGGAATCTGGGGGTGAACATTGGCGAGCCACAACCGGTTGTTGCAAATGATACAGAGTAGTCTGTAATGTGCCAGTGTTTAGGCTACTTGATGAACCTTAGCACAAGAATAACAGTCTATCATCTAGCCACCACTGAGTAAAAATGCAAAAAGCAGCAGTTAGCCTATACAAAGAGAGAGAAATGAGCTTATCGTATGTGGTGTGTTACTTGGCCAGAAACAACCTGTCGGCACTTTCAACTTTTATCTCAGTCTTATCTCAGTTTTGAAGGCATGGATGGCGGAGGGAGGGGGGGGGGAGGGGAGTGGAGGGGGGGGCTTCATCAGTGCGGAAAAAGAAGAAAGTCCGGACTGAGCACTTTGTGACAGGTCGCTCGGAGGAGGAGCGGAAGAGAGCGTGTGAAAAAGCGGAGGGAAAAGGGCAGCTCCCACGCGCCTTGAACGAGGAAGAGGAAGCGTCACGGGAGCCCACGGGAGAGCGTGCGCCGGCATGCCATTGGATGTGAGGCCCGATAGCTTACAAGTCCTTCGAGTGCAGGAGGCCGTCTTTCAGATGCACGCTCACTGTACGCCAACATGCAGTTTGGCTGCGCGGGGAACTCACCCTCACAGTGTGCATGCTTAAAATACAAAGCTTTGGACAGCAGTGGAAGACACAGGCATCATTTCCGCTTACAGCGTGGCGTCCACGTAAGTGGCGTTTAAAGGAACATGGAGCTGTGGCCTCGTTCTTGCCCTTGTTCAGGTACCATGCTGACACACCACCAGTGTGTTATCCCCCCCCTCCCCCATGCAAGGATACCAGCAGGGTCACCAAATGGTCATTCTCATCCCAGCCATACTGAAACCACCCCAGCAGACACAACATGCCCTGAATCACATCTGGCTCAGGAAACAAGTATATTCAAAGGGTATCAGGTGCATCAGCGTTCTGTTTGACAGGATGTAGATGACGTAGGCTATCATTACGGAGACACTCTGAGCAGGATTCCTTAGATTATCATTTTTATATCACCTCGGTGCTAAGTTCGGCTGCGTAATACACTGAGTCACTATCTAGTCTGTCGGGCTTGCCAGCTGATGAGAGAAGGGGGACCAAGAGACAGACACGGTTTCACCGCATGTGTTACCGACGATCACGGAGACATGCCTTGGAAAAGGGCCAGAGATAAGCTTGCATTCTAAAAGCTAATGAACAGTGCCACAACACCTCTGGCCTTGTTTACAATATAACGTGAGTTTGCAATTTAAGATTACAATTGAATGTGATTTAACACAACGCAGTTTACAATTGAATGTAAGATACAGACGGTGCAGGCAGAAAACCGTTTTTACTACACCTGCTCATGTGTAGTAGGTGGCAAACAACACGAAGAAATCGGTGTTCTAAAATTCCTTTACACTGCATTTCCTTTATTTGGAACATTTCAACGCTTTATTTATGCATGAGACCGCCTTGCTTGAAGGGGTTTTAAAGGCCGTTGAGCAAGGGTGTCTGGCTGCTTAGCTCTCTGAGTGATCAACAGCCAGTAATTCACACAGGGAAGGTCAGTAAAGACAAGACGCTAGATGACACAAGGGTGTAACATGCCTAGTGGTCGTGACTTGGCCACTGTACCACAGTGTAAAAAGCAGAGGTTTGGCTGCATTGCTCATGTGGCAGATGATATGAGATCTCTGTCTACTACTAGAGTTCAGGATGGGGAAGCCCGAACAGTGGGCAGCACCAGCGTCGGGTACTTGGAACATCTGTCAAGGCGGACACATGTGAGTTCATTTGTGCTGAATGAACAAATGAACAGATTGATGGAGGGTTAGTCACTGGAACTGACAGCAGTGCCTCTGTGCTGGGTGTCAGTTGAATTGAATCAACATATTGGCACAGTGGGAGTCTCAGACAAGTGCTACAGTTTCCTGTAAAAGACTGAGATGCTCATTTTCACCTCCTCCTTCCTCCAAGAATGAAGGGAAAAGAAGAAAGAAAACACGAAGCGAAAACTTTTTAAGCAGAGAGTAGCAATTAGCAAAGTGTTAATAAACACTGCTTCATTGTCTAATCTAAAGGTCTGTGCTAATTATGAGCAGAAACGTCTCAGTTCAACTGGAGCTTGGGCTGAAGTTCCCACCGGACTGAAAAGGTACTGAATGTACAGATACACACCTTTGTATGGTACACCTTTGTACAGATACATACCTTTGTATGGTACAGATACACACCTTTGTATGGTACAGATACACAACTTTGTATGGTACACCTTTGTACAGATACATACCTTTGTCAACAAGTGCCTTGTTGAATTGCGAAAAGATCTGAGAGCCTTTAACCATCCAACGGTCCGGGCATCCTCACAGAACCTGAAGCAGAGAGCGAAATGGTTTTGATGTGAAGCCCTTCAACTTTGTCCACACAACAGGAACATCTAAACATTAATGAGCTTTAGCAGTAGAAACCTGAGTATCAAGGTTGTAGAACTGATGAAAGGATTAATTTTCAACTGCCAGTGGTATTCAGTGAGTTATACAGTTGCATGATATTTTCACTTTAGTGATCTTGTGTATGGCTGGTTTAAAAATGGTATTGGTAGTTTTTTTTTAATGTAGCGGTTACAACCCAGAAATTACACACGTACAACATATTTGTGTTGCTAGACGCTTTCAAATGTAAATGATGAAGGTATGTATGTCATGTAAATTATTTTAACAACTGCATTAAAATAAAATGACATTAATCAATGCGTTAAAAATAAAATGTATATATTATACTCTTTATATTTATATGTATACTGTATATATATATATATATATATATATATATATATATATATATATATATATATATATATATAAATGCAAAACTTTTTTCCATGGTATGTGTTCCAGTTCTGGAATGTGATGTAGAATGCAGATGAACAGAAACAGGATGGGCATATACATCATGTATCCACTAGAGGAAACAGCAATGTGATACACCCCCCCCCCACACACACACACACACACGCACACGCACGCACACGCACACACACAGCGCCCCCCCACCAAAAGGCTCAGTAGCATCACCAGAGAACGCTGACTAAACATGCACGTCCCATGGGCTCTGCTCTCAGAGTTGTAATTCAGAAATAGCACTTTAATAACAAGCTACTGCTAGTGCACATCGTTAATCCGCAAATTAATGAAATGCTCCACCCCCACGTTAATTCTTCTTCTAGTATTATTTTTAGTTATGGGGCCAAGCACTTAAAGGCTCAATGCCGCTTGCATGTTTTAATTCCACCAATCATCAATTGAGTGGCCCACTAGAGAGCGAAGACTTGTGGGTCTTAGCACATAACCTTGGATGATCTACATCCTGACATCATTATGTCTTCTCCATAAACATATGGCTTCCCTTTTCTCTACTGCACCTCACAATAAATACTGTAAAGCTGAGTGTCCTGCTCATGTGTTTCGCCGGGTTCAGGACACGGCCCCGTCCTGTCCGTTCAGTCGTTACGTTTTCCCGCCGCGGCCTGATCCCTACCCTGTAAAAGTCACCTTGTTCAACAAAACATTTCTGTGTCAGGTTTCTATAAGGCAAAAATAAGTTGCTAATTTTGTCTGGTGCTCTTTCCAGACAGTGCAGGTTTAATTGCTAATTGTTAACTGGGAATGAATGCATTTGCATATTAATTAGGGAGCCCATTTACATTTTTAATTTGCTGCCTTCAAAGGGGGTGAGATAAAAGGTCGCACAATTTTAAATAATTTATGCTCCGTTGCTGAAAAGAAGCTGAAAGGAAGCGCTCAGCTGATTTTAACCCCTGAGAGCTTTTACAGAATGAAGCTCTCCAAAAATTGTTTTTACAAATCTAATTAAAGAGAAAAGGACCGGGAGGGTGGAGGAACGAGGCTGGAGCAGCACCACCACACCAGAGATCCCCGCTGAAGATACGTATGCCGTCTCATAGCCCTTCCTCTCATACTGCTCACTCAGGTGGGCTCACAACTCGGCGAGACCATCACTGATTCTGTTTGCATTGCCAGACACCTCTACAGAATTGGCCACCTCTAAAATACACAGAGAAGGCTTTCTTTGTTTTGGAAATGCATATTTGTAATATACGAACACGAAAGAGAACTGCCAGGTCGTAATATCAGACTATTGTTGCCATGACAGCCTTGACATGACGATCACAATTCATTTTTCCTAAACGCAATATTCAATTAGCCCATGTGTAGTGTGTTTGTAATGACAGTCACACAGTGCACAGGGCATTCTGCTGCCGATACATGTCCTGCCAAGAACAACTGAGAAAGATATGGATAGTCAAGATCACTTTCCTTTATTTCTGGTGAGAACCAATTCTGCTATAGGCCTACTTGTAATTATCTAAGAAGGCAAAAACTCCATAACCATCTGAGGACCACCCTACCCATAATTAACAGGAGACAGTAAGACCGAAGAGAAATGAAAAAACAAAACAAGACAAAAACAAAACAAAAAAAAAACGATGTTCCTTTACAACATTGTATCTGTAACTGAGCCAACAGTAAACCACAAACTTTTTCAGTTACCAGCTAAATCTTGCTGGTTCTATTGCTTTCATTTTGTTCTTGAGAAATGATGGCTGTTCTTCTGCTTTCTGTATTTGAAATACAGTGCAATTATTATTTTTTTTTTTTTGGACTCCCCTTTTTGTACCAGTGATCCTAATTACACAGCAGTAGCAGGCACGTTTAAATCTGAGCACGTCACCCATCCTTATTGTCTACGTGGCATTTGGTCTTTGTGCCCATGCTCTTAAATTACACCCTGACAATCCGACTGGTCACAGGGAGCAGAGGGAGAGAGAGAAAGAGAGAGAGAGAGGGAGGAAAAGAAAGGAGGAAAAGATGAGATATGCATAAGTGTAACCTGTCTGAGCTCTTTCCTACTCATAAAAATACTGCCCAGATCTGCTCTGCCTTCCTCGATCGACACAATTAACTCAACATTCCACTGAGTGGAAACAGCATTTGGGAACTCTGGAATTAAGGGTCTGCACAGTGGCACGTTCTCCCTGGCCCCTAAAATTAAGTAAACCAACTTCATTCACCTCACTGAATACAATAAAGGAGGTGGGGGGAGAGCTCTTGATTGAATAATTGATTTTCTCGAGCAGTCTATGTTTAAGAGGGATAACTTGACATCTTTTGGACTGTAATGATTGTAATTACTACAATGACTGGTCATGTCAAATATGACACTGAAAGGGCTGTTATTAACCATTATTATCCACAAAGAGAAATTTGAAATAGTGAGACGCTTCTGTCTCTCGCCTCGGCGTGACTGACCTCAGCGGAAGGGGCTTGAACGCCTGGCTGCTTCCTCAGCAGCTCCTTTCCATGTGGAAGAGGCTGGTTAATTGACTGTGCATTCAGAACCACTGAGGTGTCCACAGCACGCTGCCCCAGTTTCGCGCCCCCCCCAACAGAAATCAGGCGTCCTCCTTGTCCGTGGGTTACTCGGCGGGACTCAGCGTTCGGACGGTCTTCGGGTTACCAGGGGGGTTACGGGTACGGCCACCGTGGAGTCGGACTCGGGAGCCCCGTGGACGCCCGAGGCCAGACGACCCGGTAACACTCTATCTTGTTACTGCTTCGGAGACCTGAACAGTGACCCTTCAGTCTGTTTCATCATCCAGCTTAAAGCCTCAGTGCACTCCTGACAAACACTCCGGAGAGGAAGGGGAGGGGGGGAAAAAAAAAAAGCCACACGCAGTAGTTTGGCAGCTGTTCTCATTTGCATACTGAGGCATTAATTATCGTGTGAGAGTGGAGGAGAGAGTGTGACCACGGGCCTCGGAGCAGGGAGGGGATCAACAGGGCACAGGACGGGGGCAGCGTGGGCGTGGCAGGGGGCGCGGGGTAAACGTCTGCTCTGCTGTGGCGTCATCTTGGCTGAACGGAAACGCCATGGGTTCCTCTGGCTAAAGTGAAGTGAATATCTACGGTGCTACATTGAAGGGTGTGCAAAGACACGGTTGGTGTAAGGACCTGTGCATCAGCACACACTTTTCATAAGGCACTTTTCAGGATTTTCTGGACCTGACCCGAGACTGTGTCAAGAGGTCCAATTACATCCTCACTCACAAAGCTGTGTTGACCTAATAAAAGAGCCCGTTTCTTTAAGTTCTAAGAGCCTGAGATATTATCATTTGAATGTTTGGTCCTTCAGGGTCTAACAAAGGACAATTTGCATGCTATTTTCAGTGAATTTTAACGAATAACCAAGCACTTGCTATTGGCTATGATTAAAACCAGAGAAAAAAAAAACTGTAGCTAGCTCAAGTCTGGAGCAATGAATATCATCCAATATTAAGGAATACAGATGCCACGTTCACATTAAGTATTACCTTCAGGATGTAAGGTAATATTGTGTCAAGACCTGTACTCATTGGGGTGGTAAATATGCATATGTTTCCATAAGTGTGTGGAGACAGTTATCAGTTTGCTTGAAAATTAACGTACAAAAAAGCTACGGTTACATAAAAAAATAGAATCTTTTGAATCTTTGTGGCAAAGCTTTCTGGGGCACGAATCCTAACCTTACTACTGCAGTGGATCAGGTCATGCGGAAAAACCTGAGCCATGTGTCACCTTATTTAACTCACTGTAAAGCAACCTAAACTTTAGCTTTAGCACACAGTCTAAATAACATATTATTGTATTTTAGCTTTAAAATGTTTAAATAAATATTCTATTTTTATTAAGGCCTATTAGCCTGACAAAATGTATATTACTGTCATTTAGCCACAGTTAATTGCTATTGTTAAAATGTTCGAGTTAATCCATTAATCTGGTTTATCAGACAGTCATTTGCTGCAGGCCATATTTCATTTGGTGCTCATCGGGCTGAATTTAATAACTTCAGAGGACTATCAGCGTTTAACCTCTCCTTTGGAGACATTTAAGCACCCTCGTGGAGACCTAGTTCTTATGTGCTCCCAAGGCTACTTGCGCACTGATTTGTTGGAGCAGACTATCCAAATTCACAATGCGACACAGGCCCTGGTCATTTTAGGGAACCGAGTTGCCTAGGCACAAACCAACACTGACCACACACACATATTTAAGGCACTTATTGGATTCAGAAGCATCTGGCACTGGACAAATATTCAAAGGAAAAGAAAATACATAGAAAAAGTGGTCGAAACCTTTGTCTCAGTAACTATATGATGCAATAAACCCTTTTTCCACCCATGATGCTTTGCTCTCATTAGCAGCCTTAGTCGATCCCTCCGTGCGATGTATTTTCTAACGCTCTTGAGTTTTTGATCCGGATGAGGAAAGAGAAAGCCCTTTCATTTCAGAAACCTGGCACTGCTCTTTGAACACACCAATGGTTTAGTGTCAAGCACTTCATTAACGTGAAGGTTCCTCTTTTATCACCTGTTTTGGGGCTGTCAGTGGTAGAGAGAAAACAGGAACTTTGTAGACAGACATAGCGAACAAAAACACGTATGAAGAGGACGGTCGAGAAAGAAGCGGCAAGATCTCACAGCAACTGTTCAGAAGAAGAAAGTGGAAGAGACTAGAAACCGGCATTAGACAATAGGACCTGTCCATGAGCTTATTACAAACCCTGAAATCCAATTCCCAAGGGCTTGATACAGAGCAACGGTCATGTCAGCGACACCACATTAAGATAAAGAGAGGATGTGAAAGCACAGACACGACTGTTGTCATTGGCCATGCTTCTGACAGCAGCGCTGGCCTTCCACCAAGGCAGCTGAGCGGATCAGTCCCTCAATTCGACACCTAACATGTCCTAAGGATGTGCTATCTGTCTTGTTGCTAACTGCCCTGCAGATGGGTGCTCAGTGGGGTGACTGGCTAGTTTGTGTACTACCCAGGCACGACCTGTCCCAGGCCATGCTGGGTGAGAGGGTTAGCAGGAGAGGGTGGCATCAGTCTTTGTACATGTGCTGTTTGGCACCAAGGCTGCATTTGCAACTTAGGAAAGTGCGATTTTAAAACGACTTTGGATATGTCTGCGAATACTGAGCCGGTCAGCATTTTGTTCCCAAAGTGGATGAAGCGGTTGTTTTGTTTTGTTTTGAGCATAGAGTACTAAAAACAGCAACAAAACCAGCGCAGGACTCTGCAGCTTCATGTAACCGATTGACTTTTTTGTTCATTTAGACGCTGCTCAGTTCAATTTGTGGAAAAAAAGCAAGCCAATCACAAAACAGAGAAGTACCACCACTATGAACACGAGAAACAATATGCAATCGGCCTTTTCAGAGAGACATGTAGGAGCAGGACTTGGCAACCAAATAGGACTTCCTTTAACAGGTTCTTCAAAAGCATTTCTTCACCAAAGTTACAGATGGAAATCAACAATGACCACTTCTTTGTCCAGTCTGATATATTTGACGAGTGACGTGCAATATGAATAGGACACTTCATTTTGGAGAGGGGCCTTGAATTGTAAGGTTAAACGATCCAATCAATACTGTAGTTGTACGAGCTGGTTGAGAAAAGTATTGTAAGTATTTTAGAGATGTTTATGGAATAAAAACCATTCAGATGCTTTCGCTGCTAAATAGTTGCAGGCACTATTGAAGCATACAAGAGAAAGTCAACCTTCATCGCATCTTAAGTACACAATCACATCATGACTATGAACTGAAGGCACACTTAAAATACAGTAGAAAGATGCAGAGACATGCAGTCATCACTGTAATGCTTCTGATGAGGAGTCCAACGGTCCTGCTGAGACCATTCCTGTGCTCCGTGACGGAGGTGACCTCTCAGGCTGACACAGGGTGGAGGACATCCACATAGTTCACCCTTCTGGTGGACACCTCGAAGGACTAGTTCGTTCAGCGGCTGCAAGGCCAAGCTAAATATGTCTCTCTCGAACACTCCAATTAAGCCCTACAAAGGTTCGAGACTACTGAACGTTTCTGGCAGGTGGAGAGTACAAGGGGAATGAAGATTACAGCAAGCTATCAAAGCACTTGATCGCATTATTAGCTGAACATGCTAATCACTGTTATAAAGGAAAGTGGAAAGTAGTCACAGGTGTGGGAATTAGGGAGTGGGTAACAATTTGCTTACGTATTGTTCAGTGCTTCAGTGAGATCAAGGTGGTCGTATATTATAGTCGGTACAGACTCGTGACAATGCGAACATGGAGATCATGGAAGTATAACAAGAAGATACTGCGATTGTAACTTTAGGAAAATGCAAGTAAGCTGTGGATTACAGAAAGCAGCAGATGTGTTAAGAGCCATAACTGAGATTCACAATACCGCAGACACCTCAGGCGTGTTTGTTCCCTGAAACAATTTTTAGGTATTGCATCAAGCATTCAACACAACATTTCACTGCAACTTTGTAGACCTTTATTTGTGAAAAAAGTACAATAGCTTGTTCTTACAAATAAGCCTATGTAAAGTTGAACTGAGAATACTGAAACCAAAGGATTTTCACTGCAGAGGTGAAATATATAGCAGAACGTCAGCTTTCTCAAGTCTGTAATGTTACTCATCCCCACATTATTTCACAAATGTAATCAAGACCAAGAAATCTCAAAATATCAGCAAAAGTATTAATAAGAAAAGCCCGTGCACATTTCAAGAATAAACCCAATCAATCTCCTGCCTCAGTAATTACAGACGTCATATACTACAGCTTTGATTTCCATATCATATCCAAAAGCTTGTGACAGCATATGCTTGAATTTATGTAGTACTAATGCCAGATCAAAAATGCATTTAAATATGCATCACTAGTTCCAGGTTGTTTGAAAAAAAAAAGATGAAAAAAAAAGAACAAAAGGGAAAGAAAGCCTGGCACTAAAGTAAAGGTATGAAGCAAATAAATGTATTTTTCCTCTTTTTTTAAATAATAGATTTAAATGAGATAAAACAAGACAATGCCAGCAGGAATCAACCACCACAGGAACATACGATCCATTCCACTCTGTTTCACACATACCACTGGTTGATGCTTACAAGGCAAAACAGCAGAGATGTTCAGACTAGAATAATCTCTAAGTAGAGATTAATTTGGTCATACTTTACTCTCATTCATTCAAATGAGCTTTAGTTCCATCTTAGTTATCCATTAAAAACAACTAATTAGTCCTGACTAACCTGATGTAGCTTCATTAGCTGAGCACCTTTTTTAACCTGATCTCCAAATGAGCTTCATATACAGTGGACTGACTCCCAATCAACCTACTGCAGTCTAAAAAATATGCCACATTACAGAATCACAAACAAAAAATGTACACTTATTTAAAGGAAATGTTACCAGTATCAGAGAACAAACAGGAAGATAGGACTATGGGAATATACAAGCTTTATGTCCACGTGCTCACACAAACACACATTTAGTTGTTACATGGAGGTTGTGAGGGCATGACATCATATTTATGCATCATTGTTTTCTCTATGGAGGGAAGGAGTGGGGCGAGAACCGTCAGGGAGTTTACGGAAGAGCAGCGCCGCCCTCTAGTGGACCGAGCGGAGCACTGCAGGTGGGGCTCTCGGGTATCGGCTGCGCCCCCAGACCGCCCGAGACTCTGCGGGGGGAGGGGCGCCACCGTTGGGTCTCCCATCTGGCCGCTGTGAGAGAGGAGCTGACCGACTCTACCTGCTTAGTCGGAGTTTTATGGAGTTTTTCACCACGGGAATGGGGTTGGCAGGGAGGAGGGGCACGTCAGACAGATCCGCGCTGGCCATTCTCTAGAACACATAATAGACATGATCAGCTGACGGTGGCCTAAAAACCAGTACAAAAGCTTGTGTGTTATCACACCCTTACCTGAGCTGGTGCCACATTCTTTTCCATATCCAATTCCTGTCCATGAGAAGTTATTGCATGTAAAAAATATGCACATTGTATGTAAATATATACACACACACATTTAAATGATTAACATAAACCATGAGAAGTGAACAAAGATGCTCACAACATATTTGAGTGAAACAAAACCAGACTCCTGCACTTACTGTCGTCACAGTCTCCATTTTCACCTCTCCTTCTAAAGCAGCCGGATCTCCTGCCTGCTGCAAAGGAACAGCAGCGCTTTTAGAGCTGAAACACACTGATCCTGAGGAGCAGCACGCATGTCAACAGCCCAACTCCCTACCTCAGCCTCCGCAGGCGGATGACCGTCCCCCTGGTCCTGGCCCTTTGCCTCTGAGGTAGACTCCTTCAGGGAATAACAATTCCATTGTTTTTACATGATTTACATTCACAGGGAAGAGGAAAAAACCCTTTTTCAGATCCAGCTTTAAATTCCACCTTTATACGAGGCCATTAATTAACATGCTTTTTAATTAATTAACATGCTTTTAATTAATTGAAAGGCCATAGTGGAGGAGTCCAGCCAGGAGCAGCTCGTGTCCTTACCGCCTCCACCTTAAGCCTCTTGTCCTTGTCGGAGTGAAGAGGCGAGCCCGGTCTCTTCCCCGCCGGGGGGCCCATGGGAGCCGGGCTGCTGCTAGCACAGGGGGCCCCGGGGGAGTTGGCGTCTAGCGGGGAGAACACAACAGGGGAACAGGGGTTCAGGCGACGGCGCCAGGGACGAAGGCGAGACTCTGGAGCGAGGGCGGACGCCTCGGGGGACCTACCTCCTGCCGCGGGAACACCTCCCGAAGGGTCCGCTTTAGTCTGGGGGTCCGGAATGGCAGTGGTCCCTGTGGAGCTGCGCATGCACCAGAGGGAACACGAGGAGTTAGGAGAGGAGGCGAAAGGCTCAGCGAATCAGAACGGAGCGAATCGAAACGTATTAGAGCGCTCGGGTATCCGGTATCCCGTCTCCGGAGAGGGGGCGTGGTGAGGCTCACCTGTGGGGGCTGTCGGAGCGCCCACGCTTGGCAGCGGGGGGGCAGGAGGAGGACGGCGCCGTGCCGGTGGGGGAGGGCATGGACATGCTGTTGTCGCTGTCCAGGGCCAGATCCACGCCGCTCTCGTTCAGAGACCGCAGGCCCTCCGTGGAGTGCTGCAGGACGGGGTGGGGGGGGGGACGGTCAGAGGGGCGCCAAAGGAGGCGGGACAAACAGGGCCAGGCCTGGATGTGGGGAGGACGGACTTGCCTTTCGTCTTTTGATGATGACCAGGTCTGGCAGGAGCTGGTGAAGCTGCTTCCTCTTTACGTGCATGGCTGTTATTTTCATGTCGGGCTCAAACATCTTGCTGCTGATGGCCTGCCGGTACACTACGCTCACACACAAGGTGGGAGATGTTAGACAGATCGTGGGCAGGCCTGACTGGGAGCTGACCAGAAACCCTCCATCACTGCACCAGGACAGTACTAGGACTGGCCCTCTTCCATGTAACTGACCACGAACAACGCCCTTCAAAACAACAACTTCTTGCTCAATTTGTAGACTTCTCTTTACGGTTTGAAAATAAATCTAGAGACAGCAGCTTTGCCTGAATATGTTAGTATTAACCTTGCATATCACCAGTGAGGCGTCTCAGAAAATACTCAGAATACACGGTCATTATGAAAGAAGGTGACCAGTACCGAGTACTGAACAGCCACAGCTGAGTACTGAACTATCCAAGAAGGAAATATCCTACCGGTGTCTGTGAAGGACTGGATATCAAATGTCAAGTCCACATTAAGATGTTCAGACCCTTCCATTTTCTTGAATTCAATGCCAATAACCCACATAGTGCTGAATTCCTCCCTGTTCACATTGATAAAAACAGAGTAATGTTACATCATGCTGACAAGGTCAATTAAACGAAAGTACAAAAGTACTTTTGTAAGTCGCTCTGGATAAGAGCGTCTGCTAAATGCCGTAAATGTAAATGTAAACGAGCTTATGTTAATGGTCAAGCTGCATTACCTTGATCTCCGAGTAACATACATGACATTTTGTACTGAACTGAAATCATCTGAAAAGCATTTGCAGCCAACCTGAATGAAGTTTTAAGTGGAGAAAGAAACTCGTATACTTACTTATCATTGCCTTCCTTGGGTCCTGGAAATGACTGGGGACTCACATGGGCCAGTGTTATGAACTCATTTTTCTCTAAGTTCCCCACCAAGATTCTGATCTTGGACTCAACGAGGCCAACCCTGTTGGAAATATCCCACATAGGGTCACCGAAAAGATTACATGCCTTACACACTGCAATCATATTGACAGCCAGACGGACAAACTTGGTAAGCAATGTTTGCAAAGCAACAAAATCAGGGGTCATCACACCAATCATGTGACTCCAGGCAGGAGAGCTGTACTCACCACTCGAGGTGCTGCTTCTCAGTGGACGCACTTGCTAGCAACACAATATAATGCCTTGGAACATAAA
Source organism: Brachyhypopomus occidentalis (assembly GCA_020368025.1). Taxonomy (NCBI): domain Eukaryota; kingdom Metazoa; phylum Chordata; class Actinopteri; order Gymnotiformes; family Hypopomidae; genus Brachyhypopomus; species Brachyhypopomus occidentalis. The sequence goes on along the minus strand of JAGXOD010000021.1, from coordinate 9,316,535 downwards.
AGACAGAACAATGCCGTTACGTCCTTTTAGCACAAGCCGTTCACCTAATCTCGGGGAAAGCACTGCGCTTCCGGGCCCAACAGACCTAATCTCAGCCCCACACTGGGAGCCCAGCGAAACGCGGAGCAAACACTGAATCACCACAGCTAGTCCTAACCTACGCAGCCAAAACGAATGAAAAACAGGAATTCGGTTCGAAAAACTGTCACGCTATAAACAAAACGTTTGCATAAAAAAACATTACATTGCATTCCTCCGCAAAATTTCATTTAAATAAAATAGCTAGCATACTGACATACAACTAAATGTGAACACAGAAATGATAAGGCACTGAATTTCTGACACAGACCTTTAAGTATGAGAGAAGGGATCATTGGTGTACTTGAAAAAGGGGGGGAAAAGAGATAAAAAGCACTGCACAATTTTACACGTACATTTATTTACGTTAGGAACACTGTAGAATAAAAAAAACAAACAAAACCAAAAAAGGGGACCAAAAGTGTCACCCCCTACAGGAGCCCCTAAAGGTACTGGGGTGAGGGCAGCGGTGCCGCATATTCAACACAAGATCCAGTAAAGCAAGTCAGCTGCAGTCAATGTGCTTTTGACACTTTCTTCTACATTCAATGCAGGAAGATGCTTTAGTTCTCAGCACACTGGTCCAAACAGGCCACGGTAAGAAAGCCAGCTTACATGGCAGTTAAAACCACCCAAAAAAGACGTAGATTTGTCCAATTTGCAGAATTTGCACAAGACATGAATTTATTGTGCTGTACATGAAGTAGTAGTTAAAAGCACAGGTAAACTGTCATCTGCAGTCTGATGACATCATGTATGTAGCACTGATTGGTCAGCTAAGGAATCATGGGCTTATTTATACGAAATCAGTCGATTTTGTTCTAATTATTACATGTTCCAAAAAGAAAATAAGTAATTTGTTAGTCTGCATCATAAAACTGCTAGACTGTCTTAGGAAACAGAGGAGCATCTTCCAAAGTTTTATTTTAGTAGTAGTAACATTAATAAATAAAATCTAATAGTACTAACAGTCACGCGTTAGATGCTAGATTTAAATAAAACACAGAAAAACAAACACGATGCAATAAGAAAAACAAATAACCTAGGAAGTGCTTCAACTATGACCTTCCCCTTCCTCTCCCCCTCCAACAGGAGAATTTTAAGAGGCTCTGATCAGACTAACGGGTGTTCAGATTTCTGTGGTTCACCAGATACTGTGTGCTTTAAAAAATAAAATAAAAGTCATAAATTAACTGCGATTAACCCAAATGTGTTAACTTCAGATCATGTTATTTTTTTCAATCATGAGATGAGAACATGCACACTAAATGTTTATGGAGGAAAAGAAATGGGGGGCAGGGGGGACGCTGTAAAAACACAGACTAACAAGAAATCCATTGTACAAATTGTGAACTAAAACATTTTATTTTTGAATTGTATACAAATATAAGGCACAAGAAAAACCAGAAAAAAAAAAAAACCAGTTTGCGTTTTCTAAATACCTACCTTAGGAAACACAAACAGTACGATTTCTTAGACGAGATTGGTACATTGCGGGCACTACAATAATTAATATTAAAGCAGAATAATGACATTTAGATTTACAAAAATGCTACCGCTATGTCAAGCCCACTGTTTTATGCTCAAAATATGAGCATAATTATTCCAGAATTTTATTTTTCCATACTCAAATCATGTCAGTACGCAACATATGACGCAGTAGTTTATGCAGATACTATGTAGAAGTGGCTGTGTGTGCAATTTTGAAAAATAAATCTTTATTGAAATAGTTGAATCTCACCATGTGTGTCCAACAGGATAAGCAGCTCAATACATACTTGTATTTCTGAAAGAAGTTTGGAGCTTCAAATAGTTTGGACCATTCAGCTTTGTTCTGCAATATTTCATCTGTGATGGCAAGACCTGAAAATAGATGCCAAAAGATAAGCACAAGTGGCCTCTTTGCCATACAATCATACCATCCAACTTTCTTGCATCTTAAAACTACATTATAACACATAGTTCTGAGATACTGTCGCATATTGAACTGTAACCAACCACAAGTGTTATTTTTGAGTTCTTGCTACGTGTGACTGACCCTGTTTGAACTCTTCGACCATGATGTTGCGCGTAGACACGGACACATTGTACGTGGAGTTCTGCTGAGGGTAGGCTGGTGTGATGATGGGCATGAGGTGATATCGGTCGCTGGGGGTTACCTGCAAAAGCCAAGGGCACCCAGGTAACACTTGGTAATGTTATGGTCACTGACCCCTTTGTCTTATAATCATAACACTTATATGTAGGCAAAAACGTAATTAATATTTTAAGGATGAGATGAAACCAAAAAGAATATTTATTAGATTCAGACAGTGGTTCCCATCCAAAAGAGCTCAGCACACTTCCTGTGAAGGTTCGCAAGTGTCGCGCGGCGCCAAAAGCGTTTGGACAAGCTCACTGGATCGCATGTGGCTTTGCCAGTCACGTACACTCCACACCTGCAGGTGAAACTGTGACATTTTACAGACAGCAGCATGACCATGACGATCACTGCGGCTCTAGATATGGCGAGGTGCTAGAAAGAGCAAGAACTGTTTCTGCTGCTGTCTGCTCCTCAAAGGAGTTTTTTTTTTCACACTTCTTTTTTTTTTTCGACCGATCGCAGCATGGCGTCATCGTAGCCCACGGAGTTCATGGCGTTCATGTTGCTGCGAGCGAAGCCTCCGCTAGACGCCTGCGCTTGTTCGGTTTTCGCCGGAAAGAGCCAAACACCGTTTCCGCAGGAAGTATGCTGAGACCTTTAGGTCAGGCCGTGAGTCTACGGAGGCGTCCTCCGTAACAGCAGTAGTACCCTTGGGTCCCAGACTGGCAGGTTGAGGTTACAGTCCTCCGGCTGCTTCAACAAGACTGGATTGGGCCACTCCCTAACAACACATGACAACAAAGGGCAAACACGATCACGTCCCACACGTTCATGCTCCACACGTTCACTGGCGATTCGGTTTGTACGCTCGCTTCATGTCCCTCCACTACTGTGAGGAGAACAGAACTCACCACTTGGAGAAGACCAGGAAGAACTTGTGCACCAGCGTGGAGGCCACAGCGTTGGGGTAGAGCTGGCACGTCCGCGCCACCAGCATAGCCCAAGACACTCCACCCAGGAACCCCAAGATGTTCGAATAAATGTTGTGACCTGAAACGAAATTCAGACTTGTTTCGGTTTGCTCGAAAGTCAGTGGCAGTTTTGGTATTGTTTACTAAAGTAAAAGCTCTCCGACAAGCAGAACAAACAAGCCAGACTACTCCAGACAATGAGCTGCATGGCACCCGGGTTCTTCTACGACTCGACTCCCTTTGAAGAGCGCGTCTAGTTAAAGCCACTCCCACCGTTACTGCCACAGGGGCACTCTTCAGAACACAGGCATCACATGGAAATGCATAAGAGGTGGGGGAAGTAAATAAACACAAGGCTCACGTTTGGCCCACAGTTTGATGGCTCTGAGAGTAAGTCGGAAATTCTCAATGTTGGGTACCAGATGAAGGATCTCGTCCGTCACCCTGCAGCCTAAACACAACATCACACATCAGCCACAAGTTTCACAGTACAAACATGTTCACAGGTGGAATACTTCACTTGTCTTTCAAAACTATTTGTTGTGAGCAAGTACGTAAAATTAACCATTCAGGCTTCTTATACAACGGATGTCCAAGTTCTTCAGTAAACCATCATCTCGCAGGTCTAAATTCTCGGGAATGGTCTGCAGTGCTAGCCGGGCAAACAGTATGTCAATCTGTCCACAAAATAAAATGAGTCAGTCAGTGCTCTGTCTAGCATTAACATTTTGACAGTTTAAACATTGACACGCCAGAAAGGTACCTCAATTCCATCAAAGGACAGTTTAATCACAGGAACAAAAGCCTCTTCCACAGCCTAGAGAACAGAGGAAGCCGAGTGTTACAGAATTACTCCCGCGTCTCTGCCAGTCGTAACAAACATCTGAAGCAGACATGCATTTCCTAACTAGCATACCCTCAAATCTTTGACCTCCTCTTGCTCTTTTAATTTCTCATAGAAAGAGGTGAAGAAGTCGGACCTCTCCACGTGGCGAGGGGCGACACAGAGGGCGTCTATATCCGCACCTGGAGGTAGAGAAGGACCACAGTCATGCCCGGGTTCAAAGTTCACAATCAAGCTGCACAACAGACTCGCTTCATTAGCTGGTTTAAAAAACCAAAACAAAATGGCTGCAAGCGGCTCTTCGGAACGGCTCATGTGAGCTCAGCGAGCCAGATCGTCTTGGAGGGCTGGGTGGGTTTCCCCACTGACTGGGGCAGGCACAGACCCAGCTGCTCCGTAAATCGCTGGAACTGCACTTGAGAGCCCCTGCATGTGCTGTCCAAACTGACATGCCTTAGGCGTTTGCTAGGCATCGAATCATTGCCTAGCCATGGGGTTCATATGCTGGATAGCTGATAAATCGCAGAAACTCACAGTATCACAGACTCGAAACTTGGAACATGTTAAGCTATTTGTCTGTTATAACTTGATTTCATTTCAAACAACCAGAACACCAACAAAAAGGGATCTCATTTTGGGATAAATACACATTTTTTGTTTTTAAACACAGGGCAAGATTCCCATCTGCATTCATATGTTGTGTTGTGCAGTACATTATGAATTCAGCCTACCTTTTGTATGTACTCCTAACCTGTATGAGCCAAATGTAAATATTTTGCCGCCAACATTGTCCATCAACGACGCTGGTATATTCTGTAAACAGAAATGAGAAAAAGAGAGATCGCATTTTACTCCATCGCCTTTCCTGAAATTGAAATATTTTGCTAATCGAGAAGGTTGCATCATACCTTGGATTCACTGATCTCACGGATCCACTCCTTAACCAACGTGTTCAGTTTTCCCAAAACCAGGATTCTGCAGACAAATGATAACAGCCTTGTTTTGTTTTTTTTTTCCTTCCCTCCCCACCCAAAAGCCGCTCCACAACAATTCGGCGCACCAAGGCCAATTCAACGCAACTGCACCAATCACAGGTGTGTAAGACAAGGAAGAACACACACCTCCTCTGCAGCTCCAACTCCTCCTCGAACACCCCGAATGGTCTCAGCGCCTCGGTGAGTTTCTGAGTCAGCCCCAGGTCGGACTCCTTCGGCAGGGCCAGGCTGATAGGAGAGGTGATCCCGAAGTGCTTGGCCGGCTGCGGGGCCATTTGCACTTGATTCGTAATTGGACTGGGGCAAGAGAACGCAGCACGTCAGACAGGTAACAGTTATAATACAATGTGACAGCACTGACATTTTGAACCAAACAAGGATGTCAAATATATTGTCACCTTTTGAAATACGTTTAATAAACTGCAAGAAGTTGTCGACCTGCCTAAACACTACCCCAATATAACATAATACACCAATACAAGGGCACTCGACCAAACAAGTTACGTCAAGAAATTTCAGTTGCTGGTGGAAATGTATTATATGTGCACACACAGAGATTTATAATACTAACCAAAGTACTGGTATTTCTCACACAACTGGCTCACCCACAAGCCATTATAACCATCAATGACAGTGAGAAAAAATTTAACTTTAAAGTTTTAAAGTTGAAACAATGTCAAACAGCATGAAACGCTGAAAATAAAACGTCCAGTAGGAAGGTTTAGACAGAAACTCGCGAAATGTTACTTTCTTTTAGCTAGCTAGGTTACCTAACCTAACAGAATGAAACTAGCTAAAAGCTCTTACGAAAGGGCTAGAAATATTCAGATTGCACAAATGGCCACATTTCAGTCGTGTATGGTAATTTTAAGGTATTTTCAACCTCGTAGATAACGCTAATCGCCATATCCATTACAACAGCTAGTTAGCTCACTAGCATAGCTAACTCCTGTGATTTCTCTAAACTGTCACCTGCAACTATGTCTGAATCAATGTGGGCATTGACTATAATTTTTCCTAAGACAATATTTTTTTAGCTGGTATGTTTACTTATTTTCGATACTGGTGTCGCTGGAGATAGCTAGTTAGCTAGCCTAGGTAGCTCGCTAGCTGGCCTACAATGACATTACCCGTGTTAAGTTAGCTAGCTACTTTCCGAATAATCATAATACACAAAATAAGGTTAATTCGCAAGCACAAAGGCAGTTTAATACAAATATCTACACTTATACCACCATGTACCAATACAGCTATTAGTTTGATAAAGGGGCGAACCGCTAGCTAGAAGTATATCTCTGGCTAGCCAAGTTAACTAACGAAGGCCTAATCGGTTCCGATTTCTTATCACCATGTTTGAAAACAGACCGCATACTTACAACGGCATTATGATAGCCACCGTCTAATCCAAAACTTTACATTAACTATATTACATTTTGATGTTCTTTTGTGGTTGTCACAAGGTGCACGCCATGCGTGAGAGCAAACAACCGTACAGGTGCGGAAAGTGTAGTTTCTTTGTTTGCACAAACATGGCGGTTGAGCAACGCGAACGGTGAAGTTTATTCTTCTTCTGCGATAAAGGCCCCTACCAAAATTAATATGCACATCACCACCATGTGGACATAAAGCAGAATCACTGGATCGTATCATCACATTATTATTTTGAAATCCTTTACATATGAAGTGTATGTTCTATAAGACAATAATGGCTCATATGGCAGAAACAAAATTAAAAAAAAACTATAGACCACATTACTAAAACTTAACAAATGTAAAATATAATTGACTCAAACATCCTACACTAAAGAAACTCATTCCTTTTCTAATAGTCTATGAAGTACCTTTAGACACAAAATATATCCCCAATATATTTTCCCAATAGAATTCCTCAAGGAATAAATCAGTGAGATTTATAATTCAGAGAAATATTATCTCACATTTGCCATATTGCCTACATTTCATTTTAAAAATTAAAAATCCAACTGTGAGATGATAGTGAGACAGTGGTTATTACTATAGTGCTATTGGTCACTATAGGGTTATGAATTTGAAGTTTACTGACTGATTAATATGAAGGCAATATAAATAAAAAAGATCTGAAAAATATACTCATGGGGGTTGAGGGGTACTTTTATGGTACTTAATAAACCAACAAGTGCTACACCAATTTTACATAGGATTTATTCAGGATGCAGTGAAATGGGTGAAAAAAAGTAAACATCAAAATTACTTACATTAAGAAATGAACAAGTTAAATAACTACATGTTAAAATAGAATTAGTGTTTAAAAACCAAAATAACAACGCATCTCTGCAGTCAAAGAGTTTAAGCCATAGTACTATATTTTCACTGGACACTCAGGAGTTAGGGTGTGCGTTCACTCTCAAAACTCTCAAAGCAGCAAAAATATTGCATAAAAACAGTAAAAAAAAAAAGCATGTACAACATCAAGTCATAAATCACACTCCTTTCGTCCAGTCTAGATCTAGCCCAGAGCAGATGACTAGTCTTCCAAGTTGTTCCTGAAAAGATATTCCGCCTAAAATGCAGATCAAAATTAAATATGAGCACTTTAAAATACCCAATCTATATAAAAGTACAAAGAAGAACAGACCAAAGCAAATATAAAGGCAGTACCAAAAAGTCAACAGGATCATCGGGCTTCACTTTGCAGCACTCCAGCAGGGCCCCGGTGACTGTTGGTATGACGTTCTTCATCAGGTAGTGTCTCATGGGAATAGAGCGCGTCTCCAGTAGCTCCTGCTCCTGCTTTTTCACCTCCGTCACGTTTCTGCTCTAGAGGGACGTGCAAAAAAAAAAACAACTCGATGAATAGCTTCAAGCCACAAGACCTGCTAGTTTCAGAGCCTGTAAGACACGACCTGACAGAGGGGAGAGTCTAAAACGAGAACAGTGGCAAATTCAGAGGCTCTTGCAATCAATGGGATTTTTGTTTTTTCTTCTTGTCACTCTATGAGAATCAGCTGAACTGGTCAGGCCCAGTCTTTGGTTTACCCATTCCTCGTGCAGGACACTCATTCTGGCCTTTTCTTCGGCCTCTCTGCGCGCGCACTCTGCTGCCCCCTGCAGTCGCTGCTGGTACATCTCCGCAGCCCTTTTCTGGTCTTCTTCTGCCTGTTCCTCTGGGGTGGGACCATAGTTCATTGCCTTTCCCACTATCTGGACTATCTTCTTAATCACAGCCTCATTCTCAGGGTCACTGATGCTGTTGATCTCTGGGGGTGGGGGCAAATTTGGCTGACTATAAAATTAACATAAGCAGTTGATTTTAAAAATACTTGATCTGATAATTAAAAACAAAAAAAAGTTTGAATACAATACTTGAATAGTTACTCTAGAGACAAAAATGTTATTGTCCTGAGCTCTATAATCCTGAAGTCTGGTGTTATTAACCATTTAGGACCATTCTCAATGAAAGGAAGTATCACTTCTGGCATGTGAAAGTGTTTCTTTACGTTTGTGTGTATGTGTGTGTGTGTGTGCGTGCGCGCGCCCGCGTGCAGGTAGACACAGCATCAAGAAAAGTAGGCTAAGCACTTAGCATGCCTTTGGGGTTAGAGGCTTTGGACAAAAGGGTTATATGGGAATGTAGGAAGGGGTAGGACTCTTTCACTGGCAAAGTTTGTCAGGATAAAATTAATGACTGAAAGGAGCTTTCATTTGCTAACTGGAGCAAAGTAGCTAAGTTCATCAACAGCAGACTGCAAACATATGGATTAATGCGGCCATCCACAATGTTTTTACCAATTGTGACCTCTATCAGAATTACTGCATCTCGGCATGAATCCCTTGAATGGTGTGTTGGTTAAGTACAGATTACAATGCTGACCTATGTGCTCAGGATGGATCTCTAGCTCATCGAAATAGTTAAGCACGGTTTCATCCTCTGCATTTTCCTCCCTGAATCTGTTAAGGCGCTGCAGAAACTCATCCTGAGTGTAGTGCATTTTCTCTGCTACACTCTGTGGAAGGTTCTGCACCCGCTCTTTCAGAAATTCATCAGTAGCATCCAGGGAGAAGACATACTCTGTGAAGAAAAAGACCCAGTGTATGAGATCACGTTTTTACACTGCTCTAAAGCCAAGAAAGCAAATACTTGGTCATTACAGTTAAACAAAGCTGTGACATATTAGTCTATATTTATCAATGTATAGATCATAAACGTTCTGAATTTATTTAAGTAAGGCAATAGTTCAGTGCTACTATTAATGACTAACCTGGTATTATATTTTTGTTAAATGGCTGCAATTTGGATCTGGACTCCAGTTCCATGTCTTCATCTGAGACACATATAACATGTTAAAAGTCTCAAATGTACCTTGGGTATTTAGGAAATATAAAGTACTGGCCCACAGTACTAATGAAGGTGTCTCACCATAGAAAAGATGCTTAGCTTGCTCAGAAGTACTGGGGTAACCATCCAAAACAAACCCTTGATTTCTACAAGGCTTTGAGTTCAGCTTCTCTCTGATGACCCGTAAAACATTCTGGTCATCCAATTGTCCTACACAAATACATACAGAAACTGCACTGCAAAATTCTATATACGTTTTGTTATATTCCTAAAATTAGCATAATGCAAATTGGTGATCCAATTGAGTCCTCAAAGTATGCTTTAAAGAAATTCTTCTGACAAAGGGAAGTGTAGATGCAGTCTTAGAAGGGATGCTACACCGTTGTGAGACAGACTGTCCCTCAGAGAGTCCACCTGCAGTGCTTCATCACTCTCATTTTCCCCATAACCCCACGGAAGCATTTCTTCCTAATGCAAAAATATGTACATTTAACCCATTACCTCAAAACACAATTCCACAATACCTCAAACACCATACCTCAAAACAATTAAATTTAGAGCAAGTCCGTTTTCGTTCATAATAAAATGAAGTACAATGTACATAGTTAATTAAAACCTTGCTGCCGAGGGCAAATAGTTGTAGTTTCATGCAATGGGAAAAATGTTTTCATGAACTTTTCCTATGAATCACACTGACCAGATGTTTGATTTTCTCTTCAAGGGCATCCTTGACTTTAATATGAGAGAGTTTATAATGGTTGCATAGTTTTGCTGCCACTGAACTCTTCCCAACAGCAGGGGGGCCAAGGAGACAGATCTTGAGGGGCTAGAGAGAAGGGAGTTAATCAAATGAACCGTGACATTGTTTTTAAGTAGTCCTTCGCCTTACAGTTGATGCCTGAGAACAGCTGTGGTCTAACACAGATGTACGTAGCTCCTTTGTGCTGAATGCTTCCAGAAGCTGACATGCTATCATACTTACTAGAAGCTGCCTGATCTCTTTGTACTCCTTCACAACACGGCTGATGTTGTCAATAAATCCAGATTCACACACCCAGAGCATATTGAGCATCTCTTTCAGGAAAACTGCCTCAAACCGGAGGTTTATACTCAGGCAATCCAGATCGGCTTTCTAGAAACAACCACATTTTTTCTATTCATAGTGTTCCAAGAAGAATTTCATTCACAAATTCATGTTTATAGTATATGTATAGTTTAGTAATGGAGTAATTCTTGTCCATATAACCTACACAAAATAAGTAAATAATGCACTTTCTTCCTAAGGCTAAACTCCGTACCGTTAGTGCCTTTGTGAGGGATGCATTGTCTCTGGGGACTTTTTTAACTTCTCCAGGACCCAGAACATATGCAATGGCCTGGCAAATAGGGAACAATCCAAACTAAGCACATTACATACAAAAGATGTTATGCTATTTCTTTAAGATGGCAGAGAATATAAAGAACTGTTACCTTTACAATATCTTCAAATGTATTCTTAGAGTCATCCACAGCAACAAAGTAGTGCTTTTTGGGCCTGTGATCAATTACATTTTGCACTACCCTGGGGATAATTAAACATTTAGAATAAGCATGTGCCTGAAAAAAGCTTCAACCCTCAACACCCACTACTACAATGAATACATATATCAGTTCCACAAACCCAGCCAGATCGTTGACATGAATGGTAGGAATAACATTAGTGCCTGGCTCCAAAATCGGGATACTGCTCCACTCTCCAAGCCAAGATGCCTGACATAATTGTAAAAAAAAAAAAAAAAAAAAGCTTCAGATTACACATCAACAATACCGAACGAAATATAACATTAGAAATCAGTACAGCATCCAGTTCCAGGGAGCACAGCATTTTTCCCTCCCATGTTTGCTGCTCTATCATACTTGATGCAGCTAATCAGGTGGAACAAGCCAAAACCATGAGCCCTGGAGTTCAGGATTTCCCAAAGACCTGAGCCAACAAACAGACAACAGTCAAAATATTCATGAGTTAAAGTACCTTAAAGAAGAAGTGGAATATACCCTCACCCATGCCGTACTGCAGGCCTGCTGCCACAACGTAAGTGGCTAGCTTGGACCTTTTCTGAGGAGAATATTGTTACTGGCATCAAATATGAAAAAAACATTAAACCGTTTATGTATCATCAATGCACATTAATGTGTCTGTTTTCTAACCGTTTTCCCTAACTTCAAGACTAGTTTCTCTGCGCTAGTTTGCTCTTTGAAGTTGGGATGTGGCCTTCTACGTCTATAGTCATCTTCAGTCAAAGGCATTTCGGGGTCATCCTAAGAAAAAAAAAAGTTATGTAATCTGTAAAAATGTAACAAAAATCATTACTCAAATGTGCATTAAATAACTGAACACTTACAGGAGCTGGTTTAGTCATTGCCCAGGTCATTATCGTTGACACCAAAATGAACATCTTGGGAAAACCAAAGTGTTCAATTTCACTGTGGAGGGCTGTAATGAGAAAACAAGCTAGCATTCCGAAACACATCCTATATAGCAAAGCAGAAAAGACTGCGCCAGCTAGCTAATTAAGGTAATAATTAATCACCTGAAATGGCCCACGTAGCTTCGTCGGTGACTTCTGTATTCTCCGAGATATTGTAGACGATGATATCACATTCCATCAAACGTTGCAAAAGCTCATCTCGATTTAACGCCTGACACAAAGGGGGTTAACGCAATTGAACGTTAACATGTAGCCAGTTAGTTATCAAAGTTATCAGTTAGCAAGGTTAACTATTTTATCTAAATTTGCATGTTTTAACTCTATATTTTTGCGCACTGAAAACACAGTATTCACCGAGTATTCTTCAAACGCAAAACGTCGCGTCTTCTCGTCTTTACTTGGAACATTAACGGTTCCGACGATTTGAAATTGGTCATCTTGCAAGTCCTTTTCCTTTTTTGAAACTTTCTCATCTTCATCTCCAGTCTCGTCAAGAGACTCCCCGACCGCGCATGTGGACAGGTGCTGCAGCGCGAAGACGACATAATTAACGCCCACTACATCTGCACCTACAAATAAAATAGTCGCTAATCTTACGGTCTTACCTTGGCAATGTATTTCGACGAGTATGAATCGATGTCGTTAACAAAAACGCGTTTAGTGCGGCGCATCTCTTTCTGGCCGTCTGCCATGTTTCGTTACTAGGCAAACATGTCGCGTTAACTCGGTTGCTAAGGAAGGACAGCGTATTTTTGAAATATGCTGATGCTGGTTGTACTTGGTTAAAGGAAGCTTAGTACAGTTAGTCTGAATGAAACATTTTCTGAAACATAAAAGCTTTATTAAAAATTCAAGGCATTCTCAACCTTAAAAAATTACATACCCATTTACATACAGTCCATTGGAAAATACACATTCAGTTCATTTCTTGGAAACTCAGTTATCGTTGATTATAAAAATCCCGGACGATTAACGTTTATACATCAGGCTCATAAAATGATATATCCACATCAACAGTTATTTAAATTTTCTTTATTCTCAAACACAATGATACATTTCTGTGTTTTAAATGTGCATCTAAAGGCAGATCAGTCTGCATCAACCATAAAGTTATCAAACTGTGCATACTCGAAAGAGCTTGTCCCTATTGCTGCCCACCCTTTTTGTGGTTGAAGAACCACAGCATTCTTCCAAAGAAGATAGCCATTTAGCATCCCAAAGGCAAAATCACCCTATTGGAGTAAAGTGCATTAGGGAAGAACATTAGGGGAGAATTCTCATATAAACAGATATGCAGTTCTATAAAGAATAAAACCTTTACCTTCACAATAAGAGTTAATGTGTGCCATACACCCACTCTTGTCCCAGATAACCCTTCAGCAAGAACTCTCTGACCAGCTTGAATAAGAAGAAAGAAGAAGTCATTCAGTCTACTTTCAGAGAGCTGAGGCACACTAAGAAATACCATTATTACTGAAAAAATCAGTGAGAAAAGAATGGTGACTCACCTAGGTCATTGGTTACTTTGTATGTGCCATTTGCAAATACCCAATAAAAAACACCCATGGCGTTCTTGACCGATTCCCCTCCTTGATCTACTCTGACTGCAAGGAACACTCCTCCATTCTCAGTTTCAATGTAGACATCACAGGACACGGTCAGGTTTTGCCTGATGAAAACACATGAATCCCACAAAGTATGCAAATAATGGCAACTAAAGCATTTTGCTTGCACTTGTATTTAAATATAGAATTATTATCAGGAAACAAAATCAAATCTATGCTACTTCTTGCATTAACATAATGGCACATGCAGACAGGATCTGTAAAGGACTCACCAGCTGTGGTCTCCTATGACGGTGATGGTCTGGTCAGCATCGTTAGCCCACGTTAATGGCCGCTGTGTGACCACCTGACGCAAGGTGTACGCATGCATCCCTTGATCTGTAAGATTCCTGAAGTACTCAAACACTCCAGTTTGATCAGCAAAGCATGGAGCCTCGGAGAAAGGTGGGAAACCTGATCATGAAAGGAACATGAGGGAAGAAATGTTGGAAAGCTTAATCTAAAGCATGGTTAGAAAGTTAGAGCCATGCTTTTCCCCACTTACACTTTGCATTTCATAGTGTTGCCATTCAAGAGCATTAAGAGAGTAAAGGAACGTACTGACATTAAAGTCATCAAAGTATTTCTTGGGAAATGATTCAGTCTCTGGGGGATCAGGGTAGAGGCCTTTTTGTCCAGTGGTGACTGTTGTGATTGTATAAACTTCATCAACATCCAGTTGCAAGGTAAAATAGCCATTGATAACCTACAGATAAATTCAGAAATGTGGCGATACAAGGACACCATTTATAACATGGCATACAAGGATGATCATTTTTTCAGATATTAAGAATTCAATATCATGATCTTCCTTTTTTTAAGAATCAGAGGAGTCATTTTTACCTTAATGGGAGTGATGTTCTGGAAGAGTGTGTTAGTTCTGTTCTCAAAAAGTAATTTTGAGTACCACTGCTGGAGCATAGTGAGTGCAGCCTAAAAACCATCATGTAATTAATTCATTATAATTAATGAATAGTGGCCTGGAAGTCTTAAGAGGAGTTACGGGACACTTACAAAGGAACCTTTGAGCTGAAATGTTGCTTTCTGGGGAGAAACAGTATATGGCGGAAGCGAAGGCCGTATGCACTCTGAGTGATTGTGGGTCTGCAAAAAGAGGAAGAAAAAATCCTGTATCATCCAAATGTGTGAAATGTCACAAGGCAGAAGGAAAATGCAAAGCACCCACCATGGTCTCTATTATAATTGTGAGGTTCCCATTGCCGTCTGTTAATGTGACATAACTTCCACCATGATTGAGGTGCCCCACAGTCTGCAGATAGGTCCAACCAGGTTGCGCAAACTGAGTAGTGTGAGCTACACCACAGATTTGAGTACATATAAAAGAAGAAATACAAAAAGGAATTGTAGATTGCTTGACATTTTGAACTTTGCCCTTTTTTTTTACCTCACTAACAGAGGTTGTTTTGCTTACTGATTACCAGTTATCCATATTGGAGATTCCACAACGTAATTCCCACTCCATGGCTCTTCTGCAGTCATCAAACCATCTCGTCCAAAAGATAGATCCTCATAATAACTTGCAATAAGATTCCAGGATATAGTCCTAATTTATTAAAAGTCACTTATTACATGTATTACTGGGAAATGAAAACAAGTATAAATAACACAATAATGTATTCTACTCACGAGGTCATTCTTCCATTTACATAATTCTGGTTAAGAATACGTGCCCAACATCCTGCACCAATGTTATTATTAAACGTGCTGTAATCTTCAGAGGACCAGAGCACCTTGCCTGTAATCAGAGCCTCCTTGACTGTCGTGGTACCTGGGTAGTGAACCCTGGCAACAAAACAAAAGTCATACTGTGACTCAAATCATATAATAAAAGTATTTATGTGTAATTGGTTCAGAACACATTCCTACCCTATGACTTCAACAGCATCATTGAGATATGGATCACTAAGCATGGCTTCAGAAATGTCCCAGTTTCCGTCTGCTGCTATGATGCCTACGCCTGTTAAACCAGCTCGGTCTAATGTGTCTCGAAGTACCTGGACAGCCACAGTGCAAAACAGAAGAGATAACATTTACAAATAAACATATGTAATTAACTTTTTGTTGCTGTTTCTTTAAATAATCATCAAATTCTCAAATTATATATTCATTTAAAAGAACTTTGTAGTATGTAGTTTTCCAAAAAAAAAATCGACAGTTTCTTACTGTTATATACTTTACATCATAGTCTTTTTCATTCCAGATCTTAAACAAAATTGAAAATTGTATGGTTAAATATAAGCATATATAGAAAATCTGTAAAGATGCAGCATAACAGAACATTGAGAACATACCCCTATGTAATCGATATCAAGGCCATGATATTGTTTTGCTCCAATCACCCAGGAAACAACATATTTAGCAGTAATGTTTGGAAATGTGTACGGCCATTTGCTCCCTTGGCTAACCCATCCTGGGAATGCCCACGGTAGGCCTGAAAACCCCAACAAAAGAGAAGATCAGCCAACATCAGATTAGTCAGATACATAAAATGAATGTGTTGTTTTCCTCATCAAGATTTACGGTTTTATTAGATCCTACCAATAAGAATGATGTTGGGGTTTCTCTTCTTGGCCTCCTTCATTAACCACCATTCATAACCACGAAAATAGTTCTCATCATTCTCATTGTGCATGTGTGATGGTTCTGTTCCATCTATAATGGAAAGAAATTCACATCGACAGATAAACAAATGGATTAATAGACACTGAAATCTGAAAAAAACACGTAGTGAACGGCTGGAAAATGAAAAACATTAAAGGCAACATGTTAATTTAATCACTCATATCCTTTTCACTGGAGACATATAACGGACAGTCATTTATTGTACTCTCTTTGGGTTTTGAGATGTTCTTTTGTATAGAAGCTGATGGCTTTGAGTGTGTCCATACTTGACACTATCAAAGCCATCCGTATTTCTCAATAATGCTAAGATGAAAAGAGTAAACAATTAAGCAGATTTTCTATTGCCGTAGGTTTTGTCAGCTGAAACCTATAATTTATTGTTGTCTCAGGTTCATTGCCTGTTCTAAAAACGCCAATAAAAAAGTCCATACTCACAAACCTGACATCCACGTGAACAAACCTCACTAACCTGAAACCATGTGACAATCAGCTGACTGGAGTTTCGTAAGTGTAATTTAAGGGTTGAAGTGTGAA